>OX337250.1:1649637-1913137 GCA_946965025.1 Blera fallax
TGGAGAGAAGTCAAAGTTGTATTCATACCCAAAGCGGGTAAATGCTCTCATTCAAATCCAAAAGATTTCAGACCTATCAGTCTATCATCATTCCTCTTAAAAATATTGAAACGACTGATTGATATCCATCTACGCAACAGTATTGATAAGAAGCTACTGTCAGCGGCCCAACATGCGTATTGCAAAGGCAAATCAGTGGAGACAGCATTGCACTCACTGGTACGCAAAACTGAATATTCCCTGTTCCACAAGGAGTACACAATGGTTGCCTTTCTGGATATAGAAGGCGCTTTCAACAACGTCAATACATCAGCGATAGCAGATGCACTATCTACTCCGCGAATTGATCAGTCTACTGCTCAATGGTCGGATTATCAACTCAAAGCTGGGTGGAACGTCTATCAGAAGATCTGTTAGTAGAGGCACTCCACAAGGAGGTGTTCTATCCCCGCTTCCGTGGAATTTGGTGGTCAATGAACTATTGATAATCATGGAAGGCGAGGGATGCACAGCGATCGCTTGTGCAGATGATGTTGCCTTGGCCGTCTCGGGAAAGCACCTAAATACTCTGAAGGAACTCTTACAAAACGCTTTAAATAAGCTCACTAGATGGGCAGTTCGGTGTGGTTTGGGTGTAAACCCCACAAAACTGAACTAGTACTCTTTTCAAGGAAATATAAAATTCCGCTAGTCAACCCTCCCTCTCTTAATGGAACCAGCTTAACATTCTCTGATAAAGCAAAATATTTGGGTCTTATCCTGGATAGGAAGCTAAGTTGGAAACCTAATATTCAAGAAAGAGTAAAGAGAGCTACGGTAGCACTTTTCTCTTGTAAGAAAGCCATTGGGAATAAATGGGGATTACAACCTCGAATTACTCACTGGCTCTATACCTCGATCATTAGACCGGTACTCTCATACGGGCTGATTGTCTGGTGGACAGCCTTAGATAAAGCTATAAATCGCGATTATCTAAGCAAGGTCCAACGTACAGCTTGTCTGTGCATCAGCGGCGCACTACGTACAACTCCCTCCGCGGCACTATACATTATATTCCATCTAATACCCCTCGATATATATAGCAAGCAAATGGCAGACACTGCAGCCGTTCGTTTTGAAGCTACCCAACAGTGGTCAAGAAAAGAATTCGGCCACGCCTCTATTCTGAATAAATTCAAAATCTCTCCCGAAAACACGGACTACACCATACCTCGTTTAAATTTTGAGAAGATCTTCCTTGTCACCATTCCTTCCAGATCACGCTGGGAGGACGATGCATTTTTAGAAGAGGATTCTATTCACTTCTACACTGACGGGTCAAAAACCATAGACGGAGTCGGTGCACGTGTTTTCTCCGATAAGCTTAATCTTAAGCTCTCCTTCCGTCTTCCTAATCACTGTAGCGTGTTCCGGGCGGAAATAATGGCGATAAAGAAGCCCTATCTTGGCTTAAGACAAACGTGATATCTGCTGGAGATATCCGCACCTTTTCTGATAGCCAGGCAGCAATCAAATCCCTGGAATCGACCACTATAAACTCTTTAGTGGCCCTAGACTGTCGTTCGTCTCTTGTGGAGATGGCTGAGCAGTTCAATATTCACCTGTGTTGGGTGCCGGGGCATAGAGACATTCCAGGGAATTGTAAGGCCGATGAACTACCCATCTTGCCGGATAACGGCACCTTAGGTATTCCAATCGCTACTCGCAAAATTAAACTTAAGCTGGATGCTATCGAGAGTGCAAATCTTAGGTGGACAAGTGGTTTAACATATCTAGCGACAAAACAGATTTGGCCAAAGCTGGATCTAAAACGCTCTAAGAATTTGATTTCTCTCAACAGATTGCATATCGGCACCACTATAAGTGTCATCACTAGACACTATCTACTAGGCAAGCATGCTACAAGGCTGGGCCTCTTCGCGAACGATTTCTGTAGAAGCTGCATGGATGAAGAAGAGGAGGAAACTATTCCTCACCTTCCTTGTTTCTGCCCAGCTCTCTCCCGTGGAAGGAAACTCCACTTAGGAGCTCCCTATTATAATGATACAAGCGACCTGATGAATATCGACATCAAGAGCCTCATACGCTTCATAAGAAGCTCTAATTGGTTTTAAGACGAGTAGGTGGAGGGAGGCTTCTCCCATGATCCACGTGGTATCACAACGGACCTCCTTGTTCCAAGTGTGCTGGCGAATCCTAGCTGGCAGCCACTTCAACCTAACCTATCCCTTGATATTTGCAGTAGTCAGAAAAGCTATTAGATGTCAATGCCGTGCCCCGGTCTGTAATAAACCTTCGTGGGCTACCAAAAATAGCGCTTTGTGACTCTAATTTCTGCAATACTTCTGAAGTTGACAATGTTTTAACTGGATATATAAAAACAAACTTACTGAATCCATCAATTACCGTCAAAATATACTTATACTGTTTTGCCGTTGTCGTAAGTGGACCAACATGGTCCAGATGATATGTGTGCAACGGTCGATCCTCTTTGGGGATGGGGTTTAGGTATCCTTCCGGTTTCCCAGCTTTCCTTTCCGATAAAATGCATTCTATGCAATTGCGTCGACAATTTTCTGCTTCCTCTCTTAAGTTAGGGATCGAGTACTCTCTTCTTATTATTTCTTCCATCTTCCGGGCGGCAAAGTGACCATTGTCGTGTTCGTTTTTGATAAGCCTTTTTGTAAACCCTTGGGTATACACAGCAATTTATCTCCTTGCTCGGTTGTCTCATAAAGGATGCCATTCTCTACAATGAAATTTTTAAAGGCTTCTTTTTCGAAAATTTTTAGTATGGTCTCGGTTCTTTCGTCTTTCTTTTGCGTTTCTACCACCCTATCAATTAACTCACTTCGAACTACCATAGCTACGGGGTTTCGGCTTAAAGCGTCTACATGTTTTCACTCTGAATTATCTAATATATTATTATTAAATAATATACATATAAAAGTATTATTGATGTTTAACAATTTATGTTATTTTGGCATACAACATCAGTACAACATCATATTATACTATTTTATTAATTTATGCGTTGGTAGTAAAATAATTTTGAATTAAATAAAGAATTTTAGAATATTTTTTTTTTTAAATTATATTTTAACCATTTTAATAATGTGTTTCTTATTATTGTAAAATTAATTGTTCTTCTTTTCTTTTTTTTAACTCTTAAATATTTTACTTCAAAATTATGATATTAACTTTATATTCTGAAATTTACTTTTCTCAAATAATTGATGCCATATAAAAATATAATAAGCAAATAAAAAGAGCTGGTAGTTAAAAAATCTTTTGAGTTTAATAAGAGAATTTTAAAAACAATTTTTAAACAATGTTTAATAACATATTCATATGTGTATATCTTTATCATTGTTTTAAAGTGTTTTTCTTTCTTTTTATTTTTCTCTTAAATTTTTACAATAAAAATTTTCTTTCATTTTGGACTTACGATGACGATGACGATGACGATGACGATGACGATGCATATAACGATGACGATGACGATGACGATGACGATGACGATGACGATGACGATGACGATGACGATAACGATAACGATGACGATGTCGATGACGATGACGATGACGATGACGATGACGATGACGATGACGATGACGATGACGATGACGATGACGATGACGATGACGATGACGATGACGATGACGATGACGATGACGATGACGATGACGATGACGATGACGATGACGATGACGATGACGATGACGATGACGATGACGATGACGATGACGATGACGATGACGATGACGATGACGATGACGATGACGATGACGATGACGATGACGATGACGATGACGATGACGATGACGATGACGATGACGATGACGATGACGATGACGATGACGATGACGATGACGATGACGATGACGATGACGATGACGATGACGATGACGATGACGATGACGATGACGATGACGATGACGATGACGGTGACGATGACGATGACGATGACGATGACGATGACGATGACGATGACGATGACGATGACGATGACGATGACGATGACGATGACGATGACGATGACGATGACGATGACGATGACGATGACGATGACGATGACGATGACGATGACGATGACGATGACGATGACGATGACGATGACGATGACGATGACGATGACGATGACGATGACGATGACGATGACGATGACGATGACGATGACGATGACGATGACGATGACGATGACGATGACGATGACGATGACGATGACGATGACGATGACGATGACGATGACGATGACGATGACGATGACGATGACGATGACGATGACGATGACGATGACGATGACGATGACGATGACGATGACGATGACGATGACGATGACGATGACGATGACGATGACGATGACGATGACGATGACGATGACGATGACGCCTTTGCGCACACCATCTCCTGCAGTGGCAGAACGTGTGTCCGGCATCGTCGTTACTCGCATCTCCGTAGGGGCATGCTGTTCTGTCGACTTTTCGCATCTTGCAGAGATAGGCTCGAAAATATCTGTGACCGGTGAGAAACTGAGTCAGGTAGTAATTGACTTCTCCATGCTTCCGCTCAGTCCACATTCTTAGATCTCCGAGAAGTCATCTGGTCCACTCTCCTCTAGTCTCTCTCTCCCACTATCGTTGCCATTTCGCAAGCGTGCGTGCTCTTTCTTCTAAGCTGGCGTGCTCTCCCAATGCGCTCTTCCGTTCATATATCCTCTTCTTCTCTTGGGCTAGGAGCCCTGTAGGAATAATTCCCGTAATAGCTAGAACGGTCCACTCTTCTCTGGTCTCTCTCTCCCACAATCGTTGCCATGTCGCAAGCGTGGGTGCTCTCTCTACTAAGTTGGCTTGCATATTTCCCAATACGCTCTTCCGTTCATATATCCTCTTCTCCTCTTGTATGTATCTCTACTGCATTTTACTATTTTACGATATAAAATGAAATCTGATAAATAGATTTAAATATAGTTTTCTTACGCATTTTTACATATAGAACTCATTTATTTAATTTATTGTTGTTCTGATTTTTAATTTGGTTTATTGATGAAGTGCTTTATAATTTTTTTTTTCTAATTGGGATTTGAGAAATATTTAACAGATTTACAGGAAGCTCGTTTAGGAGCGTAGGTAACATTGTTGCTAACGAGTGTTTGCCGTAGTTATTGTAGAACTTCGCAACCTTAAATCTGCCTTCTGCGTTCCGTCGTGTGTTGTGGAGGTGATCGATAGGTATTCTGTAGCGGTCGTCATGGTAAAACTCATTTATTAGGCTGGTTTTGAAAATGCCTTCGATATTTAGAAGTTCCAGTTGTGTGCTGAGTGTTGATGTGTCGTAGTCGATTCTCTTCTTCTTTGCCAGAATTTTGAGAAAGTAGTTTTGACTAACTTGTAGCTGTCTGCAGTGTATTGAAGTGCGATGATGCCATGGCGGATGTATGATTCACCTAACGCAAGATATGCCCTTGCGTTATAGTCACTGCAGTTGCTTAGATGGTGCAGCATATATGATGTTCTACGAAGTTTTTTCTGCAGTCTTTCGATATGAGTTTGCCATTTGAATTTATGGTCAACAATCACACCAAGGTACTTATATGTGTTAACTACCTCGATGAAGGTGGAACATTGGTCGTCTGATTTGCAGCTGCTGTTATTGTTCGCATGCAGGCATTTTGTGTCGTGGAATTTAATTCGAATATCATGGTACAGGATGTAGGGTGGTTTGATGTGTATGATCTTCGTCTTGTCAGCGTTGATTGTCAGTCCGTTGTCGTGGCTCCATCTTGCAACGACGTCCAGCTCCCTCTGCATCATTGCGGTTGCCCTTTCAATGCCTGTATGAGATACCACAATTGCCGCGTCATCTGCGTATGCGAAAGTTGTGCAGTTTTTAAGGCCTTGAGTAAGCCGTTTGCATATATTATGTATAAAAGCGGGCCTAATTTTGAGCCTTGGGGAACCCCGTGTTTAATGCTAACTTCATCACTCAGATTTTCATTGATTTTATCGCGATATGATCGGAAAGTCAAATAGTCTACCAACCATTTTATGCATTCGCCTCGGATTCCGGAACGCTGCAGTGAAGCTAACAGAGTTTGATGCGATAGCGTATCAAACGCCTTGCTAAAATAAATGAATAAGACTAGACTGTGGTGGTTTTTGCTAAGGCTTTCATTAAGTTTGTTTGCAAAATTCCCTAAGAGTTGGTTAATGTTCTTACCCTTTTGAAAACCATACTGATTAGAGTCTATAACTTTATATTTTTCAATAAATTTTTTTAATCTTCTCACCACAATTTCTTCAAGGATTTTTTCCATAACCGGCAATATTGCTATTGGCCTGTAATTATTGACCTCAGACTTTACCCCGTTTTTATAAATAGGTCGAACTATAGACATTTTAAGTGGTTTGGGTATTATCTTTTGGTCTAAACTCATATTTATTAATTTTGTAATGATAGGTGTAATTATACCAGCATTATTTTTTAATCTTTCGGACGAATTTCATCACATCCCGCACCTTTTCCGACATCTAAGCACTGAATGATATTAAATATCTCTAATTCACTGGCCCTTTCTAAGAAAACTGAATTACAAATAGTCTCTTCGGCATTTCTTATAGCTTTTATTTGACAGTGGTGTATGATTTTTTGAATATTTTCCTCAAAAGTTTTGGCGAATTTATTCGTTAGCACAGATAGATCCTCGCTTTTAAAGTTTTTAACTATAGTATCGTCTAGACTGCTAGATTTTTTACCTATTATTTCATTTATAATTTCCCACGTTCTTTTTATGTTATTTCCATTTTCATTGAATTGATGTTTATAATAATTATTTTTTGCACATTCTAGTTTTTTGTTCACAGTATTTCTAAATGTCTTATTATTATTCACTTTCTTTATTTTTATCTTCAGGTTTAGATAACCATTTATTATAAAGTTTATCTCTTTTTTCACAGCACTTTATTAGTTCTTCGTTCATCCACGGGTTTGGCTTTCGTCTCTTTTTTTCTTTTGCAGGTACTTGGAACTTTTCATAAATTGTTTGAAATGTGTTTTATATTTTATTATATATATCCTCGACATTTGGTGTTGTAGAAAGCTGATCCCAGTTGGTGTCGGACATTAGCGCATTTACCCTATTGTTCTTTATAATTTTTTTTACCTTGTACTTTCTCTCGTTTTTCTGTTTTGCCACTGAAGGTGTGTCCACACATGAGTGAGTAGTGGTCAGAAATGTTTGTTTGTATAATGGCTGCCTGCACGTCACTCTCTTTTGTTCTAATAAATAGATGATCTATGTTGGTACTTGTATTTCTGCTTGGTTTTGTCTGCACCATCTCAGTGCCTATTGACATTGGCACAATGGTGGGTATCCTACGTTTTGTGAGTACGGCGATTTCCGTTTTGGCCGTTGCCTTTCTTAGGCCACGCTGCTCCATCCACTCGTTTACCCGACGCATCACCTGGTTTAAACTGAGTTGGGAGAGCTCCAAACTCCGCGACACTTTAATAGCTGCTACATCGTCTTCATATCAAATCGGGAATGTGTCTCTTGGCATCTCTAAGCGGAGCAGGCTGTCGTAGGTGACGTTCCAGAGATCTGGACCAAGAATAGAGCCTCCAATATGTGATGTTTTTAACATCAAGTGTAACCAGGGTGCAGATTTTTTTCAAATGTCGATTACCTTGTCGAGCCGACCATACTGTGCTTATCACCTGTCGCACAGCATCTATCGTCGAACGCCCGCCGTCTGAACCTGTACTGGTTGTCTGCGGCCCTCCAGATTCTTCTATAGATAGCAGTAAACATGGTTTCAGAAGCTTGTCGAATAGCTTGAATGCTGTATCCAACATGCAAAGCGGCCTGTACGCTGACGAGGAGCTTAGGTCACCTTTTCAATTACTAACGAGGGCCAGTCTGGCTATTTTAAAGAGTGATGGGAATATTCCAGCGCTCAAGCAGCAGTTGACGATGACGATGACGATGACGATGACGATGACGATGACGATGACGATGACGATGACGATGACGATGACGATGACGATGACGATGACGATGACGATGACGATGACGATGACGATGACGATGACGATGACGATGACGATGACGATGACGATGACGATGACGATGACGATGACGATGACGATGACGATGACGATGACGATGACGATGACGATGACGATGACGATGACGATGACGATGACGATGACGATGACGATGACGATGACGATGACGATGACGATGACGATGACGATGACGATGACGATGACGATGACGATGACGATGACGATGACGATGACGATGACGATGACGATGACGATGACGATGACGATGACGATGACGATGACGATGACGATGACGATGACGATGACGATGACGATGACGATGACGATGACGATGACGATGACGATGACGATGACGATGACGATGACGATGACGATGACGATGACGATGACGATGACGATGACGATGACGATGACGATGACGATGACGATGACGATGACGATGACGATGACGATGACGATGACGATGACGATGACGATGACGATGACGACGACGATGACGATGACGATTTGAGTCCCTGTAATGGACTTCGAAAGAGAATAGACGCGTCTTTATTTTTGTCCAGCTTCAGTGAGTGAATGTAGTGTGCTGACTCGGTCTAAATACTTGAAATTGTGCGACGACATAAGATTTCATCTTATTGAACAGTTGCCGGTTATTGTTTTTCCAAAGTTTATCTTTTAAGATCAACATTTATCAATTTAGTTTTCCGGTACGTGATCTTTTCTAATCGCCATTACTACCACCACCAATAAGTTTCTCTTAAAACTATGTCTGGCCCAAACTTACGCCCAAGAACTGCTCCAACGAAATTTCTCCCCTCCACTCCCACGCATTCACCTTCTTTGGCGATGAAGCAGGTAAACGACACTGCACTTACTGTCAAAGTCTTAGAAGATCATCTTACCAAGCAAGCGAACTCATTGCGGCTTAGCTTTGCAGAAGAAATCTCTAAAATGCGTAGTGAATTTCTACTTAAGTTTGACAAAATCATTGAAAGCTGGGGTCAGCGATTTGATGAAGTCAACAAAACGATTTCCCGCATAGTTGAGCGCATTGACCAACTTGAAGAAGGCACCAATACAGCTATAGAACTACGCAATGCAGAAATTAAAGCTCTTCAACAACGAGTGCGCGCTCTGGAGAGGAAGGAAGTCGCTTGTGATGCTGTGCTCTTTGGAGTACCTACAGTCCCAGATGAGAACTTAAAAAGTTTATTTAACCGTCTCTGTCACACTATAGCATGTAAGCCGCCTGCCTTGGTAAACATCTTCCGTTCCAAGAACACTAATAAGAACAACAAAAACAGTAGTACTGCAACATCTCCAATCGTGCTGAAATTCAGTAACTCTCAAGAGAGAAATGCCGTACTGATCTCAGCAGCGAATTTCCGCAAACAAAATGCCTCAGAACTACGTCTTGAAGATCTTGGCATCGAATCTGAAAATAGCTGTTATCTCAATGAGAGCTTGACCAGACAAACACGTTTTCTTTTAAACAGTGCTCTCAGACTCAGGCGAAAAAAACAGCTGTTCTCCGTTTACACTAAATATGGATTTGTTTACGCAAAAAAGGAGATAAATGGAAGAACCTTCTTAATTGAAAGCTCTGAGGATCTGCTTGCTGCTGCTGCGACTCATCAATAAAAATTCCCTTTCTGCTCAAAACTTTATTTTAATAGTAATTATTCTATTGTTAGTTAAATCACTATTATACTCGTTTTCCTTTATCTCTTCCTACTATCAAGTTGAATTGCACTTTTTCTTTACTTGTTTGCTATTTGTTTGTTTATATTTTGATAATGGATGCTAGAAGCTCTCCCTTAGATGCTTTATACAGTGTGAATGAAAAATCAACGTACACTATGGTAAATGTTCTCTCCAAACGTTGTGAGGGACTTAGGATATGTTACTTGAATGCGCGTAGCCTTAATGTTTGTAAATTAGATTATTTGAAATACCTGTTTGCCAATTCCTGTGTTGATGTTATTTGTGTAAGTGAAACTTGGTTTAAGACTATTTTACCCGATTTGTCGTATACTATACCAAATTATAACCTTTTTAGAAACGACCGAGTAACTCTTACTAATGGAGGTGGGGTTGCAATTTATTGCAAATCAACACTTAATTGCAAAGTAATTAATAAGTCTAGTGAGCATGGTGTAGAATACATAGTAGTCGAAATACATGACGGCAGTACAAAGTGCGTTGTTTCATGTGTGTACTGTAATAATAGAAGCTGTTCGCCTATTCTGTTTTTCTCAGTTTTTTCTGATTACTGTGCGCTTTATGACCAGCTAATTGTCTGTGGCGATTTCAATGCGGACTTGCTTAAAAACGATTTTCGTGCATTTCAAATGAAGGATCTAGTTTCTTCAGTTGGGCTTGAAATAGTAAATACTTACCCAACACGCTTTGCTCCCAACAGCCCGCCTAGTCTTCTAGATTTAACCCTAGTCTCTAATCCGTCGTCTGTTCTTCTTTTCGATCAACTATCGCTTGATGTTATTTCTGACCATGACTTACTTTTTTGTACTTATGATATTAACTTTTCTCATTCTGTTACTCCTCAGTCCTTTACATTTAAGGATTTTCGTGCCATCAACATTGAAGCGCTTCAAATTGCCACCTACTCAGCTTCTTGGGAAGACTGCCGACAAATTGTCGATCCGAGTGATAAAGTGAACTATTTTCAATTGCTAATATCACAATTATACGATCAATATGTTCCAACCAAGACTGTGACCATTCGGAATAGGTCTTGCCCCTGGTTTACAGCGGATGTTGTCGATTCCATAAAAAATCGCAATAGATTGTACAGCAGATGGAAACACAGGCCTACGAATACTAATTGGGTTGCATACAAATCGGCACGAAATAATACCACGTCTATCATACGTACTACAAAGCAAAACTATTATGCCTCAAAGTTGAACACGTCTCTACCCCCAAAAAAGCTTTGGAATAATTTACGTATGATTGGTGTCTCCATTGGCAATAATAATACCAAGTGTGACCTTGATCCTAATGATCTTAATAATTTTTTTCTTGGTGGTGATAATTCTTCAGTTAATTTCGATTTTGATTCAATTCAAAATTTCGAGCAACTGGTACCGAGACTTGAGGATTTCGAAGTGGTTACTGAACTCGATGTTTTAACCTGGCATTCCTATACGGTTTATCAAACTAATTTTACCACAAATTGTCAACCATTTAACCCACATTATAAACAGCTGCATTATGACATCAACTTTCCCTCTGTCTTGGAAAATTGCAAGAGTTTTACCCATAGCCAAGAAAGCCAATCCGATTTCTCCTGCTGATTTTCGACCGATCAGCATTCTACCTTGCCTGTCTAAAGCCTTCGAGAAAATAATAGCAAAGTAAATTATGAAAGGCTTGTCCCTCAATCACTTAATAAATCCTCGCCAGTCTGGTTTTAGACTTAATCGCAGTTGTTCCACGGCTATGGTGAATTTACTTGAGGAGATAAGGCAAGAGTTCGATAAGGGCCATGTTTCGCTTCCTTGTCTGCTTGACTTTTCGAAGGCATTCGATAAGGTTAACCACAAACTCCTCTGTTGGAAGCTCAGGAAATTGTTTGGCCTAAGTGATAGGGCTGTCAAACTGATTAATAGCTTTCTCTCTGATAGGTTGCAAAGGGTCGTCTCTGGTGATAATTACTCTGATTTGAAACCAATTACGCAAGGAGTACCTCAAGGGTCAATCTTGGGACCGATCTTGTTTTGCATGTTCATTAATGACCTACCATCTATATGCAATCACGCCTCAGTGCATCTATATGCTGATGACGTTCAACTTCATTTAGCCAAACCTTTAGATAACCTAACAGAACTTGCTTTTCTTCTAAATGAGGATCTAATCGAAATTTATACTTGGTCAAAAGCTAATGGGTTGCTACTAAATAGAGAAAAATCTCAAATAATACCAATCTCAAATAAAATTTTCAATCTTAATCGTTTACCTGATTTATGGCTGGCTGGTATAAAAATCAAACCTACTGAATCAGTTTCTAGTCTTGGTTATATAATAAATCGCAACTTATCTGGTTACAATCACACCAACGTAGTCGTTGGCCGTATTTACGGATGTCTCCGCAAATTATGGCTCACTGCATATTTTACTCCACTAGAAACTCGTAGAAAGCTTATTATAACCTTAATTTTACCTCTAATTACTTATTCTGAGGTTGTTTATTCTACACTTGACTTTTCATCCCAACGAAAGTTACAAGTAGCCTTTAATGATGCAGTGCGGTATATTTACGGGCTCCGTCGATACGAACATATCTCCGTATACTCCAGGATGCTGCTGGGCTGTGCTCTACAGCAATTTATCAATGCCAGGAACTGTATATTTCTACATAAAATTATTCACAATCAGTGTTCATCTTATCTGTTTTACAGACTTAATTTCACTCGCTCTACTAGAACAATAAACATTATACTTTTTCCTTACAGATACTTAAATTCTTCCCGTTTATTTTTTATTCACGCTGTCAGATTATGGAACTCACTACCCCCGAACATCAGAAATATTGCTAGTCATAAGAATGTTAAAAGTGCAATCCTTATTCATTTCTCATCCTCAACACTACAGTAGTAACTAATCTCTTTCCTCAACCGTGTTTATTCATCCTTTCACTTTTCTCCTTTTTCCCTCTCTTTCTTGTTTTTTTTTTTTCTTTTTCTTAGTATAAGCAAACATTGTAATTTATTCTTTAATATTATATAATGTATTTTCACTAATTTAAATACTTAGTACTATAAAAGATGTAATCTTAATGTACAAACCTTTGCTCAAATGAAATAAATGAAATGAAATGAAATGAAATGACGACAACGACGACGACGACGATGACGATGACGATGACGATGACGATGACGATGACGATGACGATGACGATGACGATGACGATGACGATGACGATGACGATGACGATGACGATGACGATGACGATGACGATGACGATGACGATGACGATGACGATGACGATGACGATGACGATGACGATGACGATGACGATGACGATGACGATGACGATGACGATGACGATGACGATGACGATGACGATGACGATGACGATGACGATGACGATGACGATGACGATGACGATGACGATGACGATGACGATGACGATGACGATGACGATGACGATGACGATGACGATGACGATGACGATGACGATGACGATGACGATGACGATGACGATGACGATGACGATGACGATGACGATGAGGGTGACGATTTGAGTCCCTGTAATGGACTTCGAAAGAGAATAGACGCGTCTTTATTTTTGTCCAGCTTCAGTGAGTGAATGTAGTGTGCTGACTCGGTATAAATACTTAAAATTGTGCGAGGACATAAGATTTCATCTTATTGAACAGTTGCCGGTTATTGTTTTTCCAAAGTTTATCTTTTAAGATCAACATTTATCAATTTAGTTTTCCGGTACGTGATCTTTTCTAATCGCCATTACTACCACCACCAATAAGTTTCTCTTAAAACTATGTCTGGCCCAAACTTACGCCCAAGAACTGCTCCAACGAAATTTCTCCCCTCCACTCCCACGCATTCACCTTCTTTGGCGATGAAGCAGGTAAACGACACTGCACTTACTGTCAAAGTCTTAGAAGATCATCTTACCAAGCAAGCGAACTCATTGCGGCTTAGCTTTGCAGAAGAAATCTCTAAAATGCGTAGTGAATTTCTACTTAAGTTTGACAAAATCATAGAAAGCTGGGGTCAGCGATTTGATGAAGTCAACAAAACGATTTCCCGCATAGTTGAGCGCATTGACCAACTTGAAGAAGGCACCAATACAGCTATAGAACTACGCAATGCAGAAATTAAAGCTCTTCAACAACGAGTGCACGCTCTGGAGAGGAAGGAAGTCGCTTGTGATGCTGTGCTCTTTGGAGTACCTACAGTCCCAGATGAGAACTTAAAAAGTTTATTTAACCGTCTCTGTCACACTATAGCATGTAAGCCGCCTGCCTTGGTAAACATCTTCCGTTCCAAGAACACTAATAAGAACAACAAAAACAGTAGTACTGCAACATCTCCAATCGTGCTGAAATTCAGTAACTCTCAAGAGAGAAATGCCGTACTGATCTCAGCAGCGAATTTCCGCAAACAAAATGCCTCAGAACTACGTCTTGAAGATCTTGGCATCGAATCTGAAAATAGCTGTTATCTCAATGAGAGCTTGACCAGACAAACACGTTTTCTTTTAAACAGTGCTCTCAGACTCAGGCGAAAAAAACAGCTGTTCTCCGTTTACACTAAATATGGATTTGTTTACGCAAAAAAGGAGATAAATGGAAGAACCTTCTTAATTGAAAGCTCTCAGGATCTGCTTGCTGCTGCTGCGACTCATCAATAAAAATTCCCTTTCTGCTCAAAACTTTATTTTAATAGTAATTATTCTATTGTTAGTTAAATCACTATTATACTCGTTTTCCTTTATCTCTTCCTACTATCAAGTTGAATTGCACTTTTTCTTTACTTGTTTGCTATTTGTTTGTTTATATTTTGATAATGGATGCTAGAAGCTCTCCCTTAGATGCTTTATACAGTGTGAATGAAAAATCAACGTACACTATGGTAAATGTTCTCTCCAAACGTTGTGAGGGACTTAGGATATGTTACTTGAATGCGCGTAGCCTTAATGTTTGTAAATTAGATTATTTGAAATACCTGTTTGCCAATTCCTGTGTTGATGTTATTTGTGTAAGTGAAACTTGGTTTAAGACAATTTTACCCGATTTGTCGTATACTATACCAAATTATAACCTTTTTAGAAACGACCGAGTAACTCTTACTAATGGAGGTGGGGTTGCAATTTATTGCAAATCAACACTTAATTGCAAAGTAATTAATAAGTCTAGTGAGCATGGTGTAGAATACATAGTAGTCGAAATACATGACGGCAGTACAAAGTGCGTTGTTTCATGTGTGTACTGTAATAATAGAAGCTGTTCGCCTATTCCGTTTTTCTCAGTTTTTTCTGATTACTGTGCGCTTTATGACCAGCTAATTGTCTGTGGCGATTTCAATGCGGACTTGCTTAAAAACGATTTTCGTGCATTTCAAATGAAGGATCTAGTTTCTTCAGTTGGGCTTGAAATAGTAAATACTTACCCAACACGCTTTGCTCCCAACAGCCCGCCTAGTCTTCTAGATTTAACGCTAGTCTCTAATCCGTCGTCTGTTCTTCTTTTCGATCAACTATCGCTTGATGTTATTTCTGACCATGACTTACTTTTTTGTACTTATGATATTAACTTTTCTCATTCTGTTACTCCTCAGTCCTTTACATTTAAGGATTTTCGTGCCATCAACATTGAAGCGCTTCAAATTGCCACCTACTCAGCTTCTTGGGAAGACTGCCGACAAATTGTCGATCCGAGTGATAAAGTGAACTATTTTCAATTGCTAATATCACAATTATACGATCAATATGTCATAGCCCCTGGTTTACAGCGGATGTTGTCGATTCCATAAAAAATCGCAATAGATTGTACAGCAGATGGAAACACAGGCCTACGAATACTAATTGGGTTGCATACAAATCGGCACGAAATAATACCACGTCTATCATACGTACTACAAAGCAAAACTATTATGCCTCAAAGTTGAACACGTCTCTACCCCCAAAAAAGCTTTGGAATAATTTACGTATGATTGGTGTCTCCATTGGTACAGAGACTTGAGGATTTCGAAGTGGTTACTGAACTCGATGTTTTAACCTGGCATTCCTATACGGTTTATCAAACTAATTTTACCACAAATTGTCAACCATTTAACCCACATTATAAACAGTTGCATTATGACATCAACTTTCCCTCTGTCTTGGAAAATTGCAAGAGTTTTACCCATAGCCAAGAAAGCCAATCCGATTTCTCCTGCTGATTTTCGACCGATCAGCATTCTACCTTGCCTGTCTAAAGCCTTCGAGAAAATAATAGCAAAGTAAATTATGAAACACTTGTCCCTCAATCACTTAATAAATCCTCGCCAGTCTGGTTTTAGACCTAATCACAGTTGTTCCACGGCTATGGTGAATTTACTTGAGGAGATAAGGCAAGAGTTCGATAAGGGCCATGTTTCGCTTCTTTGTCTGCTTGACTTTTCGAAGGCATTCGATAAGGTTAACCACAAACTCCTCTGTTGGAAGCTCAGGAAATTGTTTAGCCTAAGTGATAGGGCTGTCAAACTGATTAATAGCTTTCTCTCTGATAGGTTGCAAAGGGTCGTCTCTGGTGATAATTACTCTGATTTGAAACCAATTACGCAAGGAGTACCTCAAGGGTCAATCTTGGGACCGATCTTGTTTTGCATGTTCATTAATGACCTACCATCTATATGCAATCACGCCTCAGTGCATCTATATGCTGATGACGTTCAACTTCATTTAGCCAAACCTTTAGATAACCTAACAGACTTGCTTTTCTTCTAAATGAGGATCTAATCGAAATTTATACTTGGTCAAAAGCTAATGGGTTGCTACTAAATCCAGAAAAATCTCAAATAATACCAATCTCAAATAAAATTTTCAATCTTAATCGTTTACCTGATTTATGGCTGGCTGGTATAAAAATCAAACCTACTGAATCAGTTTCTAGTCTTGGTTATATAATAAATCGCAACTTATCTGGTTACAATCACACCAACGTAGTCGTTGGCCGTATTTACGGATGTCTCCGCAAATTATGGCTCACTGCATATTTTACTCCACTAGAAACTCGTAGAAAGCTTATTATAACCTTAATTTTACCTCTAATTACTTATTCTGAGGTTGTTTATTCTACACTTGACTTTTCATCCCAACGAAAGTTACAAGTAGCCTTTAATGATGCAGTGCGGTATATTTACGGGCTCCGTCGATACGAACATATCTCCGTATACTCCAGGATGCTGCTGGGCTGTACTCTACAGCAATTTATCAATGCCAGGAACTGTATATTTCTACATAAAATTATTCACAATCAGTGTCCATCTTATCTTTTTTACAGACTTAATTTCACTCGCTCTACTAGAACAATAAACATTATACTTTTTCCTTACAGATACTTAAATTCTTCCCGTTTATTTTTTATTCACGCTGTCAGATTATGGAACTCACTACCCCCGAACATCAGAAATATTGCTAGTCATAAGAATGTTAAAAGTGCAATCCTTATTCATTTCTCATCCTCAACACTACAGTAGTAACTAATCTCTTTCCTCAACCGTGTTTATTCATCCTTTCACTTTTCTCCTTTTTCCCTCTCTTTCTTGTTTTTTTTTTTTCTTTTTCTTAGTATAAGCAAACATTGTAATTTATTCTTTAATATTATATAATGTATTTTCACTAATTTAAATACTTAGTACTATAAAAGATGTAATCTTAATGTACAAACCTTTGCTCAAATGAAATAAATGAAATGAAATGAAATGAAATGACGACAACGACGACGACGACGATGACGATGACGATGACGATGACGATGACGATGACGATGACGATGACGATGACGATGACGATGACGATGACGATGACGATGACGATGACGATGACGATGACGATGACGATGACGATGACGATGACGATGACGATGACGATGACGATGACGATGACGATGACGATGACGATGACGATGACGATGACGATGACGATGACGATGACGATGACGATGACGATGACGATGACGATGACGATGACGATGACGATGACGATGACGATGACGATGACGATGACGATGACGATGACGATGACGATGACGATGACGATGACGATGACGATGACGATGACGATGACGATGACGATGACGATGACGATGACGATGACGATGACGATGACGATGACGATGACGATGACGATGACGATGACGATGACGATGACGATGACGATGACGATGACGATGACGATGACGATGACGATGACGATGACGATGACGATGACGATGACGATGACGATGACGATGACGATGACGATGACGATGACGATGACGATGACGATGACGATGACGATGACGATGACGATGACGATGACGATGACGATGACGATGACGATGACGATGAGGGTGACGATTTGAGTCCCTGTAATGGACTTCGAAAGAGAATAGACGCGTCTTTATTTTTGTCCAGCTTCAGTGAGTGAATGTAGTGTGCTGACTCGGTCTAAATACTTAAAATTGTGCGAGGACATAAGATTTCATCTTATTGAACAGTTGCCGGTTATTGTTTTTCCAAAGTTTATCTTTTAAGATCAACATTTATCAATTTAGTTTTCCGGTACGTGATCTTTTCTAATCGCCATTACTACCACCACCAATAAGTTTCTCTTAAAACTATGTCTGGCCCAAACTTACGCCCAAGAACTGCTCCAACGAAATTTCTCCCCTCCACTCCCACGCATTCACCTTCTTTGGCGATGAAGCAGGTAAACGACACTGCACTTACTGTCAAAGTCTTAGAAGATCATCTTACCAAGCAAGCGAACTCATTGCGGCTTAGCTTTGCAGAAGAAATCTCTAAAATGCGTAGTGAATTTCTACTTAAGTTTGACAAAATCATAGAAAGCTGGGGTCAGCGATTTGATGAAGTCAACAAAACGATTTCCCGCATAGTTGAGCGCATTGACCAACTTGAAGAAGGCACCAATACAGCTATAGAACTACGCAATGCAGAAATTAAAGCTCTTCAACAACGAGTGCACGCTCTGGAGAGGAAGGAAGTCGCTTGTGATGCTGTGCTCTTTGGAGTACCTACAGTCCCAGATGAGAACTTAAAAAGTTTATTTAACCGTCTCTGTCACACTATAGCATGTAAGCCGCCTGCCTTGGTAAACATCTTCCGTTCCAAGAACACTAATAAGAACAACAAAAACAGTAGTACTGCAACATCTCCAATCGTGCTGAAATTCAGTAACTCTCAAGAGAGAAATGCCGTACTGATCTCAGCAGCGAATTTCCGCAAACAAAATGCCTCAGAACTACGTCTTGAAGATCTTGGCATCGAATCTGAAAATAGCTGTTATCTCAATGAGAGCTTGACCAGACAAACACGTTTTCTTTTAAACAGTGCTCTCAGACTCAGGCGAAAAAAACAGCTGTTCTCCGTTTACACTAAATATGGATTTGTTTACGCAAAAGAGGAGATAAATGGAAGAACCTTCTTAATTGAAAGCTCTGAGGATCTGCTTGCTGCTGCTGCGACTCATCAATAAAAATTCCCTTTCTGCTCAAAACTTTATTTTAATAGTAATTATTCTATTGTTAGTTAAATCACTATTATACTCGTTTTCCTTTATCTCTTCCTACTATCAAGTTGAATTTCACTTTTTCTTTACTTGTTTGCTATTTGTTTGTTTATATTTTGATAATGGATGCTAGAAGCTCTCCCTTAGATGCTTTATACAGTGTGAATGAAAAATCAACGTACACTATGGTAAATGTTCTCTCCAAACGTTGTGAGGGACTTAGGATATGTTACTTGAATGCGCGTAGCCTTAATGTTTGTAAATTAGATTATTTGAAATACCTGTTTGCCAATTCCTGTGTTGATGTTATTTGTGTAAGTGAAACTTGGTTTAAGACTATTTTACCCGATTTGTCGTATACTATACCAAATTATAACCTTTTTAGAAACGACCGAGTAACTCTTACTAATGGAGGTGGGGTTGCAATTTATTGCAAATCAACACTTAATTGCAAAGTAATTAATAAGTCTAGTGAGCATGGTGTAGAATACATAGTAGTCGAAATACATAACGGCAGTACAAAGTGCGTTGTTTCATGTGTGTACTGTAATAATAGAAGCTGTTCGCCTATTCCGTTTTTCTCAGTTTTTTCTGATTACTGTGCGCTTTATGACCAGCTAATTGTCTGTGGCGATTTCAATGCGGACTTGCTTAAAAACGATTTTCGTGCATTTCAAATGAAGGATCTAGTTTCTTCAGTTGGGCTTGAAATAGTAAATACTTACCCAACACGCTTTGCTCCCAACAGCCCGCCTAGTCTTCTAGATTTAACGCTAGTCTCTAATCCGTCGTCTGTTCTTCTTTTCGATCAACTATCGCTTGATGTTATTTCTGACCATGACTTACTTTTTTGTACTTATGATATTAACTTTTCTCATTCTGTTACTCCTCAGTCCTTTACATTTAAGGATTTTCGTGCCATCAACATTGAAGCGCTTCAAATTGCCACCTACTCAGCTTCTTGGGAACACTGCCGACAAATTGTCGATCCGAGTGATAAAGTGAACTATTTTCAATTGCTAATATCACAATTATACGATCAATATGTTCCAACCAAGACTGTGACCATTCGGAATAGGTCTTGCCCCTGGTTTACAGCGGATGTTGTCGATTCCATAAAAAATCGCAATAGATTGTACAGCAGATGGAAACACAGGCCTACGAATACTAATTGGGTTGCATACAAATCGGCACGAAATAATACCACGTCTATCATACGTACTACAAAGCAAAACTATTATGCCTCAAAGTTGAACACGTCTCTACCCCCAAAAAAGCTTTGGAATAATTTACGTATGATTGGTGTCTCCATTGGCAATAATAATACCAAGTGTGACCTTGATCCTAATGATCTTAATAATTTTTTTCTTGGTGGTGATAATTCTTCAGTTAATTTCGATTTTGATTCAATTCAAAATTTCGAGCAACTGGTACCGAGACTTGAGGATTTCGAAGTGGTTACTGAACTCGATGTTTTAACCTGGCATTCCTATACGGTTTATCAAACTAATTTTACCACAAATTGTCAACCATTTAACCCACATTATAAACAGCTGCATTATGACATCAACTTTCCCTCTGTCTTGGAAAATTGCAAGAGTTTTACCCATAGCCAAGAAAGCCAATCCGATTTCTCCTGCTGATTTTCGACCGATCAGCATTCTACCTTGCCTGTCTAAAGCCTTCGGGAAAATAATAGCAAAGTAAATTATGAAACACTTGTCCCTCAATCACTTAATAAATCCTCGCCAGTCTGGTTTTAGACCTAATCACAGTTGTTCCACGGCTATGGTGAATTTACTTGAGGAGATAAGGCAAGAGTTCGATAAGGGCCATGTTTCGCTTCTTTGTCTGCTTGACTTTTCGAAGGCATTCGATAAGGTTAACCACAAACTCCTCTGTTGGAAGCTCAGGAAATTGTTTAGCCTAAGTGATAGGGCTGTCAAACTGATTAATAGCTTTCTCTCTGATAGGTTGCAAAGGGTCGTCTCTGGTGATAATTACTCTGATTTGAAACCAATTACGCAAGGAGTACCTCAAGGGTCAATCTTGGGACCGATCTTGTTTTGCATGTTCATTAATGACCTACCATCTATATGCAATCACGCCTCAGTGCATCTATATGCTGATGACGTTCAACTTCATTTAGCCAAACCTTTAGATAACCTAACAGAACTTGCTTTTCTTCTAAATGAGGATCTAATCGAAATTTATACTTGGTCAAAAGCTAATGGGTTGCTACTGAATCCAGAAAAATCTCAAATAATACCAATCTCAAATAAAATTTTCAATCTTAATCGTTTACCTGATTTATGGCTGGCTGGTATAAAAATCAAACCTACTGAATCAGTTTCTAGTCTTGGTTATATAATAAATCGCAACTTATCTGGTTACAATCACACCAACGTAGTCGTTGGCCGTATTTACGGATGTCTCCGCAAATTATGGCTCACTGCATATTTTACTCCACTAGAAACTCGTAGAAAGCTTATTATAACCTTAATTTTACCTCTAATTACTTATTCTGAGGTTGTTTATTCTACACTTGACTTTTCATCCCAACGAAAGTTACAAGTAGCCTTTAATGATGCAGTGCGGTATATTTACGGGCTCCGTCGATACGAACATATCTCCGTATACTCCAGGATGCTGCTGGGCTGTACTCTACAGCAATTTATCAATGCCAGGAACTGTATATTTCTACATAAAATTATTCACAATCAGTGTTCATCTTATCTGTTTTACAGACTTAATTTCACTCGCTCTACTAGAACAATAAACATTATACTTTTTCCTTACAGATACTTAAATTCTTCCCGTTTATTTTTTATTCACGCTGTCAGATTATGGAACTCACTACCCCCGAACATCAGAAATATTGCTAGTCATAAGAATGTTAAAAGTGCAATCCTTATTCATTTCTCATCCTCAACACTACAGTAGTAACTAATCTCTTTCCTCAACCGTGTTTATTCATCCTTTCACTTTTCTCCTTTTTCCCTCTCTTTCTTGTTTTTTTTTTTTCTTTTTCTTAGTATAAGCAAACATTGTAATTTATTCTTTAATATTATATAATGTATTTTCACTAATTTATATACTTAGTACTATAAAAGATGTAATCTTAATGTACAAACCTTTGCTCAAATGAAATAAATGAAATGAAATGAAATGAAATGACGACAACGACGACGACGACGATGACGATGACGATGACGATGACGATGACGATGACGATGACGATGACGATGACGATGACGATGACGATGACGATGACGATGACGATGACGATGACGATGACGATGACGATGACGATGACGATGACGATGACGATGACGATGACGATGACGATGACGATGACGATGACGATGACGATGACGATGACGATGACGATGACGATGACGATGACGATGACGATGACGATGACGATGACGATGACGATGACGATGACGATGACGATGACGATGACGATGACGATGACGATGACGATGACGATGACGATGACGATGACGATGACGATGACGATGACGATGACGATGACGATGACGATGACGATGACGATGACGATGACGATGACGATGACGATGACGATGACGATGACGATGACGATGACGATGACGATGACGATGACGATGACGATGACGATGACGATGACGATGACGATGACGATGACGATGACGATGACGATGACGATGACGATGACGATGACGATGACGATGACGATGACGATGACGATGACGATGACGATGACGATGACGATGACGATGACGATGACGATGACGATGACGATGACGATGACGATGACGATGACGATGACGATGACGATGACGATGAGGGTGACGATTTGAGTCTCTGTAATGGACTTCGAAAGAGAATAGACGCGTCTTTATTTTTGTCCAGCTTCAGTGAGTGAATGTAGTGTGCTGACTCGGTCTAAATACTTAAAATTGTGCGAGGACATAAGATTTCATCTTATTGAACAGTTGCCGGTTATTGTTTTTCCAAAGTTTATCTTTTAAGATCAACATTTATCAATTTAGTTTTCCGGTACGTGATCTTTTCTAATCGCCATTACTACCACCACCAATAAGTTTCTCTTAAAACTATGTCTGGCCCAAACTTACGCCCAAGAACTGCTCCAACGAAATTTCTCCCCTCCACTCCCACGCATTCACCTTCTTTGGCGATGAAGCAGGTAAACGACACTGCACTTACTGTCAAAGTCTTAGAAGATCATCTTACCAAGCAAGCGAACTCATTGCGGCTTAGCTTTGCAGAAGAAATCTCTAAAATGCGTAGTGAATTTCTACTTAAGTTTGACAAAATCATAGAAAGCTGGGGTCAGCGATTTGATGAAGTCAACAAAACGATTTCCCGCATAGTTGAGCGCATTGACCAACTTGAAGAAGGCACCAATACAGCTATAGAACTACGCAATGCAGAAATTAAAGCTCTTCAACAACGAGTGCACGCTCTGGAGAGGAAGGAAGTCGCTTGTGATGCTGTGCTCTTTGGAGTACCTACAGTCCCAGATGAGAACTTAAAAAGTTTATTTAACCGTCTCTGTCACACTATAGCATGTAAGCCGCCTGCCTTGGTAAACATCTTCCGTTCCAAGAACACTAATAAGAACAACAAAAACAGTAGTACTGCAACATCTCCAATCGTGCTGAAATTCAGTAACTCTCAAGAGAGAAATGCCGTACTGATCTCAGCAGCGAATTTCCGCAAACAAAATGCCTCAGAACTACGTCTTGAAGATCTTGGCATCGAATCTGAAAATAGCTGTTATCTCAATGAGAGCTTGACCAGACAAACACGTTTTCTTTTAAGCAGTGCTCTCAGACTCAGGCGAAAAAAACAGCTGTTCTCCGTTTACACTAAATATGGATTTGTTTACGCAAAAGAGGAGATAAATGGAAGAACCTTCTTAATTGAAAGCTCTGAGGATCTGCTTGCTGCTGCTGCGACTCATCAATAAAAATTCCCTTTCTGCTCAAAACTTTATTTTAATAGTAATTATTCTATTGTTAGTTAAATCACTATTATACTCGTTTTCCTTTATCTCTTCCTACTATCAAGTTGAATTGCACTTTTTCTTTACTTGTTTGCTATTTGTTTGTTTATATTTTGATAATGGATGCTAGAAGCTCTCCCTTAGATGCTTTATACAGTGTGAATGAAAAATCAACGTACACTATGGTAAATGTTCTCTCCAAACGTTGTGAGGGACTTAGGATATGTTACTTGAATGCGCGTAGCCTTAATGTTTGTAAATTAGATTATTTGAAATACCTGTTTGCCAATTCCTGTGTTGATGTTATTTGTGTAAGTGAAACTTGGTTTAAGACTATTTTACCCGATTTGTCGTATACTATACCAAATTATAACCTTTTTAGGAACGACCGAGTAACTCTTACTAATGGAGGTGGGGTTGCAATTTATTGCAAATCAACACTTAATTGCAAAGTAATTAATAAGTCTAGTGAGCATGGTGTAGAATACATAGTAGTCGAAATACATGACGGCAGTACAAAGTGCGTTGTTTCATGTGTGTACTGTAATAATAGAAGCTGTTCGCCTATTCCGTTTTTCTCAGTTTTTTCTGATTACTGTGCGCTTTATGACCAGCTAATTGTCTGTGGCGATTTCAATGCGGACTTGCTTAAAAACGATTTTCGTGCATTTCAAATGAAGGATCTAGTTTCTTCAGTTGGGCTTGAAATAGTAAATACTTACCCAACACGCTTTGCTCCCAACAGCCCGCCTAGTCTTCTAGATTTAACGCTAGTCTCTAATCCGTCGTCTGTTCTTCTTTTCGATCAACTATCGCTTGATGTTATTTCTGACCATGACTTACTTTTTTGTACTTATGATATTAACTTTTCTCATTCTGTTACTCCTCAGTCCTTTACATTTAAGGATTTTCGTGCCATCAACATTGAAGCGCTTCAAATTGCCACCTACTCAGCTTCTTGGGAAGACTGCCGACAAATTGTCGATCCGAGTGATAAAGTGAACTATTTTCAATTGCTAATATCACAATTATACGATCAATATGTCCCAGCCCCTGGTTTACAGCGGATGTTGTCGATTCCATAAAAAATCGCAATAGATTGTACAGCAGATGGAAACACAGGCCTACGAATACTAATTGGGTTGCATACAAATCGGCACGAAATAATACCACGTCTATCATACGTACTACAAAGCAAAACTATTATGCCTCAAAGTTGAACACGTCTCTACCCCCAAAAAAGCTTTGGAATAATTTACGTATGATTGGTGTCTCCATTGGCAATAATAATACCAAGTGTGACCTTGATCCTAATGATCTTAATAATTTTTTTCTTGGTGGTGATAATTCTTCAGTTAATTTCGATTTTGATTCAATTCAAAATTTCGAGCAACTGGTACCGAGACTTGAGGAATTCGAAGTGGTTACTGAACTCGATGTTTTAACCTGGCATTCCTATACGGTTTATCAAACTAATTTTACCACAAATTGTCAACCATTTAACCCACATTATAAACAGCTGCATTATGACATCAACTTTCCCTCTGTCTTGGAAAATTGCAAGAGTTTTACCCATAGCCAAGAAAGCCAATCCGATTTCTCCTGCTGATTTTCGACCGATCAGCATTCTACCTTGCCTGTCTAAAGCCTTCGAGAAAATAAAAGCAAAGTAAATTATGAAAGGCTTGTCCCTCAATCACTTAATAAATCCTCGCCAGTCTGGTTTTAGACCTAATCACAGTTGTTCCACGGCTATGGTGAATTTACTTGAGGAGATAAGGCAAGAGTTCGATAAGGGCCATGTTTCGCTTCCTTGTCTGCTTGACTTTTCGAAGGCATTCGATAAGGTTAACCACAAACTCCTCTGTTGGAAGCTCAGGAAATTGTTTGGCCTAAGTGATAGGGCTGTCAAACTGATTAATAGCTTTCTCTCTGATAGGTTGCAAAGGGTCGTCTCTGGTGATAATTACTCTGATTTGAAACCAATTACGCAAGGAGTACCTCAAGGGTCAATCTTGGGACCGATCTTGTTTTGCATGTTCATTAATGACCTACCATCTATATGCAATCACGCCTCAGTGCATCTATATGCTGATGACGTTCAACTTCATTTAGCCAAACCTTTAGATAACCTAACAGAACTTGCTTTTCTTCTAAATGAGGATCTAATCGAAATTTATACTTGGTCAAAAGCTAATGGGTTGCTACTAAATCCAGAAAAATCTCAAATAATACCAATCTCAAATAAAATTTTCAATCTTAATCGTTTACCTGATTTATGGCTGGCTGGTATGAAAATCAAACCTACTGAATCAGTTTCTAGTCTTGGTTATATAATAAATCGCAAACTTATCTGGTTACAATCACACCAACGTAGTCGTTGGCCGTATTTACGGATGTCTCCGCAAATTATGGCTCACTGCATATTTTAATCCACTAGAAACTCGTAGAAAGCTTATTATAACCTTAATTTTACCTCTAATTACTTATTCTGAGGTTGTTTATTCTACACTTGACTTTTCATCCCAACGAAAGTTACAAGTAGCCTTTAATGATGCAGTGCGGTATATTTACGGGCTCCGTCGATACGAACATATCTCCGTATACTCCAGGATGCTGCTGGGCTGTACTCTACAGCAATTTATCAATGCCAGGAACTGTATATTTCTACATAAAATTATTCACAATCAGTGTCCATCTTATCTGTTTTACAGACTTAATTTCACTCGCTCTACTAGAACAATAAACATTATACTTTTTCCTTACAGATACTTAAATTCTTCCCGTTTATTTTTTATTCTCGCTGTCAGATTATGGAACTCACTACCCCCGAACATCAGAAATATTGCTAGTCATAAGAATGTTAAAAGTGCAATCCTTATTCATTTCTCATCCTCAACACTACAGTAGTAACTAATCTCTTTCCTCACCCGTGTTTATTCATCCTTTCACTTTTCTAGTTTTTCCCTCTCTTTCTTGTTTTTTTTTTTCTTTTTCTTAGTATAAGCAAACATTGTAATTTATTCTTTAATATTATATAATGTATTTCCACTAATTTAAATACTTAGTACTATAAAAGATGTAATCTTAATGTACAAACCTTTGCTCAAATGAAATAAATGAAATGAAATGAAATGAAATGAAGACAACGACGACGACGACGATGACGATGACGATGACGATGGCGATGACGATGACGATGACGATGACGATGACGATGACGATGACGATGACGATGACGATGACGATGACGATGACGATGACGATGACGATGACGATGACGATGACGATGACGATGACGATGACGATGACGATGACGATGACGATGACGATGACGATGACGATGACGATGACGATGACGATGACGATGACGATGACGATGACGATGACGATGACGATGACGATGACGATGACGATGACGATGACGATGACGATGACGATGACGATGACGATGACGATGACGATGACGATGACGATGACGATGACGATGACGATGACGATGACGATGACGATGACGATGACGATGACGATGACGATGACGATGACGATGACGATGACGATGACGATGACGATGACGATGACAATGACGATGACGATGACGATGACGATGACGATGACGATGACGATGACGATGACGATGACGATGACGATGACGATGACGATGACGATGACGATGACGATGACGATGACGATGACGATGACGATGACGATGACGATGACGATGACGATGACGATGACGATGACGATGACGATGACGATGACGATGACGATGACGATGACGATGACGATGACGATGACGATGACGATGACGATGACGATGACGATGACGATGACGATGACGATGACGATGACGATGACGATGACGATGACGATGACGATGACGATGACGATGACGATGACGATGACGATGACGATGACGATGACGATGACGATGACGATGACGATGACGATGACGATGACGATGACGATGACGATGACGATGACGATGACGATGACGATGACGATGACGATGACGATGACGATGACGATGACGATGACGATGACGATGACGATGACGATGAGGGTGACGATTTGAGTCCCTGTAATGGACTTCGAAAGAGAATAGACGCGTCTTTAATTTTGTCCAGCTTCAGTGAGTGAATGTAGTGTGCTGACTCCGTCTAAATACTTAAAATTGTGCGAGGACATAAGATTTCATCTTATTGAACAGTTGCCGGTTATTGTTTTTCCAAAGTTTATCTTTTAAGATCAACAATTATCAATTTAGTTTTCCGGTACGTGATCTTTTCTAATCGCCATTACTACCACCACCAATAAGTTTCTCTTAAAACTATGTCTGGCCTATCTATCATTCAAGTTTCTCTTGAATGATGTGCTGCTTACTTCCTACCACGACAGCTGTATTCATAAAACCAGTTTGTGTAAACGAAAGGTTCCCTGGTGGAATGATCAGCTTGCCAAACTTAGGAAGCAAGTCAGAAAACTCTTCAACCATGCTAAACGCACGAAGAGCTGGGACGAATACAGGTCCGCTCTTACTAAATACAATCTAGAATTGAGGCGATCTAAACGTGCTACATGGAGAAAATGCTGCGAAAACATTGCTGACCTGCCAGTAGCAGCACGAATCCATAAGGCACTCGTTAAAGATCATACTAACTGTGTAGGCTTAATAAAAAAACCTGATGGCACTTACACGTCGGACCGTACGGACACTCTCAAAACCTTACTTGAGGTCCATTTTCCAGGTTCGTCCACCCATGTACAACACTTGTACTCTAACACAGCTGACCATAGGGTCGGTATTGCTAATAGAGCAATTAGTTTATCCGGAAAAATTTTTAGTCCAGATAAGGTTAAATGGGCGGTGAGCTCCTTTAAACCATTCAAAGCCCCCGGCGGTGACGGTATCTTTCCAGCACTTTTGCAGAAAGTTATCGACCTCATCATGCCGGGTATCATAGCTTTATTTAGAGCCAGCTACTATTGGGGATACATCCCGACTACCTGGAGACAGGTAAACGTGATCTTTATTCCCAAACCGGGCAATAGGAACAGTGAGCTGCCTAAATCTTACAGACCCATAAGTCTAACATCATTTGTTCTCAAAACGATGGAGAGACTCATCGATGTTCACATTAGAGGTCGGTTAGATTTGTCTACCCCTCTGCACTCAAGTCAATTTGCATATAGGAAGGGCAAATCCACAGAAGGGGCTCTTCACTATCTTGTGAAGAAAATTGAACGAACTCTTGGTTCTAAGGAAATAGCCCTATGTGCCTTCCTTGACATTGACGGCGCTTTCGATAACACTGGCTACAGCTCAATAGAGAGAGCAATCAGTAGCAGAGGCATCGAAGATTCAACCAGCAAATGGATAAGAGCCATGCTCGAAAGTCGAATTATGACTTCCTCCTCGGGAGGAGTTTCTGTGTCGGTGACCGCAGCTAAGGGCTGTCCCCAAGGTGGAGTTCTCTCCCCCCTTCTATGGTCACTAGTCATAGATAACGTTCTAGTCGATCTTCATAGATTAGGCTATACCGCCATTGGTTATGCGGATGACTTGGCGATACTTATTAGTGGCAAGCACAGCGCAACCATCTCCAGCGTCATGCAAGGTGCTTTACTACATGTTTTAGAATGGTGTAGAAGAGAAGGACTATCCATCAATCCCTGCAAAACTGTTCTAGTGCCTTTTACTAGGAAAAGACTGGTCAATCTAGGACCTATCATTATCAAAGGCACTACTTTAGCTTATTCCAGTGAAGTCAAATATCTCGGGGTTATCCTCGACAAGCGGCTCAACTGGAATTCTCATATCAAGTTCGCCATCGAGCGTGCTAATAAGGCCATGTGGGCCTGTAGGCGCCTGTACGGCAGAACTTGGGGCCTAAATCCAAAGATGATACATTGGATGTATACAATGATGGTGAGGCCTATTATCACATACGCGGCCATCATCTGGTGGCCGAAAGTTCTTGAACGGACAACGGCAACTAAACTCCAGAAGTTACAAAGAGTTGCCTGTCTCGGCATCACAGGTGCTATGCGTACCTGCCCGACGGCAGCTTTAGAAGCAATCGTTGGGCTTTCACCCCTTCATATCTTCATTAAGAAGACAGCTGCTAGGTGTGCTATCAAGTTGCAGATAGAATACAAGTATAAATCAGGTGACCATGTGGGACATCTGAAAATTCTTGACTCAATCCCCAAAAGAGACATGTTTTGTACCATCCCAGACACCATGGTCAAGGAGTACTGTTTCGGTAGGCTATTTGAGGTAGAAATATTAGATCGTGCAAATTGGTCTAATGGTGTTCCGGTATTAGACCCTAGAGGTCTAGTTTGGTTCACAGACGGATCGAAAATGGAATCTGGAGTTGGAGCTGGTGTCTTTGGACCCAACACCAAAGTCTCGATACCTATGGGAATGTGTCCCACGGTATTTCAGGCTGAACTCCATGCCATTGAAATCTGCGCTAGGTTAAACCTTAGTAAGGGTATTAAAGGCGCTAAAATTTTTATATTTTCAGACAGTCAGTCATTTAGTGGACTCCATCTCAGTTAAAAACTGCTACGATGCACTGCAATCCCTGGCGAGACTAAACAAGGTAAAACTGGGATGGGTTCCTGGCCATCAAGGGATTGCAGGTAATGAGCTAGCAGATGAACTAGCTAGGGCTGGCTCAGAATCTGCGTTCATAGGACCTGAACCTTACTGTGGCATTAACTGGTCATTCGCCACAGCGCTGATTAGTAACTGGGAACACAAGCTTCGTCTGGACCACTGGGAAAATGTCCCAGGGTTGAGACAATCCAAATTACTAATCAGACCCTACTCCTATAAGGATATACTTAATCTTAATAAGGAAAGTATCAGGAAGCTAGTGGGCTTTCTCACGGGCCATTGTGGCTTGAGATATCACCTAAACAAACTTAACCTGGGCTCAGAGACGGAATGTAGGTTCTGCTCGGAGGAGGACGAATCGTCCGAACACGTTCTCTGCAATTGCCCAGCATTACATTGGTTAAGGAGACGTATTTTCTATAACGAAATATGTACGCCAGCAGAAATGAAAAACTCTGCTACTAAGGACCTACTATCCTTCATTAGGGAGGTAGACGGTCTCTTAGACTAAGAACACCCTTATGATACAATAGATCTTCTAGGTCGCAGTGTCTGCCACATGGTCAAGGATTATATTTAAAAAAAAAAAAAAAAAAAAATGTCTGGCCCAAACTTACGCCCAAGAACTGCTCCAACGAAATTTCTCCCCTCCACTCCCACGTATTCACCTTCTTTGGCGATGAAGCAGGTAAACGACACTGCACTTACTGTCAAAGTCTTAGAAGATCATCTTACCAAGCAAGCGAACTCATTGCGGCTTAGCTTTGCAGAAGAAATCTCTAAAATGCGTAGTGAATTTCTACTTAAGTTTGACAAAATCATAGAAAGCTGGGGTCAGCGATTTGATGAAGTCAACAAAACGATTTCCCGCATAGTTGAGCGCATTGACCAACTTGAAGAAGGCACCAATACAGCTATAGAACTACGCAATGCAGAAATTAAAGCTCTTCAACAACGAGTGCACGCTCTGGAGAGGAAGGAAGTCGCTTGTGATGCTGTGCTCTTTGGAGTACCTACAGTCCCAGATGAGAACTTAAAAAGTTTATTTAACCGTCTCTGTCACACTATAGCATGTAAGCCGCCTGCCTTGGTAAACATCTTCCGTTCCAAGAACACTAATAAGAACAACAAAAACAGTAGTACTGCAACATCTCCAATCGTGCTGAAATTCAGTAACTCTCAAGAGAGAAATGCCGTACTGATCTCAGCAGCGAATTTCCGCAAACAAAATGCCTCAGAACTACGTCTTGAAGATCTTGGCATCGAATCTGAAAATAGCTGTTATCTCAATGAGAGCTTGACCAGACAAACACGTTTTCTTTTAAACAGTGCTCTCAGACTCAGGCGAAAAAAACAGCTGTTCTCCGTTTACACTAAATATGGATTTGTTTACGCAAAAAAGGAGATAAATGGAAGAACCTTCTTAATTGAAAGCTCTGAGGATCTGCTTGCTGCTGCTGCGACTCATCAATAAAAATTCCCTTTCTGCTCAAAACTTTATTTTAATAGTAATTATTCTATTGTTAGTTAAATCACTATTATACTCGTTTTCCTTTATCTCTTCCTACTATCAAGTTGAATTGCACTTTTTCTTTACTTGTTTGCTATTTGTTTGTTTATATTTTGATAATGGATGCTAGAAGCTCTCCCTTAGATGCTTTATACAGTGTGAATGAAAAATCAACGTATACTATGGTAAATGTTCTCTCCAAACGTTGTGAGGGACTTATGATATGTTACTTGAATGCGCGTAGCCTTAATGTTTGTAAATTAGATTATTTGAAATACCTGTTTGCCAATTAATGTGTTGATGTTATTTGTGTAAGTGAAACTTGGTTTAAGACTATTTTACCCGATTTGTCGTATACTATACCAAATTATAACCTTTTTAGAAACGACCGAGTAACTCTTACTAATGGAGGTGGGGTTGCAATTTATTGCAAATCAACACTTAATTGCAAAGTAATTAATAAGTCTAGTGAGCATGGTGTAGAATACATAGTAGTCGAAATACATGACGGCAGTACAAAGTGCGTTGTTTCATGTGTGTACTGTAATAATAGAAGCTGTTCGCCTATTCCGTTTTTCTCAGTTTTTTCTGATTACTGTGCGCTTTATGACCAGCTAATTGTCTGTGGCGATTTCAATGCGGACTTGCTTAAAAACGATTTTCGTGCATTTCAAATGAAGAATCTAGTTTCTTCAGTTGCGCTTGAAATAGTAAATACTTACCCAACACGCTTTGCTCCCAACAGCCCGCCTAGTCTTCTAGATTTAACGCTAGTCTCTAATCCGTCGTCTGTTCTTCTTTTCGATCAACTATCGCTTGATGTTATTTCTGACCATGACTTACTTTTTTGTACTTATGTTACGGGCACATATGTACATCGACACATAGGCACACGGGAGCCTATCAATCTGCCGTCACCACACAACCAAGTTGCGGGGGTTGAAGTATGATGATGCCATCTGAAAGAAGAATCAAAAAACAACTGAACAAAAAATATTAAACCAACGAATTTCACAGGAGGTTATCTTCTGGAGGGCATCCGAACGCAGCCCGAAAACAACCTCCGATACCATTTTTCGAATCTGATTCCTTTTCCTCCAGCAGGATAGCATACCAAGATAGAGATGTAGGGCTGTTAATTAGGGAAAGAAAGGAAGATCAATACAATTAAAATAAAGCAAAATAGAAGAGCACTTACCACGAATTCAAGCTGATCTTATTTGTTGACATAAAGTGTTTTGACGTTTGTGTCTTTTTATGTCATGACCTACTCCAATCAAATGAGTGGCAATCTAGGCCAGCAGGTTAGCAAGGACTGCACCCAACATTAATTACAGGGAGGAACCCAATTGTAGTAGAGTAGGGAAATTATGTGCAATTATAGGTATGTTCACGTTACGTTTGTGTAGAGTTAAGTTATGTATTTTAAGTTTATTGTATTTGTTTAATAGTTAAGATTAAGTTATGTATTCGTATTGAGTTATATGTATTTGTTAGAAGAAAAAAAAACTGAGAGACTAAGACTGGAACCCTTCCCCTTTAATATGATACCGTATAAACTAAAAGAGCAATGACCATTTTACATAAAATATAGGTCATTGTATTTTAAACAGTCACAGGAGAAGGTTGTAGAAACCGATAGTGTTGCCGTGCTACAGTGCTATTTTAGTCGAATTTTTTTATATACCTAATATAGGGGGTGAGTAGGCAAATGAGTTTGCTTTTGTAAGCCATCCTAAATTTATATTCCAAAGCACATAGAGAGCCCGGAAAAAAAAAAAAAAAAAAAAACAAAAAAAAAAAAGGAAAACTAATAGGATAAGGAAAGCGCAGGTCCAATTTTACAATCAAGGTAAATTTGACTAAGTGCACAGAAGAGGCAATTTTTACATAATCTCCCTCCGAACAGAGAAAGTCCAGACGTTAGGCATCGCCGGTAAGGGGTGATTACGCCGTGGCTACTGCTCCACAGCCTGTTAGCGGTATCATTCAGAGCAGAAGCCTGTCTAGAGGTCTCGCTTAGCGGTGAGGTACGGCAACCCGCTCTGTCCCGTAAGGACCCGTATAAAACCAGACGCACCCCACCTAACAGACCCAACGGACTCTCGTAGATACTTGGACACCGTACATTAATAGCGGCGTTCGCAGTTACCGGTGGAACCAAAGGGCTCCATAGAAAAATGGGCTTTCAGAGCCAGTAAAGAGCTAGAGAAAAGGAAAAATAAGGACTCTAACGTGAAAGTGAAAGAAAGAAAGTGAAAGAAAGAACTAGGATTGGGCCACGGGGGCATCTTCGGTGCAGGTGAGGAGGACGGCGGCACGCTTGTGGTCGCTCAGCTCAGCTCGTCGGACGGGGTGGTTCTTGTCACCCCCCACCTTACACCACCTGTTCAACACACAAAAATCTCGTGCCTGATCAAAAAAAAAAACAAAAGAAAGAAGGAAGCTACTTTACCTTGACTGCGGACGGACAGAAAAGATAGTGAAGAAAAGAGGAAGAGAAAACATTCAAGGACCTATCCCAATACTCCAAAGGAGTGACAGTAGAAGAATAGGAGACCGCGAAACTTAACCTAGCTAACCTAAACTAAACTTATGCTAACCTAATGACTAAGCTAATCCCTAAAATAAGCCTTAACTAACTAATATCTACCCTAAACTTAAACCCTAACGCGCAAAATCCCTCCTCCAGTGTCTCTTCAAAGTATTGGTTCGCCAAGAAAGCAGAGTTGTGCCGGATGACGTGGCACAGCCTTGGCCAACCCTCCCATGTCCTTATGACACATCCAAACGCTATCTCCTTGGCCGATACTTTTGGGAGATAGCCCCTATAGTCGCTTCTCCCCAACCACAGCCTATGTCAGGTCGCGTAGAAGAAGTTCAGTTGGTCAGTATGTCGAGCCGTCGTCGTTGGAGTTCGTCGTCGTGGGTCTTCGTCATGCTACCGAAGGACGGTCTGTTCTCAACTCCACACACCACCAGCCAAGATCACTAAAACCTCATCATGTTAGCATTCCTCTTCTTTATTATTAATTCGTTTATAATTAAAAATCACCATTAGTGGGAAAGGCAAGTTAAAACATATGCAATGAAAACAATGTGAGTATGAGAAAAACTAATTTAAATAACTCCCTACGCTCTAGTGTCCTGTCTTAATTGTCGCATAAAAAAACATCAAATCACTTACGGTTTTTTTTTCCAGGTCCCACGTCGTCCTGCCGGCAGCACTTGGAGAGATCCTTTTGTTCCCTTGTATTCAAATTCACTTTTCTTAAAATTTATCCGCGAGTTACGGACATTAAAACAGAACAGCTTACACAAATTCATTAAGTTCACTATCTCATTAAAATTCTCAATGATTTTAACTATATATATATATGGCTTTAATAAGAAAATTTAAAAAAAAAAAATTCACAAAAAAAAATTCACTTTCTTTCACTTTCACGTTAGAGTCCTTATTTTTCCTTTTCTCTAGCTCTTTACTGGCTCTGAAAGCCCACTTTTCTATGGAGCCCTTTGGTTCCACCGGTAACTGCGAACGCCGCTATTAATGTACGGTGTCCAAGTATCTACGAGAGTCCGTTGGGTCTGTTAGGTGGGGTGCGTCTGGTTTTTATACGGGTCCTTACGGGACAGAGCGGGTTGCCGTACCTCACCGCTAAGCGAGACCTCTAGACAGGCTTCTGCTCTGAATGATACCGCTAACAGGCTGTGGAGCAGTAGCCACGGCGTAATCACCCCTTACCGGCGATGCCTAACGTCTGGACTTTCTCTGTTCGGAGGGAGATTATGTAAAAATTGCCTCTTCTGTGCACTTAGTCAAATTTACCTTGATTGTAACCTTGGACCTGCGCTTTCCTTATCCTATTAGTTTTCCTTTTCTTTTTTTTTTTTTTTTTTTTTTTCCGGGCTCTCTATGTGCAAATTTCAAAATATTGGGGTGTCGCTTTAGTGGGTAATAGGTAAATAGATCAAAAAAAAAATTTTTTTTGGAGGATAACACTACGATTAACGAGGCTTAAAAACAAAAGTCCTTACTATATATCACGCGAATGCATAAATCCATAAACTAAACCACATAAATAAATAGACTACTTCGTAGACAGATAAATAAATTAATAAATAAACAACTACATTATATAAATAAATACCTAGACTAATAGATACATAACCTACTATGTAAATAAACTATATAAATATATTAACCGATAAATGAATAAATACTCTATAAATAAATAAACTCTATAAATAAATAAACAAATAGACTAGAATCAATATACCTGAGCGACAGCAGCTTGAGTGCGTCTTACAGGAGGGATAATTACGCGTGAAGGTCCTTGGCATGGTATACTCCTACCTTTTCGCCTCTGAAGTTACCCACTTCGTATAGGGAGTTCCCAATGGGCTTCAGAATTATAGACTTAAGAAACTTTGGACCTAGTTTCGCGTTGTAGTTGTCTACTAGATTGCTCTGTTTAAAGTTTCTTCTGTAGACAACCTGTCCCACCTTGTATGTTATGTTTCTACTCCGTGTGTTGTAGATCTTTGTTGCCTTTTGGTGGGCTAACTTTAGATTTTCAAATATCTTATTTCTTATCAATTCTGTCTTATCGCTCTTTGATGCTACTCTCATATTCGCATCTCTTAACATATCAAGCATCCTTAGAAGCTCATACGTACCTCCGTGTTGGACCATTTGGGTTCCAAATACGGCGTAATATGGCTCAAACGTCGTCGAGTCGTGGACCACACTCCGTAGTGAAAAGGCGGCATTGCTAACATGGAGGTCCCAATTCTTTTGGTCTCCATTTATATAGGATCTGATTTTAGCCAAAACTGAGCGGTTAACCCTTTCGGATGCATTTGCTTGCGGAGGGTAAATTGCTGTGCGGACATGTTGCACCCCGTATTTCTTGAGAAAGCTGGAAAACAGTTCGGATACAAATTGTTTTCCGTTGTCAGAATGTACATATTCAGGTACACCAAACATGTGGAAAACACTTTCTTCTAAGTATCTAACTACTTCAGCTGCTGTCGCTTTACGGATAGGCCGTAGAAATACATATTTACTAAAATGATCTAAGACTATGAAAATGTGTGTGTGACCTGTCCTAGTTCTTGGATACGGCCCCAGAAAATCTATATAGAGTCGTTGAAAAGGTCGCTCTGTGATCGATTGGTGACCCATCGGCGGGCGAGAAATCGTATTTAGGGGTTTGCTGCATTTGCAGATCTCGCAGGATTTCACATATTCTTGCACGTGAGATGCCATGTTTGGCCAGAAGTATTTTTGTCTCAGTTTGGCCAGAGTTTTGTGAATACCTCCATGGCCTGCAGCAGGGGAATCATGTGCCGTTTCCAAAAGACGCCTACGCAACTCCTCCGGAATCCAGAGCTTCCATGCTCGATCCTCTTGTATCGCGTCACCTGTTCGTACTTCTGTTCGCTTATATACAAACCCATCTGATACGCACACGTCGGGTAGTCGGTCTTGGTTGTTGTCAATAGTTTTTCTCAGTTCATCATACTCCTCAGAAAGGAAGTAGGGTGAACTGAGGTCAACTTCTGGTATTTCACTGCCGGGTTTGAGCTCCTCCATATGGATGCGTGAGAGAGTGTCAGGGACTACGTTTTGGACACCTTTCCTATGTTCTATTTTAAAATCGAACCCTTGTAGTTTCAGACTCCATCTAGCCAGTCGCCCAGATAGATCCTTCTGGGTCATTAACCACTTGAGACTCGCGTGGTCTGTTATAATAGTGAAAGGGAGTCCTTCCACATAGGCGCTGAACTTCTTCACCGACAAAACGGCCGCATAGCATTCAAGTTCCGTTACGCTGTAGTTTCTCTGTGCAGAGTTTAGCTTCTGGGACATGAATGCTATCGGTCGTTCGTTATTCTCCGCGTCCATTTGAAAGAGCACACTCCCTACACCGGAAGTTGATGCGTCGCATTGTATGTAAAAATGTTTTTTAAAGTCGGGGTTTGTCAATATCGGCGCGGTTACCAGCGACTGCTTTAGTTGATGGAAAGCTGCCTGTGCCTCGTCGGACATTTCAAATGATTTGCCTTTCTTTAGGCAGTCAGTCATTGGGGCTGAAATAGACGCAAAATTCGGTATAAAACGTCTATACCAACCTGTCATCCCTAGAAACCGGCGGAGTTGCTTAGGAGTCTTCGGAATGGGGAAATTCTCGACCGCCGATATTTTATCCGGGTCTGTTCGAAGACATCCATCACCGACGAAATAGCCTAGATATTTGATTTCTTTACAGCAAAACTTGCTCTTCTCTACATTTATGGTTAGTCCCGCCTCCCGTAGACATCTCGCCACCTCTTCTAGTAACTTGGCATGTGATTCAAAATCTGGAGAGCAAACCAAGAGGTCGTCGAGATAGACAAAGACATGCTCTTTCAGTCGAGAGGGTATGACTTTGTCCATTAGCCGACACATTCTCTGGGCGGCGTTGCACAGCCCAAAAGGCATCACCGTGAACTGGTACAACGGTCGTCCAGGGACTGTAAAGGCTGTCTTCTCCCTTGATTTGCGCTCCAGAGGAATCTGCCAGAAAGCGTCCTTCAGATCGATACCTGAGATATACCTAGTGTTTTGAAGTCGGCTGAGGAGACCTTCAATATGGGGGAGTGGGTACGCGTCTTTCTTTGTGACTAGATTAACCTTTCTCGAATCTAAGCACAGCCTGTTTTTCCCTGGTTTTCTTACTAACACGACTGGAGAACTCCACGCGCTGTTGCTTTCCTCTATGACTCCTAGCGATATCATCCTATCGAGTTCCTCGTACAACAATTTTTGTATAGCGGGTGAAATTGGGTAGTGCCTCTGTTTAATGGGTATTTTTTCGTCTTCCACCTCGATTACATGTTCTTCGAGGTTGGTCTTACCCAATCCCATCACCGCAAACGAAGGGAACAACTGCTTGATTTTCTCCAGTCGCATCGTCTCTGATGGGGAGAGTTCTTGGATTGGTCTACTGTCTGCTGTCGGTGATGGAATATCTAGTTCACTAATGATGTTAGGAGCGACCTTAAACGAGCTCCAAAAATCTACCCCCAGATAGAGTTGCTGCTGTAAACTCGGCACAACATATAGTTCTATTTCCTTAGACTTGTCGCCCCATGAGACCATTGTCTTGAAGCGTCCTCTTATTTGCTGATGGTTTGCCGTCTGCTGTTCGAATGTCAGTACTCATTTTGGTCACTTTTATATTTTTCTTCTCTACAAACTCTATTGCCCCTTTTCCCAGACAGCTTATAGAAGCTCCACTATCTAATAGACCTAATACTTCTTCACCTTCAATCTTCACTTTTGCGTAAGGCCTGTTATCGTCCGAATTTGATATCACAGATGCTTCAATGTCACTCTTTCGTCGTCTGTATGAATTGCACTTTTCCCTAAGCCTACGTATCTTACTAAAATTTCTTCGATTCACAGGCTTCTTAATTTCTTCGCCAAAAATTCGTCTCCTCGCTGGAGGACATTCCGACGATGACGACAATGACGACTGCGACGACCTAACCAGCATACGAAAAATAACTAACGAAGACAACAGACACATCACGCAACAGATAAACCAGGTAGTCTCCCAAGCTGTTCGTGAAAACCAAGTGGAAATTATGTCTGCTTTCGCGGAGACCATGAAAGAGATGATGGTAACCTTCCAGGAGAACGTAAAAACTCTTAACGAAAAAATATGCCACTTGGAGGTCTCCGCATCAGCAGGAAGACTATCTGGTGAATCACAACAGCCAGACAACATGACCCGACAAGGACCAGACTTCAGCGAGCTGTTGCGACAACCCACCCCAACTCTGCACAGGGCGAGTGAAAACCCAAGGTCGGGATTAGGGAGGAACTCCACACAGCGACCCCCAGCTTATGAAGCACAGAGAAGAGTAGATGTCCATAAATGGGGAATCAAGTTTGACGGGTCACCTAAGTCGATGACGGTCGAAAGTTTCATTTTTAGGATAGAGACCTTACAAAAGAAGAGTGGTATAACTACAGAACAGGTATTCGCTAACTTTCATCACCTCTTATCGGGCCCAGCCGAAAAGTGGTACTGGCAGTACCTGGAAGAAAACAGCGGAGATGATTTGTTAAATTACCATGACTTAAAAGCAGAACTCTTGCGACATTTTAGAAATAATAAACGCGACCACGAAATATTGCGAGCAATAATGGATAGGAGACAGCAGCCCCATGAGACCTTCGACGAGTTTTATGAGGACATTAGGACATTAGTATTACAAATGCGGACTAGACCAAGTGAACATGACCTAGTTTCAATTGTTCGACAAAATATCAAAGATAGGGTAGCTACTCTAATTTTTGGGTGCAGAATAGATAGCATTCGAGATCTGAGGGATGAGTGCAGACGTGCTGAGAATCACCTGGCAGCGAGAGACAACAGGATCCGACGTAGTGTCCATGAAATAGTTATAGAAGAGAGAGAAGAAGGTAGGGAGGAAGAAAAAATAAAGAGAGAGTTAGAGGAGGATGAAATTGAAGTTGCGGCTTTGCACCACAGACGAACAGATAGACGGACTAACGATAACGATGCGGACAGAACAATGAAGATCAACAAGGACAATAAACACAATAACAAGACTGACCTGACCAAGAATGTAGGAACAATTCCAGGCCCATGTTCCTCTAATTTCCACACATTGACATGCTTTAGCTGCGGACAGGGTAGTATTTCGTTTAGCTGCATGAATTGTCAGGAAAACCCAAAGGTCGGCACTGTCCCCGGGAGCAAGCTGCCGAAGAGGAATGTTTCCCGGGAGGTCAGGGCAACCTGGAACGATAAAAATTCTAGAGCGTGATAGGACGAGAGAAGATACTCACTTGGTAGACGATCCTTCCGCATACTCTATGAGCCGTTGATGGAGGCTCTTTCGTGGCGGTGGATCGTCTACCAAGTGAGTATCTTCTCTCGTCCTATCACGCTCTAGAATTTTTATCGTTCCAGGTTGCCCTGACCTCCCGGGGAAACATTCCTCTTCGGCAGCTTGCTCCCGGGGACAGTGCCGACCTTCGGGTTTTCCTGACAATTCATGCAGCTAAACGAAATACTACCCTGTCCGCAGCTAAAGCATGTCAATGTGTGGAAATTAGAGGAACATGGGCCTGGAATTGTTCCTACATTCTTGGTCAGGTCAGTCTTGTTATTGTGTTTATTGTCCTTGTTGATCTTCATTGTTCTGTCCGCATCGTTATCGTTAGTCCGTCTATCTGTTCGTCTGTGGTGCAAAGCCGCAACTTCAATTTCATCCTCCTCTAACTCTCTCTTTATTTTTTCTTCCTCCCTACCTTCTTCTCTCTCTTCTATAACTATTTCATGGACACTACGTCGGATCCTGTTGTCTCTCGCTGCCAGGTGATTCTCAGCACGTCTGCACTCATCCCTCAGATCTCGAATGCTATCTATTCTGCACCCAAAAATTAGAGTAGCTACCCTATCTTTGATATTTTGTCGAACAATTGAAACTAGGTCATGTTCACTTGGTCTAGTCCGCATTTGTAATACTAATGTCCTAATGTCCTCATAAAACTCGTCGAAGGTCTCATGGGGCTGCTGTCTCCTATCCATTATTGCTCGCAATATTTCGTGGTCGCGTTTATTATTTCTAAAATGTCGCAAGAGTTCTGCTTTTAAGTCATGGTAATTTAACAAATCATCTCCGCTGTTTTCTTCCAGGTACTGCCAGTACCACTTTTCGGCTGGGCCCGATAAGAGGTGATGAAAGTTAGCGAATACCTGTTCTGTAGTTATACCACTCTTCTTTTGTAAGGTCTCTATCCTAAAAATGAAACTTTCGACCGTCATCGACTTAGGTGACCCGTCAAACTTGATTCCCCATTTATGGACATCTACTCTTCTCTGTGCTTCATAAGCTGGGGGTCGCTGTGTGGAGTTCCTTCCTAATCCCGACCTTGGGTTTTCACTCGCCCTGTGCAGAGTTGGGGTGGGTTGTCGCAACAGCTCGCTGAAGTCTGGTCCTTGTCGGGTCATGTTGTCTGGCTGTTGTGATTCACCAGATAGTCTTCCTGCTGATGCGGAGACCTCCAAGTGGCATATTTTTTCGTTAAGAGTTTTTACGTTCTCCTGGAAGGTTACCGTCATCTCTTTCATGGTCTCCGCGAAAGCAGACATAATTTCCACTTGGTTTTCACGAACAGCTTGGGAGACTACCTGGTTTATCTGTTGCGTGATGTGTCTGTTGTCTTCGTTAGTTATTTTTCGTATGCTGGTTAGGTCGTCGCTGTCGTCATTGTCGTCATCGTCGGAATGTCCTCCAGCTACTCGTCCCCTCCCAACAGCGGTTGTCTTCTCGGTCGCTAACTGCCGGCCTATACGTGGACCATGTCTTGCACCACTTTCTTGACCTAGATAAATCTGCTCTGTCGGGAGACCTTGTTGCACGGGCCTACTCAAGAACCCTCTAAAGGACGGGGCCACCTTTTCGTTGGCGGTCGAATTGGTGTCGGCATCTCTGGGAGTATGCCGTGTCGTGTCGTTTAGACCAACGAGAGGAAGATAAAGCGGTGTGCAGTCTAATCCGCCTGTGACGCAAGTCCCCGTATCATGAGGCATGCCTGCAGCCTCCTCTGCGCAGTCGTTACCTAGCCTAACCATTTGGCGGGTTATACGCATTGCCGGTGGAACCGTTCGGTTGGACTTTTTCGGTACCGCTCCTAAGTTCTTGGAACTACCTTCCATTCTTACAAGGTATTTTACTCTCAATGTAAAAAGGGAATAATTCAAGGGAAATGGAAATTCAATGGAATAATAATTCAAACTCTTAATATCTACAACTAAAACTAAAATCCACAAAAAAAATGTTTAATAATTCAAAAAAAATTTAAAAATTCGAAAGATAGATAAATAAAAATTTAAATGATTAAAATTACAATAAGTGCAGGTTCAAATTCAGGCTTAACTCCTAACTGATCTTCCTTAAGTAAGAATAATCGTTGCTTTCAATTGGGTATAAATCGGCATGGTGTGTGAAGTTTGTCCAGATTTCCTGTAACCATTCCGTAGCTTGTCCTGTCAGGTTGTTCTAAAGTCCTAAGTACGTCTGTCTTCTGTCTTCTTAGGTCATGGCTGGGGACTCTGCTTCTTGACGAGTGCTAAAGTAAACCCTTTCCCTCTTACCACTACTAGGCATCTGGTGCTTGACCTAATACCAGGCTGGCCAGAGATCCAGAGTAGACCCCAGCACGGGCTTGGCTTCAAGACCTATGCTCACGCCTCGCGAAGACTCGGGTAGATAGCCTAAATCTTCGGGCAGCAGCTAGCAGTTTGGCCCTTACACCTCGTCCCGATCTTTGTTTCATCATAGACTACCGACTACCTCACGAGATCCCCTGACTCTCGGCCTAGGGATTGGACAGCTGTCTTAAGTCTACGATGAATCAAAGATCTTGAACAGTCCTTGAATGCAAAGTAAATAGGAAAGAAAAAAAATGAAAGAACTATATTTCGCATGATGAGGCTATTGCAAGTCCAAGGTGACGACCTTCAAAATGAAAATCATCCCCTTGGAGTTGCAATGTGCCTCTAGCCGTTGTAGGTAAGAATACCGTTGGGCGCCATTGTTGTGAACTAGGATTGGGCCACGGGGGCATCTTCGGTGCAGGTGAGGAGGACGGCGGCACGCTTGTGGTCGCTCGGCTCAGCTCGTCGGACGGGGTGGTTCTTGTCACCCCCCACCTTACACCACCTGTTCAACACACAAAAATCACGTGCCTGATCAAAAAAAAAAAACAAAAGAAAGAAGGAAGCTACTTTACCTTGACTGCGGACGGACAGAAAAGACAGAGCCAGTAAAGAGCTAGAGAAAAGGAAAAATAAGGACTCTAACGTGAAAGTGAAAGAAAGTGAATTTTTTTTAGTGAATTTTTTTATTTAAATTTTCTTATTAAAGCCATATATATATATATAGTTAAAATCATTGAGAATTTTAATGAGATAGTGAACTTAATGAATTTGTGTAAGCTGTTCTGTTTTAATGTCCGTAACTCGCGGATAAATTTTAAGAAAAGTGAATTTGAATACAAGAGAACAAAAGGATCTCTCCAAGTGCTGCCGGCAGGACGACGTGGGACCTGGAAAAAGAAACCGTAAGTGATTTGATGTTTTTTTATGCGACAATTAAGACAGGACACTAGAGCGTAGGGAGTTATTTAAATTAGTTTTTCTCATACTCACATTGTTTTCATTGCATATGTTTTAACTTGCCTTTCCCACTAATGGTGATTTTTAATTATAAACGAATTAATAATAAAGAAGAGGAATGCTAACATGATGAGGTTTTAGTGATCTTGGCTGGTGGTGTGTGGAGTTGAGAACAGACCGTCCTTCGGTAGCATGACGAAGACCCACGACGACGAACTCCAACGACGACGGCTCGACATACTGACCAACTGAACTTCTTCTACGCGACCTGACATAGGCTGTGGTTGGGGAGAAGCGACTATAGGGGCTATCTCCCAAAAGTATCGGCCAAGGAGATAGCGTTTGGATGTGTCATAAGGACATGGGAGGGTTGGCCAAGGCTGTGCCACGTCATCCGGCACAACTCTGCTTTCTTGGCGAACCAATACTTTGAAGAGACACTGGAGGAGGGATTTTGCGCGTTAGGGTTTAAGTTTAGGGTAGATATAAGTTAGTTAAGGCTTATTTTAGGGATTAGCTTAGTCATTAGGTTAGCATAAGTTTAGTTTAGGTTAGCTAGGTTAAGTTTCGCGGTCTCCTATTCTTCTACTGTCACTCCTTTGGAGTATTGGGATAGGTCCTTGAATGTTTTCTCTTCCTCTTTTCTTCACTATCTTTTCTGTCCGTCCGCAGTCAAGGTAAAGTAGCTTCCTTCTTTCTTTTGTTTTTTTTGATCAGGCACGAGATTTTTGTGTGTTGAACAGGTGGTGTAAGGTGGGGGGTGACAAGAACCACCCCGTCCGACGAGCTGAGCCGAGCGACCACAAGTGTGCCGCCGTCCTCCTCACCTGCACCGAAGATGCCCCCGTGGCCCAATCCTAGTTCACAACAATGGCGCCCAACGGTATTCTTACCTACAACGGCTAGAGGCACATTGCAACTCCAAGGGGATGATTTTCATTTTGAAGGTCGTCACCTTGGACTTGCAATAGCCTCATCACGCGAAATATAGTTCTTTCATTTTTTTTCTTTCCTATTTACTTTGCATTCAAGGACTGTTCAAGATCTTTGATTCATCATAGACTTAAGACAGCTGTCCAATCCCTGGGCCGAGAGTCAGGGGATCTCGTGAGGTAGTCGGTAGTCTATGATGAAACAAAGATCGGGACGAGGTGTAAGGGCCAAACTGCTAGCTGCTGCCCGAAGATTTAGGCTATCTACCCGAGTCTTCGCGAGGCGTGAGCATAGGTCTTGAAGCCAAGCCCGTGCTGGGGTCTACTCTGGATCTCTGGCCAGCCTGGTATTAGGTCAAGCACCAGATGCCTAGTAGTGGTAAGAGGGAAAGGGTTTACTTTAGCACTCGTCAAGAAGCAGAGTCCCCAGCCATGACCTAAGAAGACAGAAGACAGACGTACTTAGGACTTTAGAACAACCTGACAGGACAAGCTACGGAATGGTTACAGGAAATCTGGACAAACTTCACACACCATGCCGATTTATACCCAATTGAAAGCAACGATTATTCTTACTTAAGGAAGATCAGTTAGGAGTTAAGCCTGAATTTGAACCTGCACTTATTGTAATTTTAATCATTTAAATTTTTATTTATCTATCTTTCGAATTTTTAAATTTTTTTTGAATTATTAAACATTTTTTTTGTGGATTTTAGTTTTAGTTGTAGATATTAAGAGTTTGAATTATTATTCCATTGAATTTCCATTTCCCTTGAATTATTCCCTTTTTACATTGAGAGTAAAATACCTTGTAAGAATGGAAGGTAGTTCCAAGAACTTAGGAGCGGTACCGAAAAAGTCCAACCGAACGGTTCCACCGGCAATGCGTATAACCCGCCAAATGGTTAGGCTAGGTAACGACTGCGCAGAGGAGGCTGCAGGCATGCCTCATGATACGGGGACTTGCGTCACAGGCGGATTAGACTGCACACCGCTTTATCTTCCTCTCGTTGGTCTAAACGACACGACACGGCATACTCCCAGAGATGCCGACACCAATTCGACCGCCAACGAAAAGGTGGCCCCGTCCTTTAGAGGGTTCTTGAGTAGGCCCGTGCAACAAGGTCTCCCGACAGAGCAGATTTATCTAGGTCAAGAAAGTGGTGCAAGACATGGTCCACGTATAGGCCGGCAGTTAGCGACCGAGAAGACAACCGCTGTTGGGAGGGGACGAGTAGCTGGAGGACATTCCGACGATGACGACAATGACGACAGCGACGACCTAACCAGCATACGAAAAATAACTAACGAAGACAACAGACACATCACGCAACAGATAAACCAGGTAGTCTCCCAAGCTGTTCGTGAAAACCAAGTGGAAATTATGTCTGCTTTCGCGGAGACCATGAAAGAGATGATGGTAACCTTCCAGGAGAACGTAAAAACTCTTAACGAAAAAATATGCCACTTGGAGGTCTCCGCATCAGCAGGAAGACTATCTGGTGAATCACAACAGCCAGACAACAACATGACCCGACAAGGACCAGACTTCAGCGAGCTGTTGCGACAACCCACCCCAACTCTGCACAGGGCGAGTGAAAACCCAAGGTCGGGATTAGGGAGGAACTCCACACAGCGACCCCCAGCTTATGAAGCACAGAGAAGAGTAGATGTCCATAAATGGGGAATCAAGTTTGACGGGTCACCTAAGTCGATGACGGTCGAAAGTTTCATTTTTAGGATAGAGACCTTACAAAAGAAGAGTGGTATAACTACAGAACAGGTATTCGCTAACTTTCATCACCTCTTATCGGGCCCAGCCGAAAAGTGGTACTGGCAGTACCTGGAAGAAAACAGCGGAGATGATTTGTTAAATTACCATGACTTAAAAGCAGAACTCTTGCGACATTTTAGAAATAATAAACGCGACCACGAAATATTGCGAGCAATAATGGATAGGAGACAGCAGCCCCATGAGACCTTCGACGAGTTTTATGAGGACATTAGGACATTAGTATTACAAATGCGGACTAGACCAAGTGAACATGACCTAGTTTCAATTGTTCGACAAAATATCAAAGATAGGGTAGCTACTCTAATTTTTGGGTGCAGAATAGATAGCATTCGAGATCTGAGGGATGAGTGCAGACGTGCTGAGAATCACCTGGCAGCGAGAGACAACAGGATCCGACGTAGTGTCCATGAAATAGTTATAGAAGAGAGAGAAGAAGGTAGGGAGGAAGAAAAAATAAAGAGAGAGTTAGGGGAGGATGAAATTGAAGTTGCGGCTTTGCACCACAGAGGTCAGGGCAACCTGGAACGATAAAAATTCTAGGGCGTGATAGGACGAGAGAAGATACTCACTTGGTAGACGTTCCACCGCCACGAAAGAGCCTCCATCAACGGCTCATAGAGTATGCGGAAGGATCGTCTACCAAGTGAGTATCTTCTCTCGTCCTATCACGCTCTAGAATTTTTATCGTTCCAGGTTGCCCTGACCTCCCGGGGAAACATTCCTCTTCGGCAGCTTGCTCCCGGGGACAGTGCCGACCTTCGGGTTTTCCTGACAATTCATGCAGCTAATCGAAATACTACCCTGTCCGCAGCTAAAGCATGTCAATGTGTGGAAATTAGAGGAACATGGGCCTGGAATTGTTCCTACATTCTTGGTCAGGTCAGTCTTGTTATTGTGTTTATTGTCCTTGTTGATCTTCATTGTTCTGTCCGCATCGTTATCGTTAGTCCGTCTATCTGTTCGTCTGTGGTGCAAAGCCGCAACTTCAATTTCATCCTCCTCTAACTCTCTCTTTATTTTTTCTTCCTCCCTACCTTCTTCTCTCTCTTCTATAACTATTTCATGGACACTACGTCGGATCCTGTTGTCTCTCGCTGCCAGGTGATTCTCAGCACGTCTGCACTCATCCCTCAGATCTCGAATGCTATCTATTCTGCACCCAAAAATTAGAGTAGCTACCCTATCTTTGATATTTTGTCGAACAATTGAAACTAGGTCATGTTCACTTGGTCTAGTCCGCATTTGTAATACTAATGTCCTAATGTCCTCATAAAACTCGTCGAAGGTCTCATGGGGCTGCTGTCTCCTATCCATTATTGCTCGCAATATTTCGTGGTCGCGTTTATTATTTCTAAAATGTCGCAAGAGTTCTGCTTTTAAGTCATGGTAATTTAACAAATCATCTCCGCTGTTTTCTTCCAGGTACTGCCAGTACCACTTTTCGGCTGGGCCCGATAAGAGGTGATGAAAGTTAGCGAATACCTGTTCTGTAGTTATACCACTCTTCTTTTGTAAGGTCTCTATCCTAAAAATGAAACTTTCGACCGTCATCGACTTAGGTGACCCGTCAAACTTGATTCCCCATTTATGGACATCTACTCTTCTCTGTGCTTCATAAGCTGGGGGTCGCTGTGTGGAGTTCCTCCCTAATCCCGACCTTGGGTTTTCACTCGCCCTGTGCAGAGTTGGGGTGGGTTGTCGCAACAGCTCGCTGAAGTCTGGTCCTTGTCGGGTCATGTTGTCTGGCTGTTGTGATTCACCAGATAGTCTTCCTGCTGATGCGGAGACCTCCAAGTGGCATATTTTTTCGTTAAGAGTTTTTACGTTCTCCTGGAAGGTTACCATCATCTCTTTCATGGTCTCCGCGAAAGCAGACATAATTTCCACTTGGTTTTCACGAACAGCTTGGGAGACTACCTGGTTTATCTGTTGCGTGATGTGTCTGTTGTCTTCGTTAGTTATTTTTCGTATGCTGGTTAGGTCGTCGCTGTCGTCATTGTCGTCATCGTCGGAATGTCCTCCAGCGAGGAGACGAATTTTTGGCGAAGAAATTAAGAAGCCTGTGAATCGAAGAAATTTTAGTAAGATACGTAGGCTTAGGGAAAAGTGCAATTCATACAGACGACGAAAGAGTGACATTGAAGCATCTGTGATATCAAATTCGGACGATAACAGGCCTTACGCAAAAGTGAAGATTGAAGGTGAAGAAGTATTAGGTCTATTAGATAGTGGAGCTTCTATAAGCTGTCTGGGAAAAGGGGCAATAGAGTTTGTAGAGAAGAAAAATATAAAAGTGACCAAAATGAGTACTGACATTCGAACAGCAGACGGCAAACCATCAGCAAATAAGAGGACGCTTCAAGACAATGGTCTCATGGGGCGACAAGTCTAAGGAAATAGAACTATATGTTGTGCCGAGTTTACAGCAGCAACTCTATCTGGGGGTAGATTTTTGGAGCTCGTTTAAGGTCGCTCCTAACATCATTAGTGAACTAGATATTCCATCACCGACAGCAGACAGTAGACCAATCCAAGAACTCTCCCCATCAGAGACGATGCGACTGGAGAAAATCAAGCAGTTGTTCCCTTCGTTTGCGGTGATGGGATTGGGTAAGACCAACCTCGAAGAACATGTAATCGAGGTGGAAGACGAAAAAATACCCATTAAACAGAGGCACTACCCAATTTCACCCGCTATACAAAAATTGTTGTACGAGGAACTCGATAGGATGATATCGCTAGGAGTCATAGAGGAAAGCAACAGCGCGTGGAGTTCTCCAGTCGTGTTAGTAAGAAAACCTGGGAAAAACAGGCTGTGCTTAGATTCGAGAAAGGTTAATCTAGTCACAAAGAAAGACGCGTACCCACTCCCCCATATTGAAGGTCTCCTCAGCCGACTTCAAAACACTAGGTATATCTCAGGTATCGATCTGAAGGACGCTTTCTGGCAGATTCCTCTGGAGCGCAAATCAAGGGAGAAGACAGCCTTCACAGTCCCTGGACGACCGTTGTACCAGTTCACGGTGATGCCTTTTGGGCTGTGCAACGCCGCCCAGAGAATGTGTCGGCTAATGGACAAAGTCATACCCTCTCGACTGAAAGAGCATGTCTTTGTCTATCTCGACGACCTCTTGGTTTGCTCTCCAGATTTTGAATCACATGCCAAGTTACTAGAAGAGGTGGCGAGATGTCTACGGGAGGCGGGACTAACCATAAATGTAGAGAAGAGCAAGTTTTGCTGTAAAGAAATCAAATATCTAGGCTATTTCGTCGGTGATGGATGTCTTCGAACAGACCCGGATAAAATATCGGCGGTCGAGAATTTCCCCATTCCGAAGACTCCTAAGCAACTCCGCCGGTTTCTAGGGATGACAGGTTGGTATAGACGTTTTATACCGAATTTTGCGTCTATTTCAGCCCCAATGACTGACTGCCTAAAGAAAGGCAAATCATTTGAAATGTCCGACGAGGCACAGGCAGCTTTCCATCAACTAAAGCAGTCGCTGGTAACCGCGCCGATATTGACAAACCCCGACTTTAAAAAACATTTTTACATACAATGCGACGCATCAACTTCCGGTGTAGGGAGTGTGCTCTTTAAAATATACGCGGAGAATAACGAACGACCGATAGCATTCATGTCCCAGAAGCTAAACTCTGCACAGAGAAACTACAGCGTAACGGAACTTGAATGCTATGCGGCCGTTTTGTCGGTGAAGAAGTTCAGGGCCTATGTGGAAGGAGTCTCAAGTGGTTAATAACCCAGAAGGATCTATCTGGGCGACTGGCTAGATGGAGTCTGAAACTACAAGGGTTCGATTTTAAAACAGAACATAGGAAAGGTGTCCAAAACGTAGTCCCTGACACTCTCTCACGCATCCATATGGAGGAGCTCAAACCCGGCAGTGAAATACCAGAAGTTGACCTCAGTTCACCCTACTTCCTTTCTGAGGAGTATGATGAACTGAGAAAAACTATTGACAACAACCAAGACCGACTACCCGACGTGTGCGTATCAGATGGGTTTGTATATAAGCGAACAGAAGTACGAACAGGTGACGCGATACAAGAGGATCATGATTCCCCTGCTGCAGGCCATGGAGGTATTCACAAAACTCTGGCCAAACTGAGACAAAAATACTTCTGGCCAAACATGGCATCTCACGTGCAAGAATATGTGAAATCCTGCGAGATCTGCAAATGCAGCAAACCCCTAAATACGATTTCTCGCCCGCCGATGGGTCACCAATCGATCACAGAGCGACCTTTTCAACGACTCTATATAGATTTTCTGGGGCCGTATCCAAGAACTAGGACAGGTCACACACACATTTTCATAGTCTTAGATCATTTTAGTAAATATGTATTTCTACGGCCTATCCGTAAAGCGACAGCAGCTGAAGTAGTTAGATACTTAGAAGAAAGTGTTTTCCACATGTTTGGTGTACCTGAATATGTACATTCTGACAACGGAAAACAATTTGTATCCGAACTGTTTTCCAGCTTTCTCAAGAAATACGGGGTGCAACATGTCCGCACAGCAATTTACCCTCCGCAAGCAAATGCATCCGAAAGGGTTAACCGCTCAGTTTTGGCTAAAATCAGATCCTATATAAATGGAGACCAAAAGAATTGGGACCTCCATGTTAGCAATGCCGCCTTTTCACTACGGAGTGTGGTCCACGACTCGACGACGTTTGAGCCATATTACGCCGTATTTGGAACCCAAATGGTCCAACACGGAGGTACGTATGAGCTTCTAAGGATGCTTGATATGTTAAGAGATGCGAATATGAGAGTAGCATCAAAGAGCGATAAGACAGAATTGATAAGAAATAAGATATTTGAAAATCTAAAGTTAGCCCACCAAAAGGCAACAAAGATCTACAACACACGGAGTAGAAACATAACATACAAGGTGGGACAGGTTGTCTACAGAAGAAACTTTAAACAGAGCAATCTAGTAGACAACTACAACGCGAAACTAGGTCCAAAGTTTCTTAAGTCTATAATTCTGAAGCCCATTGGGAACTCCCTATACGAAGTGGGTAACTTCAGAGGCGAAAAGGTAGGAGTATACCATGCCAAGGACCTTCACGCGTAATTATCCCTCCTGTAAGACGCACTCAAGCTGCTGTCGCTCAGGTATATTGATTCTAGTCTATTTGTTTATTTATTTATAGAGTTTATTTATTTATAGAGTATTTATTCATTTATCGGTTAATATATTTATATAGTTTATTTACATAGTAGGTTATGTATCTATTAGTCTAGGTATTTATTTATATAATGTAGTTGTTTATTTATTAATTTATTTATCTGTCTACGAAGTAGTCTATTTATTTATGTGGTTTAGTTTATGGATTTATGCATTCGCGTGATATATAGTAAGGACTTTTGTTTTTAAGCCTCGTTAATCGTAGTGTTATCCTCCAAAAAAAAATTTTTTTTTGATCTATTTACCTATTACCCACTAAAGCGACACCCCAATATTTTGAAATTTGCACATAGAGAGCCCGGAAAAAAAAAAAAAAAAAAAAAAAAAGAAAAGGAAAACTAATAGGATAAGGAAAGCGCAGGTCCAAGGTTACAATCAAGGTAAATTTGACTAAGTGCACAGAAGAGGCAATTTTTACATAATCTCCCTCCGAACAGAGAAAGTCCAGACGTTAGGCATCGCCGGTAAGGGGTGATTACGCCGTGGCTACTGCTCCACAGCCTGTTAGCGGTATCATTCAGAGCAGAAGCCTGTCTAGAGGTCTCGCTTAGCGGTGAGGTACGGCAACCCGCTCTGTCCCGTAAGGACCCGTATAAAAACCAGACGCACCCCACCTAACAGACCCAACGGACTCTCGTAGATACTTGGACACCGTACATTAATAGCGGCGTTCGCAGTTACCGGTGGAACCAAAGGGCTCCATAGAAAAGTGGGCTTTCAGAGCCAGTAAAGAGCTAGAGAAAAGGAAAAATAAGGACTCTAACGTGAAAGTGAAAGAAAGTGAATTTTTTTTTGTGAATTTTTTTTTTTTAAATTTTCTTATTAAAGCCATATATATATGTATATAGTTAAAATCATTGAGAATTTTAATGAGATAGTGAACTTAATGAATTTGTGTAAGCTGTTCTGTTTTAATGTCCGTAACTCGCGGATAAATTTTAAGAAAAGTGAATTTGAATACAAGGGAACAAAAGGATCTCTCCAAGTGCTGCCGGCAGGACGACGTGGGACCTGGAAAAAAAAACCGTAAGTGATTTGATGTTTTTTTATGCGACAATTAAGACAGGACACTAGAGCGTAGGGAGTTATTTAAATTAGTTTTTCTCATACTCACATTGTTTTCATTGCATATGTTTTAACTTGCCTTTCCCACTAATGGTGATTTTTAATTATAAACGAATTAATACTAAAGAAGAGGAATGCTAACATGATGAGGTTTTAGTGATCTTGGCTGGTGGTGTGTGGAGTTGAGAACAGACCGTCCTTCGGTAGCATGACGAAGACCCACGACGACGAACTCCAACGACGACGGCTCGACATACTGACCAACTGAACTTCTTCTACGCGACCTGACATAGGCTGTGGTTGGGGAGAAGCGACTATAGGGGCTATCTCCCAAAAGTATCGGCCAAGGAGATAGCGTTTGGATGTGTCATAAGGACATGGGAGGGTTGGCCAAGGCTGTGCCACGTCATCCGGCACAACTCTGCTTTCTTGGCGAACCAATACTTTGAAGAGACACTGGAGGAGGGATTTTGCGCGTTAGGGTTTAAGTTTAGGGTAGATATAAGTTAGTTAAGGCTTATTTTAGGGATTAGCTTAGTCATTAGGTTAGCATAAGTTTAGTTTAGGTTAGCTAGGTTAAGTTTCGCGGTCTCCTATTCTTCTACTGTCACTCCTTTGGAGTATTGGGATAGGTCCTTGAATGTTTTCTCTTCCTCTTTTCTTCACTATCTTTTCTGTCCGTCCGCAGTCAAGGTAAAGTAGCTTCCTTCTTTCTTTTGTTTTTTTTGATCAGGCACGAGATTTTTGTGTGTTGAACAGGTGGTGTAAGGTGGGGGGTGACAAGAACCACCCCGTCCGACGAGCTGAGCCGAGCGACCACAAGTGTGCCGCCGTCCTCCTCACCTGCACCGAAGATGCCCCCGTGGCCCAATCCTAGTTCACAACAATGGCGCCCAACGGTATTCTTACCTACAACGGCTAGAGGCACATTGCAACTCCAAGGGGATGATTTTCATTTTGAAGGTCGTCACCTTGGACTTGCAATAGCCTCATCACGCGAAATATAGTTCTTTCATTTTTTTTCTTTCCTATTTACTTTGCATTCAAGGACTGTTCAAGATCTTTGATTCATCATAGACTTAAGACAGCTGTCCAATCCCTGGGCCGAGAGTCAGGGGATCTCGTGAGGTAGTCGGTAGTCTATGATGAAACAAAGATCGGGACGAGGTGTAAGGGCCAAACTGCTAGCTGCTGCCCGAAGATTTAGGCTATCTACCCGAGTCTTCGCGAGGCGTGAGCATAGGTCTTGAAGCCAAGCCCGTGCTGGGGTCTACTCTGGATCTCTGGCCAGCCTGGTATTAGGTCAAGCACCAGATGCCTAGTAGTGGTAAGAGGGAAAGGGTTTACTTTAGCACTCGTCAAGAAGCAGAGTCCCCAGCCATGACCTAAGAAGACACAAGACAGACGTACTTAGGACTTAGGACTTAGGACTTTAGAACAACCTGACAGGACAAGCTACGGAATGGTTACAGAAATCTGGACAAACTTCACACACCATGCCGATTTATACCCAATTGAAAGCAACGATTATTCTTACTTAAGGAAGATCAGTTAGGAGTTAAGCCTGAATTTGAACCTGCACTTATTGTAATTTTAATCATTTAAATTTTTATTTATCTATCTTTCGAATTTTTAAATTTTTTTTGAATTATTAAACATTTTTTTTGTGGATTTTTAGTTTTAGTTGTAGATATTAAGAGTTTGAATTATTATTCCATTGAATTTCCATTTCCCTTGAATTATTCCCTTTTTACATTGAGAGTAAAATACCTTGTAAGAATGGAAGGTAGTTCCAAGAACTTAGGAGCGGTACCGAAAAAGTCCAACCGAACGGTTCCACCGGCAATGCGTATAACCCGCCAAATGGTTAGGCTAGGTAACGACTGCGCAGAGGAGGCTGCAGGCATGCCTCATGATACGGGGACTTGCGTCACAGGCGGATTAGACTGCACACCGCTTAATCTTCCTCTCGTTGGTCTAAACGACACGACACGGCATACTCCCAGAGATGCCGACACCAATTCGACCGCCAACGAAAAGGTGGCCCCGTCCTTTAGAGGGTTCTTGAGTAGGCCCGTGCAACAAGGTCTCCCGACAGAGCAGATTTATCTAGGTCAAGAAAGTGGTGCAAGACATGGTCCACGTATAGGCCGGCAGTTAGCGACCGAGAAGACAACCGCTGTTGGGAGGGGACGAGTAGCTGGAGGACATTCCGACGATGACGACAATGACGACAGCGACGACCTAACCAGCATACGAAAAATAACTAACGAAGACAACAGACACATCACGCAACAGATAAACCAGGTAGTCTCCCAAGCTGTTCGTGAAAACCAAGTGGAAATTATGTCTGCTTTCGCGGAGACCATGAAAGAGATGATGGTAACCTTCCAGGAGAACGTAAAAACTCTTAACGAAAAAATATGCCACTTGGAGGTCTCCGCATCAGCAGGAAGACTATCTGGTGAATCACAACAGCCAGACAACAACATGACCCGACAAGGACCAGACTTCAGCGAGCTGTTGCGACAACCCACCCCAACTCTGCACAGGGCGAGTGAAAACCCAAGGTCGGGATTAGGGAGGAACTCCACACAGCGACTCCCAGCTTATGAAGCACAGAGAAGAGTAGATGTCCATAAATGGGGAATCAAGTTTGACGGGTCACCTAAGTCGATGACGGTCGAAAGTTTCATTTTTAGGATAGAGACCTTACAAAAGAAGAGTGGTATAACTACAGAACAGGTATTCGCTAACTTTCATCACCTCTTATCGGGCCCAGCCGAAAAGTGGTACTGGCAGTACCTGGAAGAAAACAGCGGAGATGATTTGTTAAATTACCATGACTTAAAAGCAGAACTCTTGCGACATTTTAGAAATAATAAACGCGACCACGAAATATTGCGAGCAATAATGGATAGGAGACAGCAGCCCCATGAGACCTTCGACGAGTTTTATGAGGACATTAGGACATTAGTATTACAAATGCGGACTAGACCAAGTGAACATGACCTAGTTTCAATTGTTCGACAAAATATCAAAGATAGGGTAGCTACTCTAATTTTTGGGTGCAGAATAGATAGCATTCGAGATCTGAGGGATGAGTGCAGACGTGCTGAGAATCACCTGGCAGCGAGAGACAACAGGATCCGACGTAGTGTCCATGAAATAGTTATAGAAGAGAGAGAAGAAGGTAGGGAGGAAGAAAAAATAAAGAGAGAGTTAGAGGAGGATGAAATTGAAGTTGCGGCTTTGCACCACAGACGAACAGATAGACGGACTAACGATAACGATGCGGACAGAACAATGAAGATCAACAAGGACAATAAACACAATAACAAGACTGACCTGACCAAGAATGTAGGAACAATTCCAGGCCCATGTTCCTCTAATTTCCACACATTGACATGCTTTAGCTGCGGACAGGGTAGTATTTCGATTAGCTGCATGAATTGTCAGGAAAACCCGAAGGTCGGCACTGTCCCCGGGAGCAAGCTGCCGAAGAGGAATGTTTCCCCGGGAGGTCAGGGCAACCTGGAACGATAAAAATTCTAGAGCGTGATAGGACGAGAGAAGATACTCACTTGGTAGACGATCCACCGCCACGAAAGAGCCTCCATCAACGGCTCATATAGTATGCGGAAGCGAGGAGACGAATTTTTGGCGAAGAAATTAAGAAGCCTGTGAATCGAAGAAATTTTAGTAAGATACGTAGGCTTAGGGAAAAGTGCAATTCATACAGACGACGAAAGAGTGACATTGAAGCATCTGTGATATCAAATTCGGACGATAACAGGCCTTACGCAAAAGTGAAGATTGATGGTGAAGAAGTATTAGGTCTATTATATAGTGGAGCTTCTATAAGCTGTCTGGGAAAAGGGGCAATAGAGTTTGTAGAGAAGAAAAATATAAAAGTGACCAAAATGAGTACTGACATTCGAACAGCAGACGGCAACCATCAGCAAATAAGAGGACGCTTCAAGACAATGGTCTCATGGGGCGAAAAGTCTAAGGAAATAGAACTATATGTTGTGCCGAGTTTACAGCAGCAACTCTATCTGGGGGTAGATTTTTGGAGCTCGTTTAAGGTCGCTCCTAACATCATTAGTGAACTAGATATTCCATCACCGACAGCAGACAGTAGACCAATCCAAGAACTCTCCCCATCAGAGACGATGCGACTGGAGAAAATCAAGCAGTTGATCCCTTCGTTTGCGGTGATGGGATTGGGTAAGACCAACCTCGAAGAACATGTAATCGAGGTGGAAGACGAAAAAATACCCATTAAACAGAGGCACTACCCAATTTCACCCGCTATACAAAAATTGTTGTACGAGGAACTCGATAGGATGATATCGCTAGGAGTCATAGAGGAAAGCAACAGCGCGTGGAGTTCTCCAGTCGTGTTAGTAAGAAAACCTGGGAAAAACAGGCTGTGCTTAGATTCGAGAAAGGTTAATCTAGTCACAAAGAAAGACGCGTACCCACTCCCCCATATTGAAGGTCTCCTCAGCCGACTTCAAAACACTAGGTATATCTCAGGTATCGATCTGAAGGACGCTTTCTGGCAGATTCCTCTGGAGCGCAAATCAAGGGAGAAGACAGCCTTCACAGTCCCTGGACGACCGTTGTACCAGTTCACGGTGATGCCTTTTGGGCTGTGCAACGCCGCCCAGAGAATGTGTCGGCTAATGGACAAAGTCATACCCTCTCGACTGAAAGAGCATGTCTTTGTCTATCTCGACGACCTCTTGGTTTGCTCTCCAGATTTTGAATCACATGCCAAGTTACTAGAAGAGGTGGCGAGATGTCTACGGGAGGCGGGACTAACCATAAATGTAGAGAAGAGCAAGTTTTGCTGTAAAGAAATCAAATATCTAGGCTATTTCGTCGGTGATGGATGTCTTCGAACAGACCCGGATAAAATATCGGCGGTCGAGAATTTCCCCATTCCGAAGACTCCTAAGCAACTCCGCCGGTTTCTAGGGATGACAGGTTGGTATAGACGTTTTATACCGAATTTTGCGTCTATTTCAGCCCCAATGACTGACTGCCTAAAGAAAGGCAAATCATTTGAAATGTCCGACGAGGCACAGGCAGCTTTCCATCAACTAAAGCAGTCGCTGGTAACCGCGCCGATATTGACAAACCCCGACTTTAAAAAACATTTTTACATACAATGCGACGCATCAACTTCCGGTGTAGGGAGTGTGCTCTTTCAAATGGACGCGGAGAATAACGAACGACCGATAGCATTCATGTCCCAGAAGCTAAACTCTGCACAGAGAAACTACAGCGTAACGGAACTTGAATGCTATGCGGCCGTTTTGTCGGTGAAGAAGTTCAGGGCCTATGTGGAAGGACTCCCTTTCACTATTATAACAGACCACGTGAGTCTCAAGTGGTTAATGACCCAGAAGGATCTATCTGGGCGACTGGCTAGATGGAGTCTGAAACTACAAGGGTTCGATTTTAAAATAGAACATAGGAAAGGTGTCCAAAACGTAGTCCCTGACACTCTCTCACGCATCCATATGGAGGAGCTCAAACCCGGCAGTGAAATACCAGAAGTTGACCTCAGTTCACCCTACTTCCTTTCTGAAGAGTATGATGAACTGAGAAAAACTATTGACAACAACCAAGACCGACTACCCGACGTGTGCGTATCAGATGGGTTTGTATATAAGCGAACAGAAGTACGAACAGGTGACGCGATACAAGAGGATCGAGCATGGAAGCTCTGGATTCCGGAGGAGTTGCGTAGGCGTCTTTTGGAAACGGCACATGATTCCCCTGCTGCAGGCCATGGAGGTATTCACAAAACTCTGGCCAAACTGAGACAAAAATACTTCTGGCCAAACATGGCATCTCACGTGCAAGAATATGTGAAATCCTGCGAGATCTGCAAATGCAGCAAACCCCTAAATACGATTTCTCGCCCGCCGATGGGTCACCAATCGATCACAGAGCGACCTTTTCAACGACTCTATATAGATTTTCTGGGGCCGTATCCAAGAACTAGGACAGGTCACACACACATTTTCATAGTCTTAGATCATTTTAGTAAATATGTATTTCTACGGCCTATCCGTAAAGCGACAGCAGCTGAAGTAGTTAGATACTTAGAAGAAAGTGTTTTCCACATGTTTGGTGTACCTGAATATGTACATTCTGACAACGGAAAACAATTTGTATCCGAACTGTTTTCCAGCTTTCTCAAGAAATACGGGGTGCAACATGTCCGCACAGCAATTTACCCTCCGCAAGCAAATGCATCCGAAAGGGTTAACCGCTCAGTTTTGGCTAAAATCAGATCCTATATAAATGGAGACCAAAAGAATTGGGACCTCCATGTTAGCAATGCCGCCTTTTCACTACGGAGTGTGGTCCACGACTCGACGACGTTTGAGCCATATTACGCCGTATTTGGAACCCAATTGGTCCAACACGGAAGTACGTATGAGCTTCTAAGGAAGCTTGATATGTTAAGAGATGCGAATATGAGAGTAGCATCAAAGAGCGATAAGACAGAATTGATAAGAAATAAGATATTTGAAAATCTAAAGTTAGCCCACCAAAAGGCAACAAAGATCTACAACACACGGAGTAGAAACATAACATACAAGGTGGGACAGGTTGTCTACAGAAGAAACTTTAAACAGAGCAATCTAGTAGACAACTACAACGCGAAACTAGGTCCAAAGTTTCTTAAGTCTATAATTCTGAAGCCCATCGGGAACTCCCTATACGAAGTGGGTAACTTCAGAGGCGAAAAGGTAGGAGTATACCATGCCAAGGACCTTCACGCGTAATTATCCCTCCTGTAAGACGCACTCAAGCTGTTGTCGCTCAGGTATATTGATTCTAGTCTCTTTGTTTATTTATTTATAGAGTTTATTTATTTATAGAGTTTATTTATTTATAGAGTTTATTTATTTATAGTATTTATTTATTTATTGGTTAATATATTTGTATAGTTTATTTACATAGTAGGTTATGTATCTATTAGTCTAGGTATTTATTTATATAATGTAGTTGTTTATTTATTAATTTATTTATTTGTCTACGAAGTAGTCTATTTATTTATGTGGTTTAGTTTATGGATTTATGTATTCGCGTGATATATATTAATGACTTTTGTTTTTAAGCCTCGTTAATCGTAGTGTTATCCTCCAAAAAATTTTTTTTTGATCTATTTACCTATTACCCACTAAAGCGACACCCCAATATTTTGAAATTTGCACATAGAGCAATAGGACAAAAACTTAGACTCCCAAAACTAGGCAAAAGATATAAAATAATTTCACTTACCCGGCTAAAAACTCCGGTAGAACTTCGGGTCATGGGCCCTTGCCACACGATAGGACCACGGGAGCCACGTCACATTTACCCAACTATTTCCGCCACGCTTTAGAAACACCGTGCCGCTGCCAATCTTAAAAGTATGAGTACAGTAGTAGGCCCTTTTATTTTGCGAGGTCGGTTGACTCGCGACCACTCGCCAACCGACGTCGAGCCTGTTACGGGCACATATGTACATCGACACATAGGCACACGGGAGCCTATCAATCTGCCGTCACCACACAACCAAGTTGCGGGGGTTGAAGTATGATGATGCCATCTGAAAGAAGAATAAAAAAACAACTGAACAAAAAATATTAAACCAACGAATTTCACAGGAGGTTATCTTCTGGAGGGCATCCGAACGCAGCCCGAAAACAACCTCCGATACCATTTTTCGAATCTGATTCCTTTTCCTCCAGCAGGATAGCATACCAAGATAGAGATGTAGGGCTGTTAATTAGGGAAAGAAAGGAAGATCAATACAATTAAAATAAAGCAAAATAGAAGAGCACTTACCACGAATTCAAGCTGATCTTATTTGTTGACATAAAGTGTTTTGACGTTTGTGTCTTTTTATGTCATGACCTACTCCAATCAAATGAGTGGCAATCTAGGCCAGCAGGTTAGCAAGGACTGCACCCAACATTAATTACAGGGAGGAACCCAATTGTAGTAGAGTAGGGAAATTATGTGCAATTATAGGTATGTTCACGTTACGTTTGTGTAGAGTTAAGTTATGTATTTTAAGTTTATTGTATTTGTTTAATAGTTAAGATTAAGTTATGTATTCGTATTGAGTTATATGTATTTGTTAGAAGAAAAAAAAACTGAGAGACTAAGACTGGAACCCTTCCCCTTTAATATGATACCGTATAAACTAAAAGAGCAATGACCATTTTACATAAAATATAGGTCATTGTATTTTAAACAGTCACAGGAGAAGGTTGTAGAAACCGATAGTGTTGCCGTGCTACAGTGCTATTTTAGTCGAATTTTTTTATATACCTAATATAGGGGGTGAGTAGGCAAATGAGTTTGCTTTTGTAAGCCATCCTAAATTTATATTCCCCAGCACATAGAGAGCCCGGAAAAAAAAAAAAAAAAAAAAACAAAAAAAAAAAGGAAAACTAATAGGATAAGGAAAGCGCAGGTCCAAGGTTACAATCAAGGTAAATTTGACTAAGTGCACAGAAGAGGCAATTTTTACATAATCTCCCTCCGAACAGAGAAAGTCCAGACGTTAGGCATCGCCGGTAAGGGGTGATTACGCCGTGGCTACTGCTCCACAGCCTGTTAGCGGTATCATTCAGAGCAGAAGCCTGTCTAGAGGTCTCGCTTAGCGGTGAGGTACGGCAACCCGCTCTGTCCCGTAAGGACCCGTATAAAAACCAGACGCACCCCACCTAACAGACCCAACGGACTCTCGTAGATACTTGGACACCGTACATTAATAGCGGCGTTCGCAGTTACCGGTGGAACCAAAGGGCTCCATAGAAAAGTGGGCTTTCAGAGCCAGTAAAGAGCTAGAGAAAAGGAAAAATAAGGACTCTAACGTGAAAGTGAAAGAAAGTGAATTTTTTTTTGTGAATTTTTTTTTTTTAAATTTTCTTATTAAAGCCATATATATATGTATATAGTTAAAATCATTGAGAATTTTAATGAGATAGTGAACTTAATGAATTTGTGTAAGCTGTTCTGTTTTAATGTCCGTAACTCGCGGATAAATTTTAAGAAAAGTGAATTTGAATACAAGGGAACAAAAGGATCTCTCCAAGTGCTGCCGGCAGGACGACGTGGGACCTGGAAAAAAAAACCGTAAGTGATTTGATGTTTTTTTATGCGACAATTAAGACAGGACACTAGAGCGTAGGGAGTTATTTAAATTAGTTTTTCTCATACTCACATTGTTTTCATTGCATATGTTTTAACTTGCCTTTCCCACTAATGGTGATTTTTAATTATAAACGAATTAATAATAAAGAAGAGGAATGCTAACATGATGAGGTTTTAGTGATCTTGGCTGGTGGTGTGTGGAGTTGAGAACAGACCGTCCTTCGTTAGCATGACGAAGACCCACGACGACGAACTCCAACGACGACGGCTCGACATACTGACCAACTGAACTTCTTCTACGCGACCTGACATAGGCTGTGGTTGGGGAGAAGCGACTATAGGGGCTATCTCCCAAAAGTATCGGCCAGGGAGATAGCGTTTGGATGTGTCATAAGGACATGGGAGGGTTGGCCTAGGCTGTGCCACGTCATCCGGCACAACTCTGCTTTCTTGGCGAACCAATACTTTGAAGAGACACTGGAGGAGGGATTTTGCGCGTTAGGGTTTAAGTTTAGGGTAGATATAAGTTAGTTAAGGCTTATTTTAGGGATTAGCTTAGTCATTAGGTTAGCATAAGTTTAGTTTAGGTTAGCTAGGTTAAGTTTCGCGGTCTCCTATTCTTCTACTGTCACTCCTTTGGAGTATTGGGATAGGTCCTTGAATGTTTTCTCTTCCTCTTTTCTTCACTATCTTTTCTGTCCGTCCGCAGTCAAGGTAAAGTAGCTTCCTTCTTTCTTTTGTTTTTTTCGATCAGGCACGAGATTTTTGTGTGTTGAACAGGTGGTGTAAGGTGGGGGGTGACAAGAACCACCCCGTCCGACGAGCTGAGCCGAGCGACCACAAGTGTGCCGCCGTCCTCCTCACCTGCACCGAAGATGCCCCCGTGGCCCAATCCTAGTTCACAACACTTATGATATTAACTTTTCTCATTCTGTTACTCCTCAGTCCTTTACATTTAAGGATTTTCGTGCCATCAACATTGAAGCGCTTCAAATTGCCACCTACTCAGCTTCTTGGGAAGACTGCCGACAAATTGTCGATCCGAGTGATAAAGTGAACTATTTTCAATTGCTAATATCACAATTATACGATCAATATGTCCCAGCCCCTGGTTTACAGCGGATGTTGTCGATTCCATAAAAAATCGCAATAGATTGTACAGCAGATGGAAACACAGGCCTACGAATACTAATTGGGTTGCATACAAATCGGCACGAAATAATACCACGTCTATCATACGTACTACAAAGCAAAACTATTATGCCTCAAAGTTGAACACGTCTCTACCCCCAAAAAAGCTTTGGAATAATTTACGTATGATTGGTGTCTCCATTGGCAATAATAATACCAAGTGTGACTTTGATCCTAATGATCTTAATAATTTTTTTCTTGGTGGTGATAATTCTTCAGTTAATTTCGATTTTGATTCAATTCAAAATTTCGAGCAACTGGTACCGAGACTTGAGGATTTCGAAGTGGTTACTGAACTCGATGTTTTAACCTGGCATTCCTATACGGTTTATCAAACTAATTTTACCACAAATTGTCAACCATTTAACCCACATTATAAACAGCTGCATTATGACATCAACTTTCCCTCTGTCTTGGAAAATTGCAAGAGTTTTACCCATAGCCAAGAAAGCCAATCCGATTTCTCCTGCTGATTTTCGACCGATCAGCATTTTACCTTGCCTGTCTAAAGCCTTCGAGAAAATAATAGCAAAGTAAATTATGGAACACTTGTCCCTCAATCACTTAATAAATCCTCGCCAGTCTGGTTTTAGACCTAATCACAGTTGTTCCACGGCTATGGTGAATTTACTTGAGGAGATAAGGCAAGAGTTCGATAAGGGCCATGTTTCTTCTTTCTTCTTTGTCTGCTTGACTTTTCGAAGGCATTCGATAAGGTTAACCACAAACTCCTCTGTTGGAAGCTCAGGAAATTGTTTGGCCTAAGTGATAGGGCTGTCAAACTGATTAATAGCTTTCTCTCTGATAGGTTGCAAAGGGTCGTCTCTGGTGATAATTACTCTGATTTGAAACCAATTACGCAAGGAGTACCTCAAGGGTCAATCTTGGGACCGATCTTGTTTTGCATGTTCATTAATGACCTACCATCTATATGCAATCACGCCTCAGTGCATCTATATGCTGATGACGTTCAACTTCATTTAGCCAAACCTTTAGATAACCTAACAGAACTTGCTTTTCTTCTAAATGAGGATCTAATCGAAATTTATACTTGGTCAAAAGCTAATGGGTTGCTACTAAATAGAGAAAAATCTCAAATAATAGCAATCTCAAATAAAATTTTCAATCTTAATCGTTTACCTGATTTATGGCTGGCTGGTATGAAAATCAAACCTACTGAATCAGTTTCTAGTCTTGGTTATATAATAAATCGCAAACTTATCTGGTTACAATCACACCAACGTAGTCGTTGGCCGTATTTACGGATGTCTCCGCAAATTATGGCTCACTGCATATTTTACTCCACTAGAAACTCGTAGAAAGCTTATTATAACCTTAATTTTACCTCTAATTACTTATTCTGAGGTTGTTTATTCTACACTTGACTTTTCATCCCAACGAAAGTTACAAGTAGCCTTTAATGATGCAGTGCGGTATATTTACGGGCTCCGTCGATACGAACATATCTCCGTATACTCCAGGATGCTGCTGGGCTGTACTCTACAGCAATTTATCAATGCCAGGAACTGTATATTTCTACATAAAATTATTCACAATCAGTGTCCATCTTATCTGTTTTACAGACTTAATTTCACTCGCTCTACTAGAACAATAAACATTATACTTTTTCCTTACAGATACTTAAATTCTTCCCGTTTATTTTTTATTCACGCTGTCAGATTATGGAACTCACTACCCCCGAACATCAGAAATATTGCTAGTCATAAGAATGTTAAAAGTGCAATCCTTATTCATTTCTCATCCTCAACACTACAGTAGTAACTAATCTCTTTCCTCAACCGTGTTTATTCATCCTTTCACTTTTCTCCTTTTTCCCTCTCTTTCTTGTTTTTTTTTTCTTTTTCTTAGTATAAGCAAACATTGTAATTTATTCTTTAATATTATATAATGTATTTTCACTAATTTAAATACTTAGTACTATAAAAGATGTAATCTTAATGTACAAACCTTTGCTCAAATGAAATAAATGAAATGAAATGAAATGAAATGACGACAACGACGACGACGACGATGACGATGACGATGACGATGACGATGACGATGACGATGACGATGACGATGACGATGACGATGACGATGACGATGACGATGACGATGACGATGACGATGACGATGACGATGACGATGACGATGACGATGACGATGACGATGACGATGACGATGACGATGACGATGACGATGACGATGACGATGACGATGACGATGACGATGACGATGACGATGACGATGACGATGACGATGACGATGACGATGACGATGACGATGACGATGACGATGACGATGACGATGACGATGACGATGACGATGACGATGACGATGACGATGACGATGACGATGACGATGACGATGACGACGACGATGACGATGACGACGACGATGACGATGACGATTTGAGTCCCTGTAATGGACTTTGAAAGAGAATAGACGCGTCTTTATTTTTGTCCAGCTTCAGTGAGTGAATGTAGTGTGCTGACTCGGTCTAAATACTTAAAATTGTGCGGGGACATAAGATTTCATCTTATTGAACAGTTGCCGGTTATTGTTTTTCCAAAGTTTATCTTTTAAGATCAACAATTATCAATTTAGTTTTCCGGTACGTGATCTTTTCTAATCGCCATTACTACCACCACCAATAAGTTTCTCTTAAAACTATGTCTGGCCCAAACTTACGCCCAAGAACTGCTCCAACGAAATTTCTCCCCTCCACTCCCACGTATTCACCTTCTTTGGCGATGAAGCAGGTAAACGACACTGCACTTACTGTCAAAGTCTTAGAAGATCATCTTACCAAGCAAGCGAACTCATTGCGGCTTAGCTTTGCAGAAGAAATCTCTAAAATGCGTAGTGAATTTCTACTTAAGTTTGACAAAATCATAGAAAGCTGGGGTCAGCGATTTGATGAAGTCAACAAAACGATTTCCCGCATAGTTGAGCGCATTGACCAACTTGAAGAAGGCACCAATACAGCTATAGAACTACGCAATGCAGAAATTAAAGCTCTTCAACAACGAGTGCACGCTCTGGAGAGGAAGGAAGTCGCTTGTGATGCTGTGCTCTTTGGAGTACCTACAGTCCCAGATGAGAACTTAAAAAGTTTATTTAACCGTCTCTGTCACACTATAGCATGTAAGCCGCCTGCCTTGGTAAACATCTTCCGTTCCAAGAACACTAATAAGAACAACAAAAACAGTAGTACTGCAACATCTCCAATCGTGCTGAAATTCAGTAACTCTCAAGAGAGAAATGCCGTACTGATCTCAGCAGCGAATTTGCGCAAACAAAATGCTTGGCATCGAATCTGAAAATAGCTGTTATCTCAATGAGAGCTTGACCAGACAAACACGTTTTCTTTTAAACAGTGCTCTCAGACTCAGGCGAAAAAAACAGCTGTTCTCCGTTTTCACTAAATATGGATTTGTTTACGCAAAAGAGGAGATAAATGGAAGAACCTTCTTAATTGAAAGCTCTGAGGATCTGCTTGCTGCTGCTGCGACTCATCAATAAAAATTCCCTTTCTGCTCAAAACTTTATTTTAATAGTAATTATTCTATTGTTAGTTAAATCACTATTATACTCGTTTTCCTTTATCTCTTCCTACTATCAAGTTGAATTGCACTTTTTCTTTACTTGTTTGCTATTTGTTTGTTTATATTTTGATAATGGATGCTAGAAGCTCTCCCTTAGATGCTTTATACAGTGTGAATGAAAAATCAACGTATACTATGGTAAATGTTCTCTCCAAACGTTGTGAGGGACTTAGGATATGTTACTTGAATGCGCGTAGCCTTAATGTTTGTAAATTAGATTATTTGAAATACCTGTTTGCCAATTCCTGTGTTGATGTTATTTGTGTAAGTGAAACTTGGTTTAAGACTATTTTACCCGATTTGTCGTATACTATACCAAATTATAACCTTTTTAGAAACGACCGAGTAACTCTTACTAATGGAGGTGGGGTTGCAATTTATTGCAAATCAACACTTAATTGCAAAGTAATTAATAAGTCTAGTGAGCATGGTGTAGAATACATAGTAGTCGAAATACATGACGGCAGTACAAAGTGCGTTGTTTCATGTGTGTACTGTAATAATAGAAGCTGTTCGCCTATTCCGTTTTTCTCAGTTTTTTCTGATTACTGTGCGCTTTATGACCAGCTAATTGTCTGTGGCGATTTCAATGCGGACTTGCTTAAAAACGACTTTCGTGCATTTCAAATGAAGGATCTAGTTTCTTCAGTTGGGCTTGAAATAGTAAATACTTACCCAACACGCTTTGCTCCCAACAGCCCGCCTAGTCTTCTAGATTTAACGCTAGTCTCTAATCCGTCGTCTGTTCTTCTTTTCGATCAACTATCGCTTGATGTTATTTCTGACCATGACTTACTTTTTTGTACTTATGATATTAACTTTTCTCATTCTGTTACTCCTCAGTCCTTTACATTTAAGGATTTTCGTGCCATCAACATTGAAGCGCTTCAAATTGCCACCTACTCAGCTTCTTGGGAAGACTGCCGACAAATTGTCGATCCGAGTGATAAAGTGAACTATTTTCAATTGCTAATATCACAATTATACGATCAATATGTCCCAGCCCCTGGTTTACAGCGGATGTTGTCGATTCCATAAAAAATCGCAATAGATTGTACAGCAGATGGAAACACAGGCCTACGAATACTAATTGGGTTGCATACAAATCGGCACGAAATAATACCACGTCTATCATACGTACTACAAAGCAAAACTATTATGCCTCAAAGTTGAACACGTCTCTACCCCCAAAAAAGCTTTGGAATAATTTACGTATGATTGGTGTCTCCATTGGCAATAATAATACCAAGTGTGACCTTGATCCTAATGATCTTAATAATTTTTTTCTTGGTGGTGATAATTCTTCAGTTAATTTCGATTTTGATTCAATTCAAAATTTCGAGCAACTGGTACCGAGACTTGAGGAATTCGAAGTGGTTACTGAACTCGATGTTTTAACCTGGCATTCCTATACGGTTTATCAAACTAATTTTACCACAAATTGTCAACCATTTAACCCACATTATAAACAGCTGCATTATGACATCAACTTTCCCTCTGTCTTGGAAAATTGCAAGAGTTTTACCCATAGCCAAGAAAGCCAATCCGATTTCTCCTGCTGATTTTCGACCGATCAGCATTCTACCTTGCCTGTCTAAAGCCTTCGAGAAAATAATAGCAAAGTAAATTATGAAACACTTGTCCCTCAATCACTTAATAAATCCTCGCCAGTCTGGTTTTAGACCTAATCACAGTTGTTCCACGGCTATGGTGAATTTACTTGAGGAGATAAGGCAAGAGTTCGATAAGGGCCATGTTTCTTCTTTCTTCTTTGTCTGCTTGACTTTTCGAAGGCATTCGATAAGGTTAACCACAAACTCCTCTGTTGGAAGCTCAGGAAATTGTTTGGCCTAAGTGATAGGGCTGTCAAACTGATTAATAGCTTTCTCTCTGATAGGTTGCAAAGGGTCGTCTCTGGTGATAATTACTCTGATTTGAAACCAATTACGCAAGGAGTACCTCAAGGGTCAATCTTGGGACCGATCTTGTTTTGCATGTTCATTAATGACCTACCATCTATATGCAATCACGCCTCAGTGCATCTATATGCTGATGACGTTCAACTTCATTTAGCCAAACCTTTAGATAACCTAACAGAACTTGCTTTTCTTCTAAATGAGGATCTAATCGAAATTTATACTTGGTCAAAAGCTAATGGGTTGCTACTAAATCCAGAAAAATCTCAAATAATACCAATCTCAAATAAAATTTTCAATCTTAATCGTTTACCTGATTTATGGCTGGCTGGTATGAAAATCAAACCTACTGAATCAGTTTCTAGTCTTGGTTATATAATAAATCGCAAACTTATCTGGTTACAATCACACCAACGTAGTCGTTGGCCGTATTTACGGATGTCTCCGCAAATTATGGCTCACTGCATATTTTACTCCACTAGAAACTCGTAGAAAGCTTATTATAACCTTAATTTTACCTCTAATTACTTATTCTGAGGTTGTTTATTCTACACTTGACTTTTCATCCCAACGAAAGTTACAAGTAGCCTTTAATGATGCAGTGCGGTATATTTACGGGCTCCGTCGATACGAACATATCTCCGTATACTCCAGGATGCTGCTGGGCTGTACTCTACAGCAATTTATCAATGCCAGGAACTGTATATTTCTACGTAAAATTATTCACAATCAGTGTCCATCTTATCTGTTTTACAGACTTAATTTCACTCGCTCTACTAGAACAATAAACATTATACTTTTTCCTTACAGATACTTAAATTCTTCCCGTTTATTTTTTATTCTCGCTGTCACTACCCCCGAACATCAGAAATATTGCTAGTCATAAGAATGTTAAAAGTGCAGTCCTTATTCATTTCTCATCCTCAACACTACAGTAGTAACTAATCTCTTTCCTCAACCGTGTTTATTCATCCTTTCACTTTTCTCCTTTTTCCCTCTCTTTCTTGTTTTTTTTTTTCTTTTTCTTAGTATAAGCAAACATTGTAATTTATTCTTTAATATTATATAATGTATTTTCACTAATTTAAATACTTAGTACTATAAAAGATGTAATCTTAATGTACAAAAATTTGCTCAAATGAAATAAATGAAATGAAATGAAATGAAATGACGACAACGACGACGACGACGATGACGATGACGATGACGATGACGATGACGATGACGATGACGATGACGATGACGATGACGATGACGATGACGATGACGATGACGATGACGATGACGATGACGATGACGATGACGATGACGATGACGACGACGACGACGATGACGATGACGATGACGATGACGATGCCTCCTCCGTGCCCGGACAGGAACTGTGTGAGGTGGTAGTTACAGTTCCCTGTCGCTCTCTTTGTCCATGATTCTATGGTGGGAATGAGAATATGAGTCCATCTGCCTTTTGTGGAGCTGTCCCATCTGGCTTGCCACAGCACTGCCGATGCTGTCCTTTCCTCCTCCTTAATCCTTTTGGACTCCTGCCGGTTCGAGGGTCGCCTAGAGTACACCCTCTGCATCTCGTTTGCGATGATGTTGATGGGGACCATTCCGGCTACTACGAAGGCTGCTTCGTCGGATATCGTTCGGAAGCCGCTAATCACTCTATTTGCACAGAGTCTATATGCCGATGATAATTTCCTCCTGCATTCATTCGTCGCCAGTGCATCCGCCCATACCGGGGCAGCGTATAGGAGGAAGCAGCAGCTGTACATATGAAGTACTTTGTGTGGGCATGTCTGCGTGGCAAACCTCAATACTTACACTGGTATCCCATCGGGTCCCGGTGCTTTGTTCGCCTGCATTGAGCTGATGATGAGGATGACGATGACGATGACGATGACGATGACGATGACGATGACGATGACGATGACGATGATGATGACGATGACGATGACGATGACGATGACGATGACGATGACGATGACGATGACGATGACGATGACGATGACGATGACGATGACGATGACGATGACGATGACGATGACGATGACGATGACGATGACGATGACGATGACGATGACGATGACGATGACGATGACGATGACGATGACGATGACGATGACGATGACGATGACGATGACGATGACGATGACGATGACGATGACGATGACGATGACGATGACGATGACGATGACGATGACGATGACGATGACGATGACGATGACGATGACGATGACGATGACGATGACGATGACGATGACGATGACGATGACGATGACGATGACGATGACGATGACGATGACGATGACGATGACGATGACGATGACGATGACGATGACGATGACGATGAGGGTGACGATGACGATGACGACGACGATGACGATGACGACGACGATGACGATGACGACGACGATGACGATGACGACGACGATGACGATGACGACGACGATGACGATGACGATTTGAGTCCCTGTAATGGACTTTGAAAGAGAATAGACGCGTCTTTATTTTTGTCCAGCTTCAGTGAGTGTATGTAGTGTGCTGACTCGGTCTAAATACTTAAAATTGTGCGGGGACATAAGATTTCATCTTATTGAACAGTTGCCGGTTATTGTTTTTCCAAAGTTTATCTTTTAAGATCAACAATTATCAATTTAGTTTTCCGGTACGTGATCTTTTCTAATCGCCATTACTACCACCACCAATAAGTTTCTCTTAAAACTATGTCTGGCCCAAACTTACGCCCAAGAACTGCTCCAACGAAATTTCTCCCCTCCACTCCCACGTATTCACCTTCTTTGGCGATGAAGCAGGTAAACGACACTGCACTTACTGTCAAAGTCTTAGAAGATCATCTTACCAAGCAAGCGAACTCATTGCGGCTTAGCTTTGCAGAAGAAATCTCTAAAATGCGTAGTGAATTTCTACTTAAGTTTGACAAAATCATAGAAAGCTGGGGTCAGCGATTTGATGAAGTCAACAAAACGATTTCCCGCATAGTTGAGCGCATTGACCAAATTGAAGAAGGCACCAATACAGCTATAGAACTACGCAATGCAGAAATTAAAGCTCTTCAACAACGAGTGCACGCTCTGGAGAGGAAGGAAGTCGCTTGTGATGCTGTGCTCTTTGGAGTACCTACAGTCCCAGATGAGAACTTAAAAAGTTTATTTAACCGTCTCTGTCACACTATAGCATGTAAGCCGCCTGCCTTGGTAAACATCTTCCGTTCCAAGAACACTAATAAGAACAACAAAAACAGTAGTACTGCAACATCTCCAATCGTGCTGAAATTCAGTAACTCTCAAGAGAGAAATGCCGTACTGATCTCAGCAGCGAATTTCCGCAAACAAAATGCTTGGCATCGAATCTGAAAATAGCTGTTATCTCAATGAGAGCTTGACCAGACAAACACGTTTTCTTTTAAACAGTGCTCTCAGACTCAGGCGAAAAAAACAGCTGTTCTCCGTTTACACTAAATATGGATTTGTTTACGCAAAAGAGGAGATAAATGGAAGAACCTTCTTAATTGAAAGCTCTGAGGATCTGCTTGCTGCTGCTGCGACTCATCAATAAAAATTCCCTTTCTGCTCAAAACTTTATTTTAATAGTAATTATTCTATTGTTAGTTAAATCACTATTATACTCGTTTTCCTTTATCTCTTCCTACTATCAAGTTGAATTGCACTTTTTCTTTACTTGTTTGCTATTTGTTTGTTTATATTTTGATAATGGATGCTAGAAGCTCTCCCTTAGATGCTTTATACAGTGTGAATGAAAAATCAACGTATACTATGGTAAATGTTCTCTCCAAACGTTGTGAGGGACTTAGGATATGTTACTTGAATGCGCGTAGCCTTAATGTTTGTAAATTAGATTATTTGAAATACCTGTTTGCCAATTCCTGTGTTGATGTTATTTGTGTAAGTGAAACTTGGTTTAAGACTATTTTACCCGATTTGTCGTATACTATACCAAATTATAACCTTTTTAGAAACGACCGAGTAACTCTTACTAATGGAGGTGGGGTTGCAATTTATTGCAAATCAACACTTAATTGCAAAGTAATTAATAAGTCTAGTGAGCATGGTGTAGAATACATAGTAGTCGAAATACATGACGGCAGTACAAAGTGCGTTGTTTCATGTGTGTACTGTAATAATAGAAGCTGTTCGCCTATTCCGTTTTTCTCAGTTTTTTCTGATTACTGTGCGCTTTATGACCAGCTAATTGTCTGTGGCGATTTCAATGCGGACTTGCTTAAAAACGATTTTCGTGCATTTCAAATGAAGGATCTAGTTTCTTCAGTTGGGCTTGAAATAGTAAATACTTACCCAACACGCTTTGCTCCCAACAGCCCGCCTAGTCTTCTAGATTTAACGCTAGTCTCTAATCCGTCGTCTGTTCTTCTTTTCGATCAACTATCGCTTGATGTTATTTCTGACCATGACTTACTTTTTTGTACTTATGATATTAACTTTTCTCATTCTGTTACTCCTCAGTCCTTTACATTTAAGGATTTTCGTGCCATCAACATTGAAGCGCTTCAAATTGCCACCTACTCAGCTTCTTGGGAAGACTGCCGACAAATTGTCGATCCGAGTGATAAAGTGAACTATTTTCAATTGCTAATATCACAATTATACGATCAATATGTCCCAGCCCCTGGTTTACAGCGGATGTTGTCGATTCCATAAAAAATCGCAATAGATTGTACAGCAGATGGAAACACAGGCCTACGAATACTAATTGGGTTGCATACAAATCGGCACGAAATAATACCACGTCTATCATACGTACTACAAAGCAAAACTATTATGCCTCAAAGTTGAACACGTCTCTACCCCCAAAAAAGCTTTGGAATAATTTACGTATGATTGGTGTCTCCATTGGCAATAATAATACCAAGTGTGACCTTGATCCTAATGATCTTAATAATTTTTTTCTTGGTGGTGATAATTCTTCAGTTAATTTCGATTTTGATTCAATTCAAAATTTCGAGCAACTGGTACCGAGACTTGAGGATTTCGAAGTGGTTACTGAACTCGATGTTTTAACCTGGCATTCCTATACGGTTTATCAAACTAAGAAGAAAAAATAAAGAGAGAGTTAGAGGAGGATGAAATTGAAGTTGCGGCTTTGCACCACAGACGAACAGATAGACGGACTAACGATAACGATGCGGACAGAACAATGAAGATCAACAAGGACAATAAACACAATAACAAGACTGACCTGACCAAGAATGTAGGAACAATTCCAGGCCCATGTTCCTCTAATTTCCACACATTGACATGCTTTAGCTGCGGACAGGGTAGTATTTCGATTAGCTGCATGAATTGTCAGGAAAACCCGAAGGTCGGCACTGTCCCCGGGAGCAAGCTGCCGAAGAGGAATGTTTCCCCGGGAGGTCAGGGCAACCTGGAACGATAAAAATTCTAGAGCGTGATAGGACGAGAGAAGATACTCACTTGGTAGACGATCCACCGCCACGAAAGAGCCTCCATCAACGGCTCATATAGTATGCGGAAGCGAGGAGACGAATTTTTGGCGAAGAAATTAAGAAGCCTGTGAATCGAAGAAATTTTAGTAAGATACGTAGGCTTAGGGAAAAGTGCAATTCATACAGACGACGAAAGAGTGACATTGAAGCATCTGTGATATCAAATTCGGACGATAACAGGCCTTACGCAAAAGTGAAGATTGATGGTGAAGAAGTATTAGGTCTATTATATAGTGGAGCTTCTATAAGCTGTCTGGGAAAAGGGGCAATAGAGTTTGTAGAGAAGAAAAATATAAAAGTGACCAAAATGAGTACTGACATTCGAACAGCAGACGGCAACCATCAGCAAATAAGAGGACGCTTCAAGACAATGGTCTCATGGGGCGAAAAGTCTAAGGAAATAGAACTATATGTTGTGCCGAGTTTACAGCAGCAACTCTATCTGGGGGTAGATTTTTGGAGCTCGTTTAAGGTCGCTCCTAACATCATTAGTGAACTAGATATTCCATCACCGACAGCAGACAGTAGACCAATCCAAGAACTCTCCCCATCAGAGACGATGCGACTGGAGAAAATCAAGCAGTTGATCCCTTCGTTTGCGGTGATGGGATTGGGTAAGACCAACCTCGAAGAACATGTAATCGAGGTGGAAGACGAAAAAATACCCATTAAACAGAGGCACTACCCAATTTCACCCGCTATACAAAAATTGTTGTACGAGGAACTCGATAGGATGATATCGCTAGGAGTCATAGAGGAAAGCAACAGCGCGTGGAGTTCTCCAGTCGTGTTAGTAAGAAAACCTGGGAAAAACAGGCTGTGCTTAGATTCGAGAAAGGTTAATCTAGTCACAAAGAAAGACGCGTACCCACTCCCCCATATTGAAGGTCTCCTCAGCCGACTTCAAAACACTAGGTATATCTCAGGTATCGATCTGAAGGACGCTTTCTGGCAGATTCCTCTGGAGCGCAAATCAAGGGAGAAGACAGCCTTCACAGTCCCTGGACGACCGTTGTACCAGTTCACGGTGATGCCTTTTGGGCTGTGCAACGCCGCCCAGAGAATGTGTCGGCTAATGGACAAAGTCATACCCTCTCGACTGAAAGAGCATGTCTTTGTCTATCTCGACGACCTCTTGGTTTGCTCTCCAGATTTTGAATCACATGCCAAGTTACTAGAAGAGGTGGCGAGATGTCTACGGGAGGCGGGACTAACCATAAATGTAGAGAAGAGCAAGTTTTGCTGTAAAGAAATCAAATATCTAGGCTATTTCGTCGGTGATGGATGTCTTCGAACAGACCCGGATAAAATATCGGCGGTCGAGAATTTCCCCATTCCGAAGACTCCTAAGCAACTCCGCCGGTTTCTAGGGATGACAGGTTGGTATAGACGTTTTATACCGAATTTTGCGTCTATTTCAGCCCCAATGACTGACTGCCTAAAGAAAGGCAAATCATTTGAAATGTCCGACGAGGCACAGGCAGCTTTCCATCAACTAAAGCAGTCGCTGGTAACCGCGCCGATATTGACAAACCCCGACTTTAAAAAACATTTTTACATACAATGCGACGCATCAACTTCCGGTGTAGGGAGTGTGCTCTTTCAAATGGACGCGGAGAATAACGAACGACCGATAGCATTCATGTCCCAGAAGCTAAACTCTGCACAGAGAAACTACAGCGTAACGGAACTTGAATGCTATGCGGCCGTTTTGTCGGTGAAGAAGTTCAGGGCCTATGTGGAAGGACTCCCTTTCACTATTATAACAGACCACGTGAGTCTCAAGTGGTTAATGACCCAGAAGGATCTATCTGGGCGACTGGCTAGATGGAGTCTGAAACTACAAGGGTTCGATTTTAAAATAGAACATAGGAAAGGTGTCCAAAACGTAGTCCCTGACACTCTCTCACGCATCCATATGGAGGAGCTCAAACCCGGCAGTGAAATACCAGAAGTTGACCTCAGTTCACCCTACTTCCTTTCTGAAGAGTATGATGAACTGAGAAAAACTATTGACAACAACCAAGACCGACTACCCGACGTGTGCGTATCAGATGGGTTTGTATATAAGCGAACAGAAGTACGAACAGGTGACGCGATACAAGAGGATCGAGCATGGAAGCTCTGGATTCCGGAGGAGTTGCGTGGGCGTCTTTTGGAAACGGCACATGATTCCCCTGCTGCAGGCCATGGAGGTATTCACAAAACTCTGGCCAAACTGAGACAAAAATACTTCTGGCCAAACATGGCATCTCACGTGCAAGAATATGTGAAATCCTGCGAGATCTGCAAATGCAGCAAACCCCTAAATACGATTTCTCGCCCGCCGATGGGTCACCAATCGATCACAGAGCGACCTTTTCAACGACTCTATATAGATTTTCTGGGGCCGTATCCAAGAACTAGGACAGGTCACACACACATTTTCATAGTCTTAGATCATTTTAGTAAATATGTATTTCTACGGCCTATCCGTAAAGCGACAGCAGCTGAAGTAGTTAGATACTTAGAAGAAAGTGTTTTCCACATGTTTGGTGTACCTGAATATGTACATTCTGACAACGGAAAACAATTTGTATCCGAACTGTTTTCCAGCTTTCTCAAGAAATACGGGGTGCAACATGTCCGCACAGCAATTTACCCTCCGCAAGCAAATGCATCCGAAAGGGTTAACCGCTCAGTTTTGGCTAAAATCAGATCCTATATAAATGGAGACCAAAAGAATTGGGACCTCCATGTTAGCAATGCCGCCTTTTCACTACGGAGTGTGGTCCACGACTCGACGACGTTTGAGCCATATTACGCCGTATTTGGAACCCAATTGGTCCAACACGGAAGTACGTATGAGCTTCTAAGGAAGCTTGATATGTTAAGAGATGCGAATATGAGAGTAGCATCAAAGAGCGATAAGACAGAATTGATAAGAAATAAGATATTTGAAAATCTAAAGTTAGCCCACCAAAAGGCAACAAAGATCTACAACACACGGAGTAGAAACATAACATACAAGGTGGGACAGGTTGTCTACAGAAGAAACTTTAAACAGAGCAATCTAGTAGACAACTACAACGCGAAACTAGGTCCAAAGTTTCTTAAGTCTATAATTCTGAAGCCCATCGGGAACTCCCTATACGAAGTGGGTAACTTCAGAGGCGAAAAGGTAGGAGTATACCATGCCAAGGACCTTCACGCGTAATTATCCCTCCTGTAAGACGCACTCAAGCTGTTGTCGCTCAGGTATATTGATTCTAGTCTCTTTGTTTATTTATTTATAGAGTTTATTTATTTATAGAGTTTATTTATTTATAGTATTTATTTATTTATTGGTTAATATATTTGTATAGTTTATTTACATAGTAGGTTATGTATCTATTAGTCTAGGTATTTATTTATATAATGTAGTTGTTTATTTATTAATTTATTTATTTGTCTACGAAGTAGTCTATTTATTTATGTGGTTTAGTTTATGGATTTATGTATTCGCGTGATATATATTAATGACTTTTGTTTTTAAGCCTCGTTAATCGTAGTGTTATCCTCCAAAAAATTTTTTTTTGATCTATTTACCTATTACCCACTAAAGCGACACCCCAATATTTTGAAATTTGCACATAGAGCAATAGGACAAAAACTTAGACTCCCAAAACTAGGCAAAAGATATAAAATAATTTCACTTACCCGGCTAAAAACTCCGGTAGAACTTCGGGTCATGGGCCCTTGCCACACGATAGGACCACGGGAGCCACGTCACATTTACCCAACTATTTCCGCCACGCTTTAGAAACACCGTGCCGCTGCCAATCTTAAAAGTATGAGTACAGTAGTAGGCCCTTTTATTTTGCGAGGTCGGTTGACTCGCGACCACTCGCCAACCGACGTCGAGCCTGTTACGGGCACATATGTACATCGACACATAGGCACACGGGAGCCTATCAATCTGCCGTCACCACACAACCAAGTTGCGGGGGTTGAAGTATGATGATGCCATCTGAAAGAAGAATAAAAAAACAACTGAACAAAAAATATTAAACCAACGAATTTCACAGGAGGTTATCTTCTGGAGGGCATCCGAACGCAGCCCGAAAACAACCTCCGATACCATTTTTCGAATCTGATTCCTTTTCCTCCAGCAGGATAGCATACCAAGATAGAGATGTAGGGCTGTTAATTAGGGAAAGAAAGGAAGATCAATACAATTAAAATAAAGCAAAATAGAAGAGCACTTACCACGAATTCAAGCTGATCTTATTTGTTGACATAAAGTGTTTTGACGTTTGTGTCTTTTTATGTCATGACCTACTCCAATCAAATGAGTGGCAATCTAGGCCAGCAGGTTAGCAAGGACTGCACCCAACATTAATTACAGGGAGGAACCCAATTGTAGTAGAGTAGGGAAATTATGTGCAATTATAGGTATGTTCACGTTACGTTTGTGTAGAGTTAAGTTATGTATTTTAAGTTTATTGTATTTGTTTAATAGTTAAGATTAAGTTATGTATTCGTATTGAGTTATATGTATTTGTTAGAAGAAAAAAAAACTGAGAGACTAAGACTGGAACCCTTCCCCTTTAATATGATACCGTATAAACTAAAAGAGCAATGACCATTTTACATAAAATATAGGTCATTGTATTTTAAACAGTCACAGGAGAAGGTTGTAGAAACCGATAGTGTTGCCGTGCTACAGTGCTATTTTAGTCGAATTTTTTTATATACCTAATATAGGGGGTGAGTAGGCAAATGAGTTTGCTTTTGTAAGCCATCCTAAATTTATATTCCCCAGCACATAGAGAGCCCGGAAAAAAAAAAAAAAAAAAAACAAAAAAAAAAAGGAAAACTAATAGGATAAGGAAAGCGCAGGTCCAAGGTTACAATCAAGGTAAATTTGACTAAGTGCACAGAAGAGGCAATTTTTACATAATCTCCCTCCGAACAGAGAAAGTCCAGACGTTAGGCATCGCCGGTAAGGGGTGATTACGCCGTGGCTACTGCTCCACAGCCTGTTAGCGGTATCATTCAGAGCAGAAGCCTGTCTAGAGGTCTCGCTTAGCGGTGAGGTACGGCAACCCGCTCTGTCCCGTAAGGACCCGTATAAAAACCAGACGCACCCCACCTAACAGACCCAACGGACTCTCGTAGATACTTGGACACCGTACATTAATAGCGGCGTTCGCAGTTACCGGTGGAACCAAAGGGCTCCATAGAAAAGTGGGCTTTCAGAGCCAGTAAAGAGCTAGAGAAAAGGAAAAATAAGGACTCTAACGTGAAAGTGAAAGAAAGTGAATTTTTTTTTGTGAATTTTTTTTTTTTAAATTTTCTTATTAAAGCCATATATATATGTATATAGTTAAAATCATTGAGAATTTTAATGAGATAGTGAACTTAATGAATTTGTGTAAGCTGTTCTGTTTTAATGTCCGTAACTCGCGGATAAATTTTAAGAAAAGTGAATTTGAATACAAGGGAACAAAAGGATCTCTCCAAGTGCTGCCGGCAGGACGACGTGGGACCTGGAAAAAAAAACCGTAAGTGATTTGATGTTTTTTTATGCGACAATTAAGACAGGACACTAGAGCGTAGGGAGTTATTTAAATTAGTTTTTCTCATACTCACATTGTTTTCATTGCATATGTTTTAACTTGCCTTTCCCACTAATGGTGATTTTTAATTATAAACGAATTAATAATAAAGAAGAGGAATGCTAACATGATGAGGTTTTAGTGATCTTGGCTGGTGGTGTGTGGAGTTGAGAACAGACCGTCCTTCGTTAGCATGACGAAGACCCACGACGACGAACTCCAACGACGACGGCTCGACATACTGACCAACTGAACTTCTTCTACGCGACCTGACATAGGCTGTGGTTGGGGAGAAGCGACTATAGGGGCTATCTCCCAAAAGTATCGGCCAGGGAGATAGCGTTTGGATGTGTCATAAGGACATGGGAGGGTTGGCCTAGGCTGTGCCACGTCATCCGGCACAACTCTGCTTTCTTGGCGAACCAATACTTTGAAGAGACACTGGAGGAGGGATTTTGCGCGTTAGGGTTTAAGTTTAGGGTAGATATAAGTTAGTTAAGGCTTATTTTAGGGATTAGCTTAGTCATTAGGTTAGCATAAGTTTAGTTTAGGTTAGCTAGGTTAAGTTTCGCGGTCTCCTATTCTTCTACTGTCACTCCTTTGGAGTATTGGGATAGGTCCTTGAATGTTTTCTCTTCCTCTTTTCTTCACTATCTTTTCTGTCCGTCCGCAGTCAAGGTAAAGTAGCTTCCTTCTTTCTTTTGTTTTTTTCGATCAGGCACGAGATTTTTGTGTGTTGAACAGGTGGTGTAAGGTGGGGGGTGACAAGAACCACCCCGTCCGACGAGCTGAGCCGAGCGACCACAAGTGTGCCGCCGTCCTCCTCACCTGCACCGAAGATGCCCCCGTGGCCCAATCCTAGTTCACAACACTTATGATATTAACTTTTCTCATTCTGTTACTCCTCAGTCCTTTACATTTAAGGATTTTCGTGCCATCAACATTGAAGCGCTTCAAATTGCCACCTACTCAGCTTCTTGGGAAGACTGCCGACAAATTGTCGATCCGAGTGATAAAGTGAACTATTTTCAATTGCTAATATCACAATTATACGATCAATATGTCCCAGCCCCTGGTTTACAGCGGATGTTGTCGATTCCATAAAAAATCGCAATAGATTGTACAGCAGATGGAAACACAGGCCTACGAATACTAATTGGGTTGCATACAAATCGGCACGAAATAATACCACGTCTATCATACGTACTACAAAGCAAAACTATTATGCCTCAAAGTTGAACACGTCTCTACCCCCAAAAAAGCTTTGGAATAATTTACGTATGATTGGTGTCTCCATTGGCAATAATAATACCAAGTGTGACCTTGATCCTAATGATCTTAATAATTTTTTTCTTGGTGGTGATAATTCTTCAGTTAATTTCGATTTTGATTCAATTCAAAATTTCGAGCAACTGGTACCGAGACTTGAGGAATTCGAAGTGGTTACTGAACTCGATGTTTTAACCTGGCATTCCTATACGGTTTATCAAACTAATTTTACCACAAATTGTCAACCATTTAACCCACATTATAAACAGCTGCATTATGACATCAACTTTCCCTCTGTCTTGGAAAATTGCAAGAGTTTTACCCATAGCCAAGAAAGCCAATCCGATTTCTCCTGCTGATTTTCGACCGATCAGCATTTTACCTTGCCTGTCTAAAGCCTTCGAGAAAATAATAGCAAAGTAAATTATGGAACACTTGTCCCTCAATCACTTAATAAATCCTCGCCAGTCTGGTTTTAGACCTAATCACAGTTGTTCCACGGCTATGGTGAATTTACTTGAGGAGATAAGGCAAGAGTTCGATAAGGGCCATGTTTCTTCTTTCTTCTTTGTCTGCTTGACTTTTCGAAGGCATTCGATAAGGTTAACCACAAACTCCTCTGTTGGAAGCTCAGGAAATTGTTTGGCCTAAGTGATAGGGCTGTCAAACTGATTAATAGCTTTCTCTCTGATAGGTTGCAAAGGGTCGTCTCTGGTGATAATTACTCTGATTTGAAACCAATTACGCAAGGAGTACCTCAAGGGTCAATCTTGGGACCGATCTTGTTTTGCATGTTCATTAATGACCTACCATCTATATGCAATCACGCCTCAGTGCATCTATATGCTGATGACGTTCAACTTCATTTAGCCAAACCTTTAGATAACCTAACAGAACTTGCTTTTCTTCTAAATGAGGATCTAATCGAAATTTATACTTGGTCAAAAGCTAATGGGTTGCTACTAAATAGAGAAAAATCTCAAATAATAGCAATCTCAAATAAAATTTTCAATCTTAATCGTTTACCTGATTTATGGCTGGCTGGTATGAAAATCAAACCTACTGAATCAGTTTCTAGTCTTGGTTATATAATAAATCGCAAACTTATCTGGTTACAATCACACCAACGTAGTCGTTGGCCGTATTTACGGATGTCTCCGCAAATTATGGCTCACTGCATATTTTACTCCACTAGAAACTCGTAGAAAGCTTATTATAACCTTAATTTTACCTCTAATTACTTATTCTGAGGTTGTTTATTCTACACTTGACTTTTCATCCCAACGAAAGTTACAAGTAGCCTTTAATGATGCAGTGCGGTATATTTACGGGCTCCGTCGATACGAACATATCTCCGTATACTCCAGGATGCTGCTGGGCTGTACTCTACAGCAATTTATCAATGCCAGGAACTGTATATTTCTACATAAAATTATTCACAATCAGTGTCCATCTTATCTGTTTTACAGACTTAATTTCACTCGCTCTACTAGAACAATAAACATTATACTTTTTCCTTACAGATACTTAAATTCTTCCCGTTTATTTTTTATTCACGCTGTCAGATTATGGAACTCACTACCCCCGAACATCAGAAATATTGCTAGTCATAAGAATGTTAAAAGTGCAATCCTTATTCATTTCTCATCCTCAACACTACAGTAGTAACTAATCTCTTTCCTCAACCGTGTTTATTCATCCTTTCACTTTTCTCCTTTTTCCCTCTCTTTCTTGTTTTTTTTTTCTTTTTCTTAGTATAAGCAAACATTGTAATTTATTCTTTAATATTATATAATGTATTTTCACTAATTTAAATACTTAGTACTATAAAAGATGTAATCTTAATGTACAAACCTTTGCTCAAATGAAATAAATGAAATGAAATGAAATGAAATGACGACAACGACGACGACGACGATGACGATGACGATGACGATGACGATGACGATGACGATGACGATGACGATGACGATGACGATGACGATGACGATGACGATGACGATGACGATGACGATGACGATGACGATGACGATGACGATGACGATGACGATGACGATGACGATGACGATGACGATGACGATGACGATGACGATGACGATGACGATGACGATGACGATGACGATGACGATGACGATGACGATGACGATGACGATGACGATGACGATGACGATGACGATGACGATGACGATGACGATGACGATGACGATGACGATGACGATGACGATGACGATGACGATGACGATGACGATGACGATGACGATGACGATGACGATGACGATGACGATGACGATGACGACGACGATGACGATGACGACGACGATGACGATGACGATTTGAGTCCCTGTAATGGACTTTGAAAGAGAATAGACGCGTCTTTATTTTTGTCCAGCTTCAGTGAGTGAATGTAGTGTGCTGACTCGGTCTAAATACTTAAAATTGTGCGGGGACATAAGATTTCATCTTATTGAACAGTTGCCGGTTATTGTTTTTCCAAAGTTTATCTTTTAAGATCAACAATTATCAATTTAGTTTTCCGGTACGTGATCTTTTCTAATCGCCATTACTACCACCACCAATAAGTTTCTCTTAAAACTATGTCTGGCCCAAACTTACGCCCAAGAACTGCTCCAACGAAATTTCTCCCCTCCACTCCCACGTATTCACCTTCTTTGGCGATGAAGCAGGTAAACGACACTGCACTTACTGTCAAAGTCTTAGAAGATCATCTTACCAAGCAAGCGAACTCATTGCGGCTTAGCTTTGCAGAAGAAATCTCTAAAATGCGTAGTGAATTTCTACTTAAGTTTGACAAAATCATAGAAAGCTGGGGTCAGCGATTTGATGAAGTCAACAAAACGATTTCCCGCATAGTTGAGCGCATTGACCAACTTGAAGAAGGCACCAATACAGCTATAGAACTACGCAATGCAGAAATTAAAGCTCTTCAACAACGAGTGCACGCTCTGGAGAGGAAGGAAGTCGCTTGTGATGCTGTGCTCTTTGGAGTACCTACAGTCCCAGATGAGAACTTAAAAAGTTTATTTAACCGTCTCTGTCACACTATAGCATGTAAGCCGCCTGCCTTGGTAAACATCTTCCGTTCCAAGAACACTAATAAGAACAACAAAAACAGTAGTACTGCAACATCTCCAATCGTGCTGAAATTCAGTAACTCTCAAGAGAGAAATGCCGTACTGATCTCAGCAGCGAATTTGCGCAAACAAAATGCTTGGCATCGAATCTGAAAATAGCTGTTATCTCAATGAGAGCTTGACCAGACAAACACGTTTTCTTTTAAACAGTGCTCTCAGACTCAGGCGAAAAAAACAGCTGTTCTCCGTTTACACTAAATATGGATTTGTTTACGCAAAAGAGGAGATAAATGGAAGAACCTTCTTAATTGAAAGCTCTGAGGATCTGCTTGCTGCTGCTGCGACTCATCAATAAAAATTCCCTTTCTGCTCAAAACTTTATTTTAATAGTAATTATTCTATTGTTAGTTAAATCACTATTATACTCGTTTTCCTTTATCTCTTCCTACTATCAAGTTGAATTGCACTTTTTCTTTACTTGTTTGCTATTTGTTTGTTTATATTTTGATAATGGATGCTAGAAGCTCTCCCTTAGATGCTTTATACAGTGTGAATGAAAAATCAACGTATACTATGGTAAATGTTCTCTCCAAACGTTGTGAGGGACTTAGGATATGTTACTTGAATGCGCGTAGCCTTAATGTTTGTAAATTAGATTATTTGAAATACCTGTTTGCCAATTCCTGTGTTGATGTTATTTGTGTAAGTGAAACTTGGTTTAAGACTATTTTACCCGATTTGTCGTATACTATACCAAATTATAACCTTTTTAGAAACGACCGAGTAACTCTTACTAATGGAGGTGGGGTTGCAATTTATTGCAAATCAACACTTAATTGCAAAGTAATTAATAAGTCTAGTGAGCATGGTGTAGAATACATAGTAGTCGAAATACATGACGGCAGTACAAAGTGCGTTGTTTCATGTGTGTACTGTAATAATAGAAGCTGTTCGCCTATTCCGTTTTTCTCAGTTTTTTCTGATTACTGTGCGCTTTATGACCAGCTAATTGTCTGTGGCGATTTCAATGCGGACTTGCTTAAAAACGACTTTCGTGCATTTCAAATGAAGGATCTAGTTTCTTCAGTTGGGCTTGAAATAGTAAATACTTACCCAACACGCTTTGCTCCCAACAGCCCGCCTAGTCTTCTAGATTTAACGCTAGTCTCTAATCCGTCGTCTGTTCTTCTTTTCGATCAACTATCGCTTGATGTTATTTCTGACCATGACTTACTTTTTTGTACTTATGATATTAACTTTTCTCATTCTGTTACTCCTCAGTCCTTTACATTTAAGGATTTTCGTGCCATCAACATTGAAGCGCTTCAAATTGCCACCTACTCAGCTTCTTGGGAAGACTGCCGACAAATTGTCGATCCGAGTGATAAAAGGAACTATTTTCAATTGCTAATATCACAATTATACGATCAATATGTCCCAGCCCCTGGTTTACAGCGGATGTTGTCGATTCCATAAAAAATCGCAATAGATTGTACAGCAGATGGAAACACAGGCCTACGAATACTAATTGGGTTGCATACAAATCGGCACGAAATAATACCACGTCTATCATACGTACTACAAAGCAAAACTATTATGCCTCAAAGTTGAACACGTCTCTACCCCCAAAAAAGCTTTGGAATAATTTACGTATGATTGGTGTCTCCATTGGCAATAATAATACCAAGTGTGACCTTGATCCTAATGATCTTAATAATTTTTTTCTTGGTGGTGATAATTCTTCAGTTAATTTCGATTTTGATTCAATTCAAAATTTCGAGCAACTGGTACCGAGACTTGAGGAATTCGAAGTGGTTACTGAACTCGATGTTTTAACCTGGCATTCCTATACGGTTTATCAAACTAATTTTACCACAAATTGTCAACCATTTAACCCACATTATAAACAGCTGCATTATGACATCAACTTTCCCTCTGTCTTGGAAAATTGCAAGAGTTTTACCCATAGCCAAGAAAGCCAATCCGATTTCTCCTGCTGATTTTCGACCGATCAGCATTTTACCTTGCCTGTCTAAAGCCTTCGAGAAAATAATAGCAAAGTAAATTATGGAACACTTGTCCCTCAATCACTTAATAAATCCTCGCCAGTCTGGTTTTAGACCTAATCACAGTTGTTCCACGGCTATGGTGAATTTACTTGAGGAGATAAGGCAAGAGTTCGATAAGGGCCATGTTTCTTCTTTCGTCTGCTTGACTTTTCGAAGGCATTCGATAAGGTTAACCACAAACTCCTCTGTTGGAAGCTCAGGAAATTGTTTGGCCTAAGTGATAGGGCTGTCAAACTGATTAATAGCTTTCTCTCTGATAGGTTGCAAAGGGTCGTCTCTGGTGATAATTACTCTGATTTGAAACCAATTACGCAAGGAGTACCTCAAGGGTCAATCTTGGGACCGATCTTGTTTTGCATGTTCATTAATGACCTACCATCTATATGCAATCACGCCTCAGTGCATCTATATGCTGATGACGTTCAACTTCATTTAGCCAAACCTTTAGATAACCTAACAGAACTTGCTTTTCTTCTAAATGAGGATCTAATCGAAATTTATACTTGGTCAAAAGCTAATGGGTTGCTACTAAATCCAGAAAAATCTCAAATAATACCAATCTCAAATAAAATTTTCAATCTTAATCGTTTACCTGATTTATGGCTGGCTGGTATGAAAATCAAACCTACTGAATCAGTTTCTAGTCTTGGTTATATAATAAATCGCAAACTTATCTGGTTACAATCACACCAACGTAGTCGTTGGCCGTATTTACGGATGTCTCCGCAAATTATGGCTCACTGCATATTTTACTCCACTAGAAACTCGTAGAAAGCTTATTATAACCTTAATTTTACCTCTAATTACTTATTCTGAGGTTGTTTATTCTACACTTGACTTTTCATCCCAACGAAAGTTACAAGTAGCCTTTAATGATGCAGTGCGGTATATTTACGGGCTCCGTCGATACGAACATATCTCCGTATACTCCAGGATGCTGCTGGGCTGTACTCTACAGCAATTTATCAATGCCAGGAACTGTATATTTCTACGTAAAATTATTCACAATCAGTGTCCATCTTATCTGTTTTACAGACTTAATTTCACTCGCTCTACTAGAACAATAAACATTATACTTTTTCCTTACAGATACTTAAATTCTTCCCGTTTATTTTTTATTCTCGCTGTCACTACCCCCGAACATCAGAAATATTGCTAGTCATAAGAATGTTAAAAGTGCAGTCCTTATTCATTTCTCATCCTCAACACTACAGTAGTAACTAATCTCTTTCCTCAACCGTGTTTATTCATCCTTTCACTTTTCTCCTTTTTCCCTCTCTTTCTTGTTTTTTTTTTTCTTTTTCTTAGTATAAGCAAACATTGTAATTTATTCTTTAATATTATATAATGTATTTTCACTAATTTAAATACTTAGTACTATAAAAGATGTAATCTTAATGTACAAAAATTTGCTCAAATGAAATAAATGAAATGAAATGAAATGAAATGACGACAACGACGACGACGACGATGACGATGACGATGACGATGACGATGACGATGACGATGACGATGACGATGACGATGACGATGACGATGACGATGACGATGACGATGACGATGACGATGACGACGACGACGACGATGACGATGACGATGACGATGACGATGCCTCCTCCGTGCCCGGACAGGAACTGTGTGAGGTGGTAGTTACAGTTCCCTGTCGCTCTCTTTGTCCATGATTCTATGGTGGGAATGAGAATATGAGTCCATCTGCCTTTTGTGGAGCTGTCCCATCTGGCTTGCCACAGCACTGCCGATGCTGTCCTTTCCTCCTCCTTAATCCTTTTGGACTCCTGCCGGTTCGAGGGTCGCCTAGAGTACACCCTCTGCATCTCGTTTGCGATGATGTTGATGGGGACCATTCCGGCTACTACGAAGGCTGCTTCGTCGGATATCGTTCGGAAGCCGCTAATCACTCTATTTGCACAGAGTCTATATGCCGATGATAATTTCCTCCTGCATTCATTCGTCGCCAGTGCATCCGCCCATACCGGGGCAGCGTATAGGAGGAAGCAGCAGCTGTACATATGAAGTACTTTGTGTGGGCATGTCTGCGTGGCAAACCTCAATACTTACACTGGTATCCCATCGGGTCCCGGTGCTTTGTTCGCCTGCATTGAGCTGATGATGAGGATGACGATGACGATGACGATGACGATGACGATGACGATGACGATGACGATGACGATGATGATGACGATGACGATGACGATGACGATGACGATGACGATGACGATGACGATGACGATGACGATGACGATGACGATGACGATGACGATGACGATGACGATGACGATGACGATGACGATGACGATGACGATGACGATGACGATGACGATGACGATGACGATGACGATGACGATGACGATGACGATGACGATGACGATGACGATGACGATGACGATGACGATGACGATGACGATGACGATGACGATGACGATGACGATGACGATGACGATGACGATGACGATGACGATGACGATGACGATGACGATGACGATGACGATGACGATGACGATGACGATGACGATGACGATGACGATGACGATGACGATGACGATGACGATGACGATGACGATGACGATGACGATGACGATGACGATGAGGGTGACGATGACGATGACGACGACGATGACGATGACGACGACGATGACGATGACGACGACGATGACGATGACGATTTGAGTCCCTGTAATGGACTTTGAAAGAGAATAGACGCGTCTTTATTTTTGTCCAGCTTCAGTGAGTGTATGTAGTGTGCTGACTCGGTCTAAATACTTAAAATTGTGCGGGGACATAAGATTTCATCTTATTGAACAGTTGCCGGTTATTGTTTTTCCAAAGTTTATCTTTTAAGATCAACAATTATCAATTTAGTTTTCCGGTACGTGATCTTTTCTAATCGCCATTACTACCACCACCAATAAGTTTCTCTTAAAACTATGTCTGGCCCAAACTTACGCCCAAGAACTGCTCCAACGAAATTTCTCCCCTCCACTCCCACGTATTCACCTTCTTTGGCGATGAAGCAGGTAAACGACACTGCACTTACTGTCAAAGTCTTAGAAGATCATCTTACCAAGCAAGCGAACTCATTGCGGCTTAGCTTTGCAGAAGAAATCTCTAAAATGCGTAGTGAATTTCTACTTAAGTTTGACAAAATCATAGAAAGCTGGGGTCAGCGATTTGATGAAGTCAACAAAACGATTTCCCGCATAGTTGAGCGCATTGACCAAATTGAAGAAGGCACCAATACAGCTATAGAACTACGCAATGCAGAAATTAAAGCTCTTCAACAACGAGTGCACGCTCTGGAGAGGAAGGAAGTCGCTTGTGATGCTGTGCTCTTTGGAGTACCTACAGTCCCAGATGAGAACTTAAAAAGTTTATTTAACCGTCTCTGTCACACTATAGCATGTAAGCCGCCTGCCTTGGTAAACATCTTCCGTTCCAAGAACACTAATAAGAACAACAAAAACAGTAGTACTGCAACATCTCCAATCGTGCTGAAATTCAGTAACTCTCAAGAGAGAAATGCCGTACTGATCTCAGCAGCGAATTTCCGCAAACAAAATGCTTGGCATCGAATCTGAAAATAGCTGTTATCTCAATGAGAGCTTGACCAGACAAACACGTTTTCTTTTAAACAGTGCTCTCAGACTCAGGCGAAAAAAACAGCTGTTCTCCGTTTACACTAAATATGGATTTGTTTACGCAAAAGAGGAGATAAATGGAAGAACCTTCTTAATTGAAAGCTCTGAGGATCTGCTTGCTGCTGCTGCGACTCATCAATAAAAATTCCCTTTCTGCTCAAAACTTTATTTTAATAGTAATTATTCTATTGTTAGTTAAATCACTATTATACTCGTTTTCCTTTATCTCTTCCTACTATCAAGTTGAATTGCACTTTTTCTTTACTTGTTTGCTATTTGTTTGTTTATATTTTGATAATGGATGCTAGAAGCTCTCCCTTAGATGCTTTATACAGTGTGAATGAAAAATCAACGTATACTATGGTAAATGTTCTCTCCAAACGTTGTGAGGGACTTAGGATATGTTACTTGAATGCGCGTAGCCTTAATGTTTGTAAATTAGATTATTTGAAATACCTGTTTGCCAATTCCTGTGTTGATGTTATTTGTGTAAGTGAAACTTGGTTTAAGACTATTTTACCCGATTTGTCGTATACTATACCAAATTATAACCTTTTTAGAAACGACCGAGTAACTCTTACTAATGGAGGTGGGGTTGCAATTTATTGCAAATCAACACTTAATTGCAAAGTAATTAATAAGTCTAGTGAGCATGGTGTAGAATACATAGTAGTCGAAATACATGACGGCAGTACAAAGTGCGTTGTTTCATGTGTGTACTGTAATAATAGAAGCTGTTCGCCTATTCCGTTTTTCTCAGTTTTTTCTGATTACTGTGCGCTTTATGACCAGCTAATTGTCTGTGGCGATTTCAATGCGGACTTGCTTAAAAACGATTTTCGTGCATTTCAAATGAAGGATCTAGTTTCTTCAGTTGGGCTTGAAATAGTAAATACTTACCCAACACGCTTTGCTCCCAACAGCCCGCCTAGTCTTCTAGATTTAACGCTAGTCTCTAATCCGTCGTCTGTTCTTCTTTTCGATCAACTATCGCTTGATGTTATTTCTGACCATGACTTACTTTTTTGTACTTATGATATTAACTTTTCTCATTCTGTTACTCCTCAGTCCTTTACATTTAAGGATTTTCGTGCCATCAACATTGAAGCGCTTCAAATTGCCACCTACTCAGCTTCTTGGGAAGACTGCCGACAAATTGTCGATCCGAGTGATAAAGTGAACTATTTTCAATTGCTAATATCACAATTATACGATCAATATGTCCCAGCCCCTGGTTTACAGCGGATGTTGTCGATTCCATAAAAAATCGCAATAGATTGTACAGCAGATGGAAACACAGGCCTACGAATACTAATTGGGTTGCATACAAATCGGCACGAAATAATACCACGTCTATCATACGTACTACAAAGCAAAACTATTATGCCTCAAAGTTGAACACGTCTCTACCCCCAAAAAAGCTTTGGAATAATTTACGTATGATTGGTGTCTCCATTGGCAATAATAATACCAAGTGTGACCTTGATCCTAATGATCTTAATAATTTTTTTCTTGGTGGTGATAATTCTTCAGTTAATTTCGATTTTGATTCAATTCAAAATTTCGAGCAACTGGTACCGAGACTTGAGGATTTCGAAGTGGTTACTGAACTCGATGTTTTAACCTGGCATTCCTATACGGTTTATCAAACTAATTTTACCACAAATTGTCAACCATTTAACCCACATTATAAACAGCTGCATTATGACATCAACTTTCCCTCTGTCTTGGAAAATTGCAAGAGTTTTACCCATAGCCAAGAAAGCCAATCCGATTTCTCCTGCTGATTTTCGACCGATCAGCATTCTACCTTGCCTGTCTAAAGCCTTCGAGAAAATAATAGCAAAGTAAATTATGGAACACTTGTCCCTCAATCACTTAATAAATCCTCGCCAGTCTGGTTTTAGACCTAATCACAGTTGTTCCACGGCTATGGTGAATTTACTTGAGGAGATAGGCAAGAGTTCGATAAGGGCCATGTTTCTTCTTTCTTCTTTGTCTGCTTGACTTTTCGAAGGCATTCGATAAGGTTAACCACATACTCCTCTGTTGGAAGCTCAGGAAATTGTTTGGCCTAAGTGATAGGGCTGTCAAACTGATTAATAGCTTTCTCTCTGATAGGTTGCAAAGGGTCGTCTCTGGTGATAATTACTCGGATTTGAAACCAATTACGCAAGGAGTACCTCAAGGGTCAATCTTGGGACCGATCTTGTTTTGCATGTTCATTAATGACCTACCATCTATATGCAATCACGCCTCAGTGCATCTATATGCTGATGACGTTCAACTTCATTTAGCCAAACCTTTAGATAACCTAACAGAACTTGCTTTTCTTCTAAATGAGGATCTAATCGAAATTTATACTTGGTCAAAAGCTAATGGGTTGCTACTAAATCCAGAAAAATCTCAAATAATAGCAATCTCAAATAAAATTTTCAATCTTAATCGTTTACCTGATTTATGGCTGGCTGGTATGAAAATCAAACCTACTGAATCAGTTTCTAGTCTTGGTTATATAATAAATCGCAAACTTATCTGGTTACAATCACACCAACGTAGTCGTTGGCCGTATTTACGGATGTCTCCGCAAATTATGGCTCACTGCATATTTTACTCCACTAGAAACTCGTAGAAAGCTTTTTATAACCTTAATTTTACCTCTAATTACTTATTCTGAGGTTGTTTATTCTACACTTGACTTTTCATCCCAACGAAAGTTACAAGTAGCCTTTAATGATGCAGTGCGGTATATTTACGGGCTCCGTCGATACGAACATATCTCCGTATACTCCAGGATGCTGCTGTGCTGTACTCTACAGCAATTTATCAATGCCAGGAACTGTATATTTCTACATAAAATTATTCACAATCAGTGTCCATCTTATCTGTTTTACAGACTTAATTTCACTCGCTCTACTAGAACAATAAACATTATACTTTTTCCTTACAGATACTTAAATTCTTCCCGTTTATTTTTTATTCTCGCTGTCAGATTATGGAACTCACTACCCCCGAACATCAGAAATATTGCTAGTCATAAGAATGTTAAAAGTGCAATCCTTATTCATTTCTCATCCTCAACACTACAGTAGTAACTAATCTCTTTCCTCAACCGTGTTTATTCATCCTTTCACTTTTCTCCTTTTTCCCTCTCTTTCTTGTTTTTTTTTCTTTTTCTTAGTATAAGCAAACATTGTAATTTATTCTTTAATATTATATAATGTATTTTCACTAATTTAAATACTTAGTACTATAAAAGATGTAATCTTAATGTACAAAAATTTGCTCAAATGAAATAAATGAAATGAAATGAAATGAAATGACGACAACGACGACGACGACGATGACGATGACGATGACGATGACGATGACGATGACGATGACGATGCCTCCTCCGTGCCCGGACAGGAACTGTGTGAGGTGGTAGTTACAGTTCCCTGTCGCTCTCTTTGTCCATGATTCTATGGTGGGAATGAGAATATGAGTCCATCTGCCTTTTGTGGAGCTGTCCCATCTGGCTTGCCACAGCACTGCCGATGCTGTCCTTTCCTCCTCCTTAATCCTTTTGGACTCCTGCCGGTTCGAGGGTCGCCTAGAGTACACCCTCTGCATCTCGTTTGCGATGATGTTGATGGGGACCATTCCGGCTACTACGAAGGCTGCTTCGTCGGATACCGTTCCCAAGCCGCTAATCACTCTATTTGCACAGAGTCTATATGCCGATGATAATTTCCTCCTGCATTCATTCGTCGCCAGTGCATCCGCCCATACCGGGGCAGCGTATAGGAGGAAGCAGCAGCTGTACATATGAAGTACTTTGTGTGGGCATGTCTGCGTGGCAAACCTCAATACTTACACTGGTATCCCATCGGGTCCCGGTGCTTTGTTCGCCTGCATTGAGCTGATGATGAGGATGACGATGACGATGACGATGACGATGACGATGACGATGACGATGACGATGACGATGACGATGACGATGACGATGACGATGACGATGACGATGACGATGACGATGACGATGACGATGACGATGACGATGACGATGACGATGACGATGACGATGACGATGACGATGACGATGACGATGACGATGACGATGAGGGTGACGATGACGATGACGACGACGATGACGATGACGACGACGATGACGATGACGACGACGATGACGATGACGACGACGATGACGATGACGATTTGAGTCCCTGTAATGGACTTTGAAAGAGAATAGACGCGTCTTTATTTTTGTCCAGCTTCAGTGAGTGTATGTAGTGTGCTGACTCGGTCTAAATACTTAAAATTGTGCGGGGACATAAGACTTCATCTTATTGAACAGTTGCCGGTTATTGTTTTTCCAAAGTTTATCTTTTAAGATCAACAATTATCAATTTAGTTTCCGGTACGTGATCTTTTCTAATCGCCATTACTACCACCACCAATAAGTTTCTCTTAAAACTATGTCTGGCCCAAACTTACGCCCAAGAACTGCTCCAACGAAATTTCTCCCCTCCACTCCCACGTATTCACCTTCTTTGGCGATGAAGCAGGTAAACGACACTGCACTTACTGTCAAAGTCTTAGAAGATCATCTTACCAAGCAAGCGAACTCATTGCGGCTTAGCTTTGCAGAAGAAATCTCTAAAATGCGTAGTGAATTTCTACTTAAGTTTGACAAAATCATAGAAAGCTGGGGTCAGCGATTTGATGAAGTCAACAAAACGATTTCCCGCATAGTTGAGCGCATTGACCAAATTGAAGAAGGCACCAATACAGCTATAGAACTACGCAATGCAGAAATTAAAGCTCTTCAACAACGAGTGCACGCTCTGGAGAGGAAGGAAGTCGCTTGTGATGCTGTGCTCTTTGGAGTACCTACAGTCCCAGATGAGAACTTAAAAAGTTTATTTAACCGTCTCTGTCACACTATAGCATGTAAGCCGCCTGCCTTGGTAAACATCATCCGTTCCAAGAACACTAATAAGAACAACAAAAACAGTAGTACTGCAACATCTCCAATCGTGCTGAAATTCAGTAACTCTCAAGAGAGAAATGCCGTACTGATCTCAGCAGCGAATTTCCGCAAACAAAATGCTTGGCATCGAATCTGAAAATAGCTGTTATCTCAATGAGAGCTTGACCAGACAAACACGTTTTCTTTTAAACAGTGCTCTCAGACTCAGGCGAAAAAAACAGCTGTTCTCCGTTTACACTAAATATGGATTTGTTTACGCAAAAGAGGAGATAAATGGAAGAACCTTCTTAACTGAAAGCTCTGAGGATCTGCTTGCTGCTGCTGCGACTCATCAATAAAAATTCCCTTTCTGCTCAAAACTTTATTTTAATAGTAATTATTCTATTGTTAGTTAAATCACTATTATACTCGTTTTCCTTTATCTCTTCCTACTATCAAGTTGAATTGCACTTTTTCTTTACTTGTTTGCTATTTGTTTGTTTATATTTTGATAATGGATGCTAGAAGCTCTCCCTTAGATGCTTTATACAGTGTGAATGAAAAATCAACGTATACTATGGTAAATGTTCTCTCCAAACGTTGTGAGGGACTTAGGATATGTTACTTGAATGCGCGTAGCCTTAATGTTTGTAAATTAGATTATTTGAAATACCTGTTTGCCAATTCCTGTGTTGATGTTATTTGTGTAAGTGAAACTTGGTTTAAGACTATTTTACCCGATTTGTCGTATACTATACCAAATTATAACCTTTTTAGAAACGACCGAGTAACTCTTACTAATGGAGGTGGGGTTGCAATTTATTGCAAATCAACACTTAATTGCAAAGTAATTAATAAGTCTGGTGTAGAATACATAGTAGTCGAAATACATGACGGCAGTACAAAGTGCGTTGTTTCATGTATGTACTGTAATAATAGAAGCTGTTCGCCTATTCCGTTTTTCTCAGTTTTTTCTGATTACTGTGCGCTTTATGACCAGCTAATTGTCTGTGGCGATTTCAATGCGGACTTGCTTAAAAACGATTTTCGTGCATTTCAAATGAAGGATCTAGTTTCTTCAGTTGGGCTTGAAATAGTAAATACTTACCCAACACGCTTTGCTCCCAACAGCCCGCCTAGTCTTCTAGATTTAACGCTAGTCTCTAATCCGTCGTCTGTTCTTCTTTTCGATCAACTATCGCTTGATGTTATTTCTGACCATGACTTACTTTTTTGTACTTATGATATTAACTTTTCTCATTCTGTTACTCCTCAGTCCTTTACATTTAAGGATTTTCGTGCCATCAACATTGAAGCGCTTCAAATTGCCACCTACTCAGCTTCTTGGGAAGACTGCCGACAAATTGTCGATCCGAGTGATAAAGTGAACTATTTTCAATTGCTAATATCACAATTATACGATCAATATGTCCCAGCCCCTGGTTTACAGCGGATGTTGTCGATTCCATAAAAAATCGCAATAGATTGTACAGCAGATGGAAACACAGGCCTACGAATACTAATTGGGTTGCATACAAATCGGCACGAAATAATACCACGTCTATCATACGTACTACAAAGCAAAACTATTATGCCTCAAAGTTGAACACGTCTCTACCCCCAAAAAAGCTTTGGAATAATTTACGTATGATTGGTGTCTCCATTGGCAATAATAATACCAAGTGTGACCTTGATCCTAATGATCTTAATAATTTTTTTCTTGGTGGTGATAATTCTTCAGTTAATTTCGATTTTGATTCAATTCAAAATTTCGAGCAACTGGTACCGAGACTTGAGGATTTCGAAGTGGTTACTGAACTCGATGTTTTAACCTGGCATTCCTATACGGTTTATCAAACTAATTTTACCACAAATTGTCAACCATTTAACCCACATTATAAACAGCTGCATTATGACATCAACTTTCCCTCTGTCTTGGAAAATTGCAAGAGTTTTACCCATAGCCAAGAAAGCCAATCCGATTTCTCCTGCTGATTTTCGACCGATCAGCATTCTACCTTGCCTGTCTAAAGCCTTCGAGAAAATAATAGCAAAGTAAATTATGAAACACTTGTCCCTCAATCACTTAATAAATCCTCGCCAGTCTGGTTTTAGACCTAATCACAGTTGTTCCACGGCTATGGTGAATTTACTTGAGGAGATAAGGCAAGAGTTCGATAAGGGCCATGTTTCTTCTTTCTTCTTTGTCTGCTTGACTTTTCGAAGGCATTCGATAAGGTTAACCACAAACTCCTCTGTTGGAAGCTCAGGAAATTGTTTGGCCTAAGTGATAGGGCTGTCAAACTGATTAATAGCTTTCTCTCTGATAGGTTGCAAAGGGTCGTCTCTGGTGATAATTACTCTGATTTGAAACCAATTACGCAAGGAGTACCTCAAGGGTCAATCTTGGGACCGATCTTGTTTTGCATGTTCATTAATGACCTACCATCTATATGCAATCACGCCTCAGTGCATCTATATGCTGATGACGTTCAACTTCATTTAGCCAAACCTTTAGATAACCTAACAGAACTTGCTTTTCTTCTAAATGAGGATCTAATCGAAATTTATACTTGGTCAAAAGCTAATGGGTTGCTACTAAATCCAGAAAAATCTCAAATAATACCAATCTTAAATAAAATTTTCAATCTTAATCGTTTACCTGATTTATGGCTGGCTGGTATGAAAATCAAACCTACTGAATCAGTTTCTAGTCTTGGTTATATAATAAATCGCAAACTTATCTGGTTACAATCACACCAACGTAGTCGTTGGCCGTATTTACGGATGTCTCCGCAAATTATGGCTCACTGCATATTTTACTCCACTAGAAACTCGTAGAAAGCTTATTATAACCTTAATTTTACCTCTAATTACTTATTCTGAGGTTGTTTATTCTACACTTGACTTTTCATCCCAACGAAAGTTACAAGTAGCCTTTAATGATGCAGTGCGGTATATTTACGGGCTCCGTCGATACGAACATATCTCCGTACACTCCAGGATGCTGCTGGGCTGTACTCTACAGCAATTTATCAATGCCAGGAACTGTATATTTCTACATAAAATTATTCACAATCAGTGTCCATCTTATCTGTTTTACAGACTTAATTTCACTCGCTCTACTAGAACAATAAACATTATACTTTTTCCTTACAGATACTTAAATTCTTCCCGTTTATTTTTTATTCTCGCTGTCAGATTATGGAACTCACTACCCCCGAACATCAGAAATATTGCTAGTCATAAGAATGTTAAAAGTGCAATCCTTATTCATTTCTCATCCTCAACACTACAGTAGTAACTAATCTCTTTCCTCAACCGTGTTTATTCATCCTTTCACTTTTCTCCTTTTTCCCTCTCTTTCTTGTTTTTTTTTTCTTTTTCTTAGTATAAGCAAACATTGTAATTTATTCTTTAATATTATATAATGTATTTTCACTAATTTAAATACTTAGTACTATAAAAGATGTAATCTTAATGTACAAAAATTTGCTCAAATGAAATAAATGAAATGAAATGACGACAACGACGACGACGACGATGACGATGACGATGACGATGACGATGACGATGACGATGACGATGACGATGCCTCCTCCGTGCCCGGACAGGAACTGTGTGAGGTGGTAGTTACAGTTCCCTGTCGCTCTCTTTGTCCATGATTCTATGGTGGGAATGAGAATATGAGTCCATCTGCCTTTTGTGGAGCTGTCCCATCTGGCTTGCCACAGCACTGCCGATGCTGTCCTTTCCTCCTCCTTAATCCTTTTGGACTCCTGCCGGTTCGAGGGTCGCCTAGAGTACACCCTCTGCATCTCGTTTGCGATGATGTTGATGGGGACCATTCCGGCTACTACGAAGGCTGCTTCGTCGGATATCGTTCCCAAGCCGCTAATCACTCTATTTGCACAGAGTCTATATGCCGATGATAATTTCCTCCTGCATTCATTCGTCGCCAGTCGATGTCGATGACGATGACGATGACGATGACGATGACGATGACGATGACGATGACGATGACGATGACGATGACGATGACGATGACGATGACGATGACGATGACGATGACGATGACGATGACGATGACGATGACGATGACGATGACGATGACGATGACGATGACGATGACGATGACGATGACGATGACGATGACGATGACGATGACGATGACGATGACGATGACGATGACGATGACGATGACGATGACGATGACGATGACGATGACGATGACGATGACGATGACGATGACGATGACGATGACGATGACGATGACGATGACGATGACGATGACGATGACGATGACGATGACGATGACGATGACGATGACGATGACGATGACGATGACGATGACGATGACGATGACGATGACGATGACGATGACGATGACGATGACGATGACGATGACGATGACGATGACGATGACGATGACGATGACGATGACGATGACGATGACGATGACGATGACGATGACGATGACGATGACGATGACGATGATGATGACGATGACGATGACGATGACGATGACGATGACGATGACGATGACGATGACGATGACGATGACGATGACGATGACGATGACGATGACGATGACGATGACGATGACGATGACGATGACGATGACGATGACGATGACGATGACGATGACGATGACGATGACGATGACGATGACGATGACGATGACGATGACGATGACGATGACGATGACGATGACGATGACGATGACGATGACGATGACGATGACGATGACGATGACGATGACGATGACGATGACGATGACGATGACGATGACGATGACGATGACGATGACGATGACGATGACGATGACGATGACGATGACGATGACGATGACGATGACGATGACGATGACGATGACGATGACGATGACGATGACGATGACGATGACGATGACGATGACGATGACGATGACGATGACGATGACGATGACGTCACGATGACGATGACGATGACGATGACGATGACGATGACGATGACGATGACGATGACGATGACGATGACGATGACGATGACGATGACGATGACGATGACGATGACGATGACGATGACGATGACGATGACGATGACGATGACGATGACGATGACGATGACGATGACGATGACGATGACGATGACGATGACGATGACGATGACGATGACGATGACGATGACGATGACGATGACGATGACGATGACGATGACGATGACGATGACGATGACGATGACGATGACGATGACGATGACGATGACGATGACGATGACGATGACGATGACGATGACGATGACGATGACGATGACGATGACGATGACGATGACGATGACGATGACGATGACGATGACGATGACGATGACGATGACGATGACGATGACGATGACGATGACGATGACGATGACGATGACGATGACGATGACGATGACGATGACGATGACGATGACGATGACGATGACGATGACGATGACGATGACGATGACGATGACAATGACGATGAAGATGACGATGACGATGACGATGATGATGAGGATGACGATGACGATGACGATGACGATGACGATGACGATGACGATGACGATGACGATGACGATGACGATGACGATGACGATGACGATGACGATGACGATGACGATGACGATGGCGATGACGATGACGATGACGATGACGATGACGATGACGATGACGATGACGATGACGATGACGATGACGATGACGATGACGATGACGATGACGATGACGATGACGATGACGATGACGATGACGATGACGATGACGATGACGATGACGATGACGATGACGATGACGATGACGATGACGATGACGATGACGATGACGATGACGATGACGATGACGATGACGATGACGATGACGATGACGATGACGATGACGATGACGATGACGATGACGATGACGATGACGATGACGATGACGATGACGATGACGATGACGATGACGATGACGATGACGATGACGATGACGATGACGATGACGATGACGATGACGATGACGATGACGATGACGATGACGATGACGATGACGATGACGATGACGATGACGATGACGATGACGATGACGATGACGATGACGATGACGATGACGATGACGATGACGATGACGATGACGATGACGATGACGATGACGATGACGATGACGATGACGATGACGATGACGATGACGATGACGATGACGATGACGATGACGATGACGATGACGATGACGATGACGATGACGATGACGATGACGATGACGATGACGATGACGATGACGATGACGATGACGATGACGATGACGATGACGATGACGATGACGATGACGATGACGATGACGATGACGATGACGATGACGATGACGATGACGATGACAATGACAATGACGATGACGATGACAATGACGATGACGATGACGATGACGATGACGATGACGATGACGATGACGATGACGATGACGATGACGATGACGATGACGATGACGATGACGATGACGATGACGATGACGATGACGATGACGATGACGATGACGATGACGATGACGATGACGATGACGATGACGATGACGATGACGATGACGATGACGATGACGATGACGATGACGATGACAATGACGATGACGATGACGATGACGATGACGATGACGATGACGATGACGATGACGATGACGATGACGATGACGATGACGATGACGATGACGATGACGATGACGATGACAATGACGATGACGATGATGATGACGATGATGATGACGATGACGATGACGATGACGATGACGATGACGATGACGATGACGATGACGATGACGATGACGATGACGATGACGATGACGATGACGATGACGATGACGATGACGATGACGATGACGATGACGATGACGATGACGATGACGATGACGATGACGATGACGATGACGATGACGATGACGATGACGATGACGATGACGATGACGATGACGATGACGATGACGATGACGATGACGATGGCGATGACGATGACGATGACGATGACGATGACGATGACGATGACGATGACGATGACGATGACGATGACGATGACGATGACGATGACGATGACGATGACGATGACGATGACGATGACGATGACGATGACGATGACGATGACGATGACGATGACGATGACGATGACGATGACGATGACGATGACGATGACGATGACGATGACGATGACGATGACGATGACGATGACGATGACGATGACGATGACGATGACGATGACGATGACGATGACGATGACGATGACGATGACGATGACGATGACGATGACGATGACGATGACGTCACGATGACGATGACGATGACGATGACGATGACGATGACGATGACGATGACGATGACGATGACGATGACGATGACGATGACGATGACGATGACGATGACGATGACGATGACGATGACGATGACGATGACGATGACGATGACGATGACGATGACGATGACGATGACGATGACGATGACGATGACGATGGCGATGACGATGACGATGACGATGACGATGACGATGACGATGACGATGACGTCACGATAACGTCACGATGACGATGACGATGACGATGACGATGTCGATGACGATGACGATGACGAAGACGATGACGATGACGATGACGATGACGATGACGATGACGATGGCGATGACGATGACGATGACGATGACGATGACGATGACGATGACGATGACGATGACGATGACGATGACGATGGCGATGACGATGACGATGACGATGACGATGACGATGGCGATGACGATGACGATGACGATGACGATGACGATGACGATGACGATGACGATGACGATGACGATGACGATGACGATGACGATGACGATGACGATGACGATGACGATGACGATGACGATGACGATGACGTCACGATAACGTCACGATGACGATGACGATGACGATGACGATGTCGATGACGATGACGATGACGAAGACGATGACGATGACGATGACGATGACGATGACGATGACGATGACGATGGCGATGACGATGACGATGACGATGACGATGACGATGACGATGACGATGACGATGACGATGACGATGGCGATGACGATGACGATGACGATGACGATGACGATGACGATGACGATGACGATGACGATGACGATGACGATGACGATGACGATGACGATGACGATGACGATGACGATGACGATGACGATGACGATGACGATGACGATGACGATGACGATGACGATGACGATGACGATGACGATGACGATGACGATGACGATGACGATGACGATGACGATGACGATGACGATGACGATGACGATGACGATGACGATGACGATGACGATGACGATGACGATGACGATGACGATGACGATGACGATGACGATGACGATGACGATGACGATGACGATGACGATGACGATGACGATGACGATGACGATGACGATGACGATGACGATGACGATGACGATGACGATGACGATGACGATGACGATGACGATGACGATGACGATGACGATGACGATGACGATGACGATGACGATGACGATGACGATGACGATGACGATGACGATGACGATGACGATGACGATGACGATGACGATGACGATGACGATGACGATGACGATGACGATGACGATGACGATGACGATGACGATGACGATGACGATGACGATGACGATGACGATGACGATGACGATGACGATGACGATGACGATGACGATGACGATGACGATGACGATGACGATGACGATGACGATGACGATGACGATGACGATGACGATGACGATGACGATGACGATGACAATGACGATGACAATGATGATGACGATGACGATGATGATGACGACGACGATGACGATGACGATGACGATGACGATGACGATGACGATGACGATGACGATGACGATGACGATGACGATGACGATGACGATGACGATGACGATGACGATGACGATGACGATGACGATGACGATGACGATGACGATGACGATGACGATGACGATGACGTCACGATAACGTCACGATGACGATGACGATGACGATGTCGATGACGATGACGATGACGATGACGATGACGATGACGATGACGATGACGATGACGATGACGATGACGATGACGATGACGATGACGATGACGATGACGATGACGATGACGATGACGATGACGATGACGATGACGATGACGATGACGATGACGATGACGATGACGATGACGATGACGATGACGATGACGATGACGATGACGATGACGATGACGATGACGATGACGGTGACGATGACGATGACGATGACGATGACGATGACGATGACGATGACGATGACGATGACGATGACGATGACGATGACGATGACGATGACGATGACGATGACGATGACGATGACGATGACGATGACGATGACGATGACGATGACGATGACGATGACGATGACGGTGACGATGACGATGACGATGACGATGACGATGACGATGACGATGACGATGACGATGACGATTTTTTTTTTTTTTTTTTTGCTTTGCGGCCGGAAGGTGGAAATCTTCTAAAGATACTGAAGGACCGGTTCCAACAGCATGCCGGATTTTTACCGACTAAAACCACCCACCACCCCAACCCTTTTTACTCATGCGACTGCCATCAATCGTTTCATCACGAGGAGGGTTTTGAATACTACAACTAAGTACAAACTTATTCAGTAGATATCTTTCGTGGTATTTTCTCTTTGTACAGGGATTTTCCAGCGAAAATCCTGTATATACCTCAAGTTGCATGGGGTTAATCTTTAGTGTGCCAAATCGGAAGGTTTCGTCCTCTGTAGTCTACGCACTATATTTCTATCGTCCAAAATCTGTAGGACGGCGTTGTTACGGTGATTCTGTATCGTCTGTTGGTGCTTCCGGGCGAAATTTTTTATTTCGTTTCTAACTGTTGGTATTCCAAGGTCTTTATGGATATCGGAATTTCTTATATACCACGGTGCATTAACAATTCCTCTTAGCACCTTATCTTCGAATGCCTGTATAATGCCTGTATTGCTTCTCTTGGTACAACCCCAAAGTTGTATGCCATAGCACTTGCTTATATAAAAGCAGCTTGTTTTCAGTATTTAGCTTGGACTGCTTTCCAAGTAGCCAATACATTTGTCTGTATTTGTTTTCGAGCTCTTGCTTTTTCTTTTTTATATGTGTCTTCCACTTTAGTTTAGCGTCGAGTGTCATTCCCAAGTATTTTGCTTCGTTTGCATACGGGATTATAACAAAATTTGCTAGGATGGGTATATTATTCTCTTTTTTGTACGTAAAATTTACGTGGATGGATTTGGTCTCGTTTAGTACAATTCGCCAGGTCTTTGTCCATGCGAATATCTCATGTATGGCTTTTTGTAACTTTTCGGTTGATTCCTCAACTGTAGCGCCCGTTGCCAATATTGCTGTGTCATCCGCAAATGTAGCTATTTGCGTACCATCTACTTGCGGTATATCTCGCGTGTACAGCAGGTATAGTGTCGGACCAAGTACACTGCCTTGAGGCACTCCTGCCATGATTTCTTTGAATTCTGAGTATTCGTTACCCATTTTAACCCGAAATAATCGATCTGAAAGGTAAGATTTCAAAACCTGGCATAATTTTTCGGGAAGAACTTGCTGTAACTTGTATTCTAGGCCTTTATGCCATACCTTGTCAAAGGCTTGGGAGACATCAAGAAATACACTCGAACAGATCTTTTTTTCTTCTATCGCCTTTTCGATTATGTCTGTTATTCTATGAACTTGATCTATTGTAGAATGTTGACGTCTAAATCCGAATTGATGATCCGGTATAAGGCGTTTTTCTTCTATGATAGGCTGTAGTCGCTTAAGCAGAATTCTCTCGAATACTTTTGAAATTACCGGCAGTAGTGATATTGGTCTATATGATTTTTTATCAGTAGGTATCTTCCCCGGTTTAAGAATCATAATGACTTCAGCAATCTTCCACTGTCTTGGTACATATTGCAATCTAAATGCTGCATTTATTAGGTAAAGGAACTTCACTAATGCTTTTTTGGGCAATTCTTTGAGAACTAGTCCTGTTATTAGATCATAGCCAGGAGCTTTGTTAATTTTTAAATTTCTTATTTCTTCTTTGAGTTCAACCAGCGTTACACTTTTGATTTTAAAATTGTCGGATGACATCGTTAATACATTTATATTTTCGACAGATGTTTGCCCGCTGAACGGTTTAAATGTTTGTTCTAAGTGCAAGGCAAAAACTTCAGCCTTTTCTTGATCGGTTTTAGCCCATTCCTCATTATTTTTCTTTATTGGTGGTGCTTGCATTTGGGGTTTTTTAAGACCCTTCATAGCTTTCCAGAGCGAGTAGTTTGTATCTCGTTCCGCAGTCAGTCCTTCAAGGTAGGAAGAAATCTTTTTATTTTTGAATTCCCTTAACGTTTCCTTGAGTTTATTGCACAAACGATTTAAGTGCGTCTTATCTTGCGGAGCACGAGATTGTTGCCACCTTTTGCGTGCTCTCCTCTTTACTTTGACTAGTTCTATTATTTCTGTCGGAAATTTTATATCCCGATTTGTTTTATTTCTTATTTTATAGGGAGTATTGTTCCACGCGGCACTCTGAATACTTTCAATGAAATGATCGACTTCATCTTCAAGTTGATAGTGCGTTTTCAATGGTACATTCAATCTAGTTCTACTCTCTGCTTCGTTTCTGAAATTGTCCCAGTTGGTTTTATCGTTAGCTAATCTGGGAGGTTCTTGTACCTTTATCAAAGTTTCGCTTAAAACTAAAATAACTGGTGAATGATCAGAAGAAAGATCGAAACTTTCTTCAACTCTTATAAACGTATTAGAGATCCCTTTAACAATGAAGAAGTCTATGAGATCGGGTGTTTTTCTCGTATCAGTTGGCCAATAAGTGGGCTTACCTGTCGAATGAAAGTCACAGCTATATTTCATACATGCTTTAAAAAGCATGTTACCTTTTGGTGTAGTAGATCTAGATCCCCAGAAAGTATGTTTCGCATTAAAGTCACCACCAATAATAAAGTTTGATCCAAGTGATTCAATAGTATTAAGGTAGTCGCTTAATTCCAGCTTACAGCGTGGAGGGCAGTAGATAGACGAGATATTATAAGCAAAGTGTCTATTTTTTACACGTACAGTTATTATTTGCCTTGATTCAAGTTCAAATTTAATATCTTCAGAGTGTTCAATACAATCTCTTATAAATAGAGACGCACCACCTCTGGCTCTTTCTGATGGGTGGAAAGCATGATAGCCTTTATAACCCTTTAATTTTATCCTAGAATTTCTTTTGAGATGAGTCTCAGATACTAGACATATATCAACTTGTTTCTTAATCAAGAATATTTCCAGCTCGTCAGTTTTTTGCAAAAGCCCATTGGCGTTCCATGTTACTATTTTAAGTTGTTTTATCATCTTGGAGGAAAACGCCTGCTGTATACATTATTTTCGAGTTTAATCAGTCTGTCGAAAATAAGTTTGTTTGTAGCACTTTGTTCATCAAGTTTTGCTAAAATAAGCATGAGAGGGTCAGGTGGAGAGGAGCTGCCGCTACTTTCTCTAGACGCAGCTTCGGTATATGTCTTTATTCGAGCGTTTGTCGATTTTGCTTTCTGCGCTTCTTTTTTCTCATTCGAAGGCTTTACCTTAATTACATCTGTTTTAGCTTTTTGTTGTTCTATTACCGGCTTTTCTTTCGGTTTTGGCTTTATTGGCGGTAGAGAGATTAAGTTGCGCCTCTTTTGTAGTACCTTGGCTACGTCACATCCTCTATAATTTGCCGGATGGTTTTTTTTGCAGTTGATGCACAACGCCGGAGCTTGTTTGCTTAAGCTGCAGTCTTTTGTGAGGTGTTTACCAGCACATTTGACGCACCGCGGCTCTTTCTGGCAATATTTTTGCGTGTGATTGAATCCCTGGCATCGCTTGCACTGAGGGACTAGTCTCGTATTTTTTCTTAGGGGCTCAATTTTAACCACCATATTTAAGATAGATTTAATATCGTAAATTTGTTCTATCGTTTGTTTTTTATCAAATGTTAGCATAAAAAGAGGAAGGCCGCGCTTTACGAATGCTGTTCTTCCGCTTTCTTCTGTATTTTTCTTTTCCTTTTTTAGGATGTTGACGGCATCGATTATATTATACCCGTTGTTTTTTAAGTCCTTAATTACATCATCTTTAGAGCATGAGGCGTGGAGTCCTCTAGCTATAACTCTAATTGGTCTTTCGGACTTATTTTCATATGTGTACCATTGTATATTCTCGGAGTTCAGCTTTTGGGAAACGGTGCGATAACTATCCGAGTCTTTAACGTTGACTTTCCATACGTTGTTTCTTGGTGAACTTACTCTAAAATCCGTTGATACCACAGACTTAAGAAGGCAGTGTAATTTGTTATAATCGGTGAATCCAATTATGTTTATCGGTGGCGGTTTATGTTCTTTTTGCTTCTCAGTTTTCTCAACTGGTTTGATTCGTGAATTTTCTTTTTTGGATAATTCGACTTCGGGTGAGGAACCGGCTTTCCTTTTCTTATTTGGTCTTCTTTCTTTCAAGATCCAGTCCGTTTCCCGACTTAGTTCTTCTTCGTCGGTTTTATAGTCTTCTTTGGCTGGATTACAATCAGTATATATTGTTTGGAGTTGGGGCTCTCTTTCTTTATAAGCTTTGTTTTCAGCTTTAAACTGAACTATCAGTTCAATACTGCTGAGCTTAGCACGAAGTTCCATATTTTCTTTCTCGAAGTCGTATTGTTTCGAAGCTTTTATTTCTTTAACTTCACCTTGTGATGGGTTCCTAGTGATGGAGGTATTTGATCTTGATGGTGGAGATCTATTTACCCTTACACATTTCCTAAATGGGTCACTTGAATGCAATAAATGGTCCTCCCCAGAATCCATAGGACCGACCTCCGAAGAGGGTGGATTTTCCAGTTTTCCTGGTCTGCCACCTGGGGTAATCAATCTGTTTGTTTTGTCCATTGCCATTTAAGTTTAACTTATTAATTCTGTGCAAATAGATCAGTTAATTCTATTTGCAGTTTCAATTCAGCCGCCCCTCTGGGGTCAGACGCTGACCAGTGAGCCGCACAATATGCATCAGACGCTACTGGTTTTATGGATTTTTTTTTGTTTTAAATTTTAATTTGAATTTTAATTTTTTTTTTTGTTTAATTTGTCCTTCAGTTTCGTCTTTCAGTTATAACCTTACTGCCAAGGGTGGCCCTACCAGGAGAGCATGCTCCTGACAGCATCGCTTATAGCATCATGAAGACTACTTCTTCCAGCGGATTTTAGTCGGCTCTTACGACAGGCATACCTTACCTCAAGGCTATTCTAACCCCGACCTTGCAGGGGGTCGATGACGATGACGATGACGATGACGATGACGATGACGATGACGATGACGATGACGATGACGATGACGATGACGATGACGATGACGATGACGATGACGATGACGATGACGATGACGATGACGATGACGATGACGATGACGATGACGATGACGATGACGATGACGATGACGATGACGATGACGATGACGATGACGATGACGATGACGATGACGATGACGATGACGATGACGATGACGATGACGATGACGATGACGATGACGATGACGATGACGATGACGATGACGATGACGATGACGATGACGATGACGATGACGATGACGATGACGATGACGATGACGATGACGATGACGATGACGATGACGATGACGATGACGATGACGATGACGATGACGATGACGATGACGATGACGATGACGATGACGATGATGATGACGATGACGATGACGATGACGATGACGATGCCGATGACGATGACGATAAGGATGACGATGCCGATGACGATGACGATGACGATGACGATGACAATTTTTTTTTATTTTTTTGGATAGGTATTCTGTGGAACGCTAAAGCTCACCTGGGAAGGACCCGCTCTTTCCAGGTAGTGTGGAACTTTCAACCACCAAACCCACATTGACGTTTTCTTCTTGACACAATCCACTCTATGACCGCTTTCGCATTACTTCAGAGTGGTGTCGTTTCCAATCCCCTACGGGGAACCGGACTTATATTCGTTGAGCGACTTGTCTTTTTTGCGGGTTTGTATTTTCTTCGTGCCGGTTTTGCAACTTCATCTTATTAAATTTTCGTTGCTTTTCTTCACGCGTAGTACAGTTTCAATATACAAAGCTATCTTATTCCAGCTCGGATGACGTTTTGTGGTTCTATCTCATGGAACTCGCTTTCCAACAACCGCCTTTGCGCACGCCATCTCCTGCAGTGGAAGAACGTGTGTTCCGCATCGTCGTTACTCGCATCTCCATAGGCTCGCTTGGTCGAGGAGCCCTGTAGGAATAATTCCCGTAATGGCTAGAATGGTCCACTCTTCTCTGGTCTCTCTCTCCCACTATCGTTGCCATGGCGCAAGCGTGCGTGCTCTCTCTTCTAAGCTGGCTTGCATATTTCCCAATACGCTCTTCCGTTCATATATCCTTTTCTTCCTTTGGGCTAGGAGCCCTGTGTTAACAATTTCCGTAATAGCTGGAATGGTCCACTCTTCTCTGTTATCTCTCTCCCACAATCGTTGCCTTGTCGCAAGCGTGCGTGCTTTCTTTTCTAAGCTGGCTTGCATGTTTCCCAATACGCTCTTCCATTCATATATCCTCTTCTTCTCTTGGGCTAGGAGCTCTGTAAAAATAATGTCTGTAATAGGTAGAATGGTCCACTCTTCTCTGGTCTCTCTCGCCCACTATCGTTGCCATGGCGCAAGCGTGCGTGCTCTCTCTTCTAAGCTGGCGTGCATATTTCCCAATACGCTCTTCCGTTCGTATATCCTCTTCTTCTTTTGGGCTAGGAGCCCTGTACAAATAATTCCCGTAATAGCTAGAATGGTCCACTATTCACTGGTCTCTCTCTCCCACTATCGTTGCCATGGCGCAAGCGTGCGTACTCTCTCTTCTAAGCTGGCTTGCATATTTCCCAATACGCTCTTTCATTCATATATCCTTTTCTTCCTTTGGGCTAGGAGCCCTGTAGGAATAATTCCCGCAATAGCTAGAATGGTCCACTCTTCTCTGGTCTCTCTCTCCCACTATCGTTGCCATGGCACAAGCGTGCGTGCTCTCTCTTCTAAGCTGGCTTATTTCCCAATACGCACTTCCGTTCATATATCCTCTTCTTCTCTTGGGCTAGGAGCCCTATGGGAATAATTCCCGTAAAAGCTAGAGTGGCTGGTTCCGACACAGTGCGGTAAGAACAGGCAACTCTCAGGGCTCACCTCCGTTGGACTGCTGCCATGCGCTTCCGGTACTTCTCCTTTTCAAGAGCTTCTGCCCATATCTCGGCTCCATATAATAAGATTGACTCCATCACTGACATCAGAAGACGGCGTTTGCTTGGTATGGGCGCGCTCGTATTCGCCATCAATCTGCTCGAGTAACTGAGCAGTAACTGACGCCGCCTTGTCAGACGCCCGCCTTATATGTTCCCAGAAGGATAGCTTCGTGCCGATGGTTGCTCCCAAGTATTTCGCGCTGGGTTTTGTCTGCACCATCTCCCCATTTTCCCCAATTTTATCCCGTCATTCCCCATCCCCCACCAACCCTGCCCTTCTTCTTTAAATAAACTCTCTGCCATCGTCCCCCCCAAGCCTAAGCAGAAGCGTATCTCGTTTAATTTAACCCCATCCACCCACACTATTACCTCTCAACCGCAACGAGCCCCAGCACCGCCTACCCCCACCAGCAACTTTTTTCCTAATTTCAACCTCAAAACCGGAGCAAAATACCCTAACTTCATTAGCTCTCATATTCTTAACCCCATACCTACTGACTCTTCAAAATCATCCTCTTCAATCTCCCCCCCAACCGATCCCATTCTTGATCCCCTTTTGCCCCCTCCCTTTAAACTCACACAGCAAACTGCAGATACCACAGAATGTCGTTATGCACTCTCCAGGCTTAGAGAAAAAAAAGTTTACGAGAACATACGCCTCTTTCTTGCGTATCTTCACGACAAATCTGACTCGGTTTGTTTTGAAGGTAAAACTAAGACCAGCGTTATGGTTTCCATCCAGCAGGAAGGACTGCCCATTGAACTGAACAGTCTTAAGAAAATTTATATAAGGTTCCATGAGATTTTCAATATGTCTCCCCAGAAAGTAGCGGATGATCTTGCTGCTTTTGGTAATTACGTACATTCCAAAAGGATGTCACATCTCCAACGGAGCCGTAATGACCACAATAAATTTTTTCGTCCATAACTTGCCACCATCACCATCACCTCAACCTCCCTCCTATAATAGTCTTCCTCTTACCTTTTACTACCAGAATGTAAGGGGCCTGCGCTCAAAAACCCAAGCTGTCTTGCGCCAATCACATGCTCTCCCCTTCGATATCTATGCTCTGACCGAAACCAACCTGATCCCAAGCATAAAGAGCCAAGAGTTATTTCCCTCTACTTTCAATGTTTTTCGAGACGATGACCACGACCATCCCCTGGTTGACGCTCCCTCTCGAGGCGTTCTCATTGCCATCCACAACGACCTTGACTCGTCTCTCATCGCTATTTCTTCTTCCTCTAAGATAGACTTTGTTTCAATAAAAATAACTCTTCCCCATAGATCCCTGTACGTTATGTGTTGTTACATCCTTCCAGCCCAACCTATCGAATCTTACCAACTTGCCATTGACGCGATTGATCAAATAACCGACTTATCTGATCCCCTCGACGAAATCTTTATATTTGGCGACTTTAATTTGCCCCAATTACACTGGACTCCCTCCGATGATGAATCCTTTTTCTTCGCTTCTAATACCAACTCAACTAAGGAATGTCTCTTCATAGATCGACTTACGGATTCAAGCCTACGTCAAGTTAGCAATGTCCTAAACTACATGGGAAGGCAATTAAACCTTATTTTCACAACTGACCCCATTAACTCCTCAGTCTCGCATTGCCCTCTATCCCTTTCGACTATTGATAACTTCCATCCCCCACTTCTTCTCTCATTTTTCCATAACGCTCCGCTCCATTCCAACTCTTCCACAGTCTTGTCTTACGACTTTCATAAAGCGAATTTCCACAAAATTAATACCTATCTGAGTAGGGTTTCCTTTGAGTTTTCAAATTTATCTTTAAATGATGCCCTCGCCATTTTTTGCAGGGAAATATTTAATTCTATCTCTCTCTATGTCCCTTTGTCACGCCACAAAACATCATCCACATCTCCCCCGTGGTATAACCGTAAACTTCGCGCTATACGTAACAAAAGAAACAAGTTATGGGCAGTATTTCTTCGCACCAATTTCATCTCTGACTTTTCCAACTACCTCGGTTCTTGCCTTCAATTCATTCAGCTTTTTAACTCTCTCTATCAGCGCTATCTAAATAACGCGCAATCAAATCTGATAAATGATCCTAAGTCTTTTTTCAAATTCGTCAACTGTAAAAGAAAATCTGACGGTTACCCTCCCTATCTATCCTTTGATAATACATCATCAAATGATCCACACACCATTGCCAATTTTTTCGCCACCTTTTTCAAACAATCTTTCGCCGACAACTCCTTCATACCGGACCCCTCTTACTTCAATTACCTTCTTAATTTCTACGTAGGTCCTTTTCTGCATCAATCCTTTGACCCTGCTCTTATCGAAAATATGTAAATAACTAAGTCTTAATGATGAATTCTTGCCTGGCCCGGATGGTCTCCCTGCCATTTTTTTTAAAAAGTGTTCATCCAATCTCTCACTCCCTCTCTCTCACCTCTTTCGCCTATCTCTTTCACAAGGAGAATTTCCGCAGATCTGGAAGACAGCTTTCATAACCCCCGTACACAAAAAGGGTTCAAGGAGCGAAGTAACAAATTATCGCCCCATTGCTAAACTTTCTCATATACCTAAACTCTTTGAAAGTATTTTGTACGAAGCCTTAAGCTTTCAGTGCAAATCTCTCATTTCCCCTAATCAACATGGCTTTCTGAAAGGTAGATCTACTACGACAAATCTCGTCGAATTCGTGTCTCTTGCCCTCACAGCCTTAGAGAATGGCAAAGAAGTCGACGTTATTGCAACTGATTTTAGCAAAGCTTTTGATAAGATATCTCATAACCTAATTCTTTTCAAATTGTCTGCCCTCGGTTTCGAACCCATATTGTTAAAGTCGATATCATCCTACCTTGAAAATCGTTTTTATAGTGTTCGCTTTAGATCAGTCCTATCAGCCCCTTTCTTGGCCACTTCTGGTGTTCCACAAGGCAGCCATCTTGGTCCTCTCTTCTTCATTCTAACTATTAACGACGTTGATAGGGTCATAAAACACTCCTCCCTTTCTCTCTGCGCGGATGATACCAAATTTTTTAAAACCATCTCCTCACCACAGGACTACTGTCTCCTCCAAAAAGACCTGGACAGTTTCTCGAACTGGTGCTCTAAAAATTGCTTAGAGCTCAATATCACCAAATGCCAATCTATTACCTTATCACGGAAACACCACATGTCCCCTGCCCGCCTTTATTTTCTTCATGGTCAGCCTATATCCATCGTTCAATCTCTGCGTGACCTTGGAATATTGTACGATAGGGAATTAAATTTCCGTTCCCACATTGACGAGATAATTGTTAGAGCTAACTCCTCACTTGGCTTTATCAAACGGTGGTCCAAGGAATTCTCCGACCCTTACGTGACTAGATCCCTCTACATTACCTTTGTCCGCCCTCTCCTCGAATATGCGAGTCAAGTGTGGTGCCCCTTTCAGCAAGTGCATGTGTCCAGAATCGAAAACATCCAACGTCGTTTTCTTCGTTTTGCCCTACGAGGTCTTTCTTGGAACGACCCACTTATCCTGCCTCCCTATCAAAACCGACTCAACCTCATCAACTTGAATTCCCTCGAGAAACGCAGAGATGTTGCAGACATTCTTTTCATTCATCGACTTCTCTCTGGCTCTATCGATTGCCAATCTCTTTATAACTCAATTTTCTTCAATACTAACCCACGGAACTTACGATGCCCTCGGCTGCTCTATTTACCAGCCCATCGCACCTTATATGGCTCCAATGAACCAATTTCCCGTATGCTGCGGAAGGTTAACTCAAACCTCACCCATTTCGATTTCAATCGTAGCACTCCCAGCCTCAAACCTGATCTCCTCAACCATTTTCCTTAGCTTTTAGTCATAGTTTTTAAGTTAGTTGTTAGTCTTAGTTTTTAAGTTAGCTGTAGCTTGTATTAAGCCAAATAAATGGGGGCTATCGCCCCACCAAAATCAGTGCCTACTGACATCGGCAATATGGTGGGTATCCTACGTTTTGTGAGTACTACGATTTCCGCTTTGGCCGTTGCCAGGCTTAGGCCATGCTGCTCCATCCACTCGTTTACCCGACGCATCACCTTCTTTAAACTGAGTTGGGCCAGAACCAAATTCCGCGACACTATAACAGCTGCTATATCGTCAGCATATCCCACCAGGAATGTGTCTCTCGGCATCTCTAAGCGGAGCAGGCTGTCGTAGGAGACGTTCCAGAGATCTGGACCAAGAATAGAGCCTTGAGCTGCTCCGACAGAAATTTCCCTTCTCCTTTCTCCTTCTTCCGTATCGTAGACTAGAATTCGACTGCTGGGATAGCTGATTATCATGCGAAGAAGATATTTGGGCACGTTGAACGTATGTTTCAGGGAATACAGCATGTCCTTTAACCGAGCCGAAATGAAGACCTTTTTAACATCAAGTGTAACCAGGGTACAGATTTTTTTCGAATGTCGATTACCTTATTGAGCCGACCATACTGTGCTTATCAAATGTCGCAACACATCTATCATCGAACGCCCGCGTCTGAACCCGTACTGGTTGTCTGACAGCCCTCCAGATTCTTCTATTGATAGCAGTAAACGTTGTTTCAGAAGCCTTTCGAATAGCTTGAATGCTGTATCCAACATGCAAAGCAGTCTGTACGCTGAAGAGAAGCTTAGGTCAGATTTTCCCTTACTAATGAGGGCCAGTCTGGCTATTTTCCAGCGTGATGGGATTATTCCAGCGCGCAAGCAGCAGTTGTACGTATGAAGTACTTTGTGTGGGCATGTCTGCGTGGCAATCCTCAAAGCTTACACTGGTATCCCATCGGGTCCCGGTGCTTTGTTCGCCTGCATTAAACTGACGATGAGGATGACGATGACGATGACGATGACGATGACGATGACGATGACGATGACGATGACGATGACGATGACGATGACGATGACGATGACGATGACGATGACGATGACGATGACGATGACGATGACGATGACGATGACGATGACGATGACGATGACGATGACGATGACGATGACGATGACGATGACGATGACGATGACGATGACGATGACGATGACGATGACAATTTTTTTTTCTTTTTTTGCATAATTATTCTGTGGGACGCTAAAGCTCACCTGAGAAGGACCCGCTCTTTCCAGGTAGTGTGGAACTTTCAACCACCAAACCCACATTGGCGTTTTCTTCTTGACACAGTCCACTCTATGACCGCTTTCGCATTACTTCAGAGTGGTGTCGTTTCCAATCCCCTACGGGGAACCGGACTTATATTCGTTGAGCGACTTGTCTTTTTTGCGGGTTTGTATTTTCTTCGTGCCGGTTTTGCAACTTCATCTTATTAAATTTTCGTTGCTTTTCTTCACGCGTAGTACAGTTTCAATATACAAAGCTATCTTATTCCAGCTCGGATGACGTTTTGTGGTTTTATCTCATGGAACTCGCTTTCCAACAACCGCCTTTGCGCACGCCATCTCCTGCAGTGGAAGAACGTGTGTTCCGCATCGTCGTTACTCGCATCTCCATAGGGGCATGCTGGGCTGTCGACTTTTCGCATCTTGTAGAAATAGGCTCGCTTGGTCGAGGAGCCCTGTAGGAATAATTCCCGTAATAGGTCCACTCTTCTCTGGTCTCTCTCTCCCACTATCGTTGCCATGGCGCAAGCGTGCGTGCTCTCACTTCTAAGCTGGCTTGCATATTTCCCAATACGCTCTTCCGTTCATATATCCTTTTCTTCCTTTGGGCTAGGAGCCCTGTTTGAACAATTCCCGTAATAGCTAGAATGGTCCACTCTTCTCTGGTATCTCTCTTACACAATCGTTGCCTTGTCGCATGCTCTCTTTTCTAAGCTGGCTTGCATTGGGAAATACGCTCTTCCGTTCATATATCCTCTTCTTCTCTTGCCATGGCACAAGCGTGCGTGCTCTCTCTTCTAAGCTGGCTTCCATATTTCCCAATACGCACTTCCGTTCCTCTTCTTCTCTTGGGCTAGGAGCCCTATGGGAATAATTCCCGTAAAAGCTAGAATGGCTGGTTCCGACACAGTGCGGTAAGAACAGACAACTCTCAGGGCTCACCTCCGTTGGACTGCTGCCATGCGCTTCCCGTACTTCTCCTTTTCAAGAGCTTCTGCCCATATCTCGGCTCCATATAATAAGATTGACTCCGTCACTGACATCAGAAGACGGCGTTTGCTTGGTATGGGCGCGCTCGTATTCGCCATCAATCTGCTCGAGTAACTGAGCAGTAACTGACGCAGCCTTGTCAGACGCCCGCCTTATATGTTCCCAGAAGGATAGCTTCGTGCCGAAGGTTGCTCCCAAGTATTTCGCGCTAGGTTTTGTCTGCACCATCTCAGTGCCTACTGACATTGGCAATATGGTGGGTATCCTACGTTTTGTGAGTACGACGATTTCCGCTTTGGCCGTTGCCAGGCTTAGGCCATGCTGCTCCATCCACTCGTTTACCCGACGCATCACCTGGTTTAAGCTGAGTTGGGCCAGAACCAAATTCCGCGACACTATAACAGCTGCTACATCGTCAGCATATCCCACCAGGAATGTGTCTCTCGGCATCTCTAAGCGGAACAGGCTGTCGTACGAGACGTTCCAGAGATCTGGACCAAGAATAGAGCCTTGAGCTGCTCCGACAGAAATTTCCCTTCTCCTTTCTCCTTCTTCCGTATCGTAGACTAGAATTCGACTGCTGGGATAGCTGATTATCATGCGAAGAAGATATTTGGGCACGTTGAACGTATGTTTCAGGGAATACAGCATGTCCTTTAACCGAGCCGAAATGAAGACCTTTTTAACATCAAGTGTAACCAGGGTACAGATTTTTTTCGAATGTCGATTACCTTATTGAGCCGACCATACTGTGCTTATCAAATGTCGCACCACATCTATCGTCGAACGCCAGCGTCTGAACCCGTACTGGTTGTCTGGCAGCCCTCCAGATTCTTCTATTGATAGCAATAAACGTTGTTTCAGAAGCCTTTCGAATGGCTTGAATGCTGTATCCAACATGCAAAGCAGTCTGTACGCTGAAGAGAAGCTTAGGTCACATTTTCCCTTACTAATGAGGGCCAGTCTGGCTATTTTCCAGCGTGATGGGATTATTCCAGGCCGCAAGCAGCAGGTGAACATATGAAGTACTTTGTGTGGGCATGTCTGCGTGGCAATCCTCAAAGCTTACACTGGTATCCCATCGGGTCCCGGTGCTTTGTTCGCCTGCATTGAACTGACGATGACGATGACGATGACGATGACGATGACGATGACGATGACGATGACGATGACGATGACGATGACGATGACGATGACGATGACGATGACGATGACGATGACGATGACGATGACGATGACGATGACGATGACGATGACGATGACGATGACGATGACGATGACGATGACGATGACGATGACGATGACGATGACGATGACGATGACGATGACGATGACGATGACGATGACGATGACGATGACGATGACGATGACGATGACGATGACGATGACGATGACGATGACGATGACGATGACGATGACGATGACGATGACGATGACGATGACGATGACGATGACGATGACGATGACGATGACGATGACGATGACGATGACGATGACGATGACGATGACGATGACGATGACGATGACGATGACGATGACGATGACGATGACGATGACGATGACGATGACGATGACGATGACGATGACGATGACGATGACGATGACGATGACGATGACGATGACGATGACGATGACGATGACGATGACGATGACGATGACGATGACGATGACGATGACGATGACGATGACGATGACGATGACGATGACGATGACGATGACGATGACGATGACGATGACGATGACGATGACGATGACGATGACGATGACGATGACGATGACGATGACGATGACGATGACGATGACGATGACGATGACGATGACGATGACGATGACAATCTTTTTTCTTTTTTTGCATATATATTCTGTGGGACGCTAAAGCTCACCTGTAAAGGACCCGCTCTTTCCATGTAGTGTGGAACTTTCAACCACCAAACCCACGGGGACGTTTTCTTCTTGACGCAATCCACTCTATGACCGCTTTCGCATAACTTCAGAGTGGTGTCGTTTCCAATCCCCTACGGGGAACCGGACTTATATTCGTTGAGCGACTTGTCTTTTTTGCAGGTTTGTATTTTCTTCGTGCCGGTTTTGCAACTTCATCTTATTAAATTTTCGTTGCTTTTCTTCACGCGTAGTACAGTTTCAATATACAAAGCTATCTTATTCCAGCTCGGATGACGTTTTGTGGTTCTATCTCATGGAACTCGCTTTCCAACAACCGCCTTTGCGCACGCCATCTCCTGCAGTGGAAGAACGTGTGTCCCGCATCGTCGTTACTCGCATCTCCATAGGGGCATGCTGGGCTGTCGACTTTTCGCATCTTGTAGAAATAGGGTCGCTTGGGCGAGGAGCTCTGTAGGAATAATGTCTGTAATAGATAGAATGGTCCACTCTTCTCTGGTCTCTCTCGCCCACTATCGTTGCCATGGCGCAAGCGTGCGTGCTCTCTCTTCTAAGCTGGCTTGCATATTTCCCAATACGCTCTTCCGTTCACATATCCTCTTCTTCTTTTGGGCTAGGAGCCCTGTACAAATAATTCCCGTAATAGCTAGAATGGTCCACTATTCTCTGGTTTCTCTCTCCCACTATCGTTGCCATGGCGCAAGCGTGCGTGCTCTCTCTTCTAAGCTGGCTTGCATATTTCCCAATACGCTCTTCCGTTCATATATCCTCTTCTTCTCTTGGGCTAGGAGCCCTGTAGGAATAATTCCCGTAATAGCTAGAATAGTCCACTCTTCTCTGGTATCTCTCTCCCACAATCGTTGCCTTGTCGCAAGCGTGCGTCCTGTCTTTTCTAAGCTGGCTTGCATATTTCCCAATACGCACTTCCGTTCATATATCCTCTTCTACCTTTGGGCTAGGAGCCCTGTGGAAACAATTCCAATAATAGCTAGAATGGTCCACTCTTCTCTGGTCTCTCTCGCCCACTATCGTTGCCATGGCGCAAGCGTGCGTGCTCTCTCTTCTAAGCTGGCTTGCATATTTCCCAATACGCTTTTCCATTCATATATCCTCTTCTACCTTTGGGCTAGAAGCCCTGTGGGAACAATTCCAATAATAGCTAGAATGGTCCACTCTTCTCTGGTATCTCTCTCCCACAATCGTTGCCTTGTCGCAAGCGTGCGTCCTGTCTTTTCTAAGCTGGCTTGCATATTTCCCAATACGCTCTTCCGTTCATATATCCTCTCCTTCTCTTATGCTAGGAGCCCTGTAGGAATAATGCCTGTAATAGCTAGAATGGTCCACTCTCCTCTGGTCTCTCTCTCCCACTATCGTTGCCATGGCACAAGCGTGCGTGCTCTCTCTTCTAAGCTGGCTTACATATTTCCCAATACGCACTTCCGTTCATATATCCTCTTCTTCTCTTGGGCTAGGAGCCCTATGGGAATAATTCCCGTAAAAGCTAGAATGGCTGGTTCCGACACAGTGCGGTAAGAACAGGCAACTCTCAGGGCTCACCTCCGTTGGACTGCTGCCATGCGCTTCCGGTACTTCTCCTTTTCAAGAGCTTCTGCCCATATCTCGGCTCCATATAATAAGATTGACTCCGTCACTGACATCAGAAGACGGCGTTTGCTTGGTATGGGCGCGCTCGTATTCGCCATCAATCTGCTCGAGTAACTGAGCAGTAACTGACGCCGCCTTGTCAGACGCCCGCCTTATATGTTCCCAGAAGGATAGCTTCGTGCCGATGGTTGCTCCCAAGTATTTCGCGCTAGGTTTTGTCTGCACCATCTCAGTGCCTACTGACATTGGCAATATGGTGGGTATCCTACGTTTTGTGAGTAAGTCGATTTCCGCTTTGGCCGTTGCCAGGCTTAGGCCATGCTGCTCCATCCACTCGTTTACCCGACGCATCACCTGGTTTAAACTGAGTTGGGCCAGCTCCAAATTCCGCGACACTATAACAGCTGCTACATCGTCAGCATATCCCACCAGGAATGTGTCTCTCGGCATCTCTAAGCGGAGCAGGCTGTCGTAGGAGACGTTCCAGAGATCTGGACCAAGAATAGAGCCTTGAGCTGCTCCGGCAGAAATTTCCCTTCTCCTTTCTCCTTCTTCCGTATCGTAGACTAGAACTCGACTGCTGGGATAGCTCCTTATCATGCGAAGAAGATATTTGGGCACGTTGAACGTATGTTTCAGGGCCTCCAGCACGTCCTTTAACCGAGCCGAAATGAAGACCTTTTAAACATCAAGTGTAACCAGGGTACAGATTTTTTTCGAATGTCGATTAACTTATTGAGCCGACCATACTGTGCTTATCAAATGTCGCACCACATCTATCATCGAACGCACGCGTCTGAACCCGTACTGGTTGTCTGACAGCCCTCCAGATTCTTCTATTGATAGCAGTAAACGTTGTTTCAGAAGCCTTTCGAATAGCTTGAATGCTGTATATAACATGCAAAGCAGTCTGTATGCTGAAGAGAAGCTTAGGTCACATTTTCCCTCACTAATGAGGGCCAGTCTGGCTATTTTCCAGCGTGATGGGATTATTCCAGCGCGCAAGCAGCAGTTGTACGTATGAAGTACTTTGCGTGGCAATCCTCAAAGCTTACACTGGTATCCCATCGGGTCCCGGTGCATCGATGACGATGACGATGACGATGACGATGACGATGACGATGACGATGACGATGACGATGACGATGACGATGACGATGACGATGACGATGACGATGACGATGACGATGACGATGACGATGACGATGACGATGACGATGACGATGACGATGACGATGACGATGACGATGACGATGACGATGACGATGACGATGACGATGACGATGACGATGACGATGACGATGACGATGACGATGACGATGACGATGACGATGACGATGACGATGACGATGACGATGACGATGACGATGACGATGACGATGACGATGACGATGACGATGACGATGACGATGACGATGACGATGACGATGACGATGACGATGACGATGACGATGACGATGACGATGACGATGACGATGACGATGACGATGACAATGACGATGACGATGACGATGACGATGACGATGACGATGACGATGACGATGACGATGACGATGACGATGACGATGACGATGACGATGACGATGACGATGACGATGACGATGACGATGACGATGACGATGACGATGACGATGACGATGACGATGACGATGACGATGACGATGACGATGACGATGACGATGACGATGACGATGACGATGACGATGACGATGACGATGACGATGACGATGACGATGACGATGACGATGACGATGACGATGACGATGACGATGACGATGACGATGACGATGACGATGACGATGACGATGACGATGACGATGACGATGACAATCTTTTTTCTTTTTTTGCATATGTATTCTGTGGGACGCTAAAGCTCACCTGGGAAGGACCCGCTCTTTCCAGGTAGTGTGGAACTTTCAACCACCAAACCCACAGGGACGTTTTCTTCTTGACACAATCCACTCTATGACCGCTTTCGCATAACTTCAGAGTGATGTCGTTTCCAATCCTCTACGGGGAACCGGACTTATATTCGTTGAGCGACTTGTCTTTTTTGCGGGTTTGTATTTTCTTCGTGCCGGTTTTGCAACTTCATCTTATTAAATTTTCGTTGCTTTTCTTCACGCGTAGTACAGTTTCAATATACAAAGCTATCTTATTCCAGCTCGGATGACGTTTTGTCGTTTTATCTCATATAACTCGCTTTCCAACAACCGCCTTTGCGCACGCCATCTCCTGCAGTGGAAGAACGTGTGTTCCGCATCGTCGTTACTCGCATCTCCATAGGCTCGCTTGGTCGAGGAGCCCTGTAGGAATAATTCCCGTAATGGCTAGAATGGTCCACTCTTCTCTGGTCTCTCTCTCCCACTATCGTTGCCATGGCGCAAGCGTGCGTGCTCTCTCTTCTAAGCTGGCTTGCATATTTCCCAATACGCTCTTCCGTTCATATATCCTTTTCTTCCTTTGGGCTAGGAGCCCTGTGGGAACAATTCCCCTAATAGCTAGAATGGTCCACTCTTCTCTGGTATCTCTCTCCCGCTACGGTTGCCATGGCGCAAGCGTGCGTGCTCTCTCTTCTAAGCTGGCTTGCATATTTCCCAATACGCTCTTCCGTTCATATATCATCTACTTCTCTTGGGCTAGGAGCCCTGTAGGAATAATTCCCCTAATGGCTAGAATGGTCCACTCTTCTCTGGTCTCTCTCTCCCACTATCGTTGCCATGGCACAAGCGTGCGTGCTCTCTCTTCTAAGCTGGTTTGCATATTTCCCAATACGCTCTTCCGTTCATATATCATCTACTTCTCTTGGGCTAGGAGCCCTGTAGGAATAATTCCCCTAATGGCTAGAATGGTCCACTCTTCTCTGGTCTCTCTCTCCCACTATCGTTGCCATGGCACAAGCGTGCGTGCTCTCTCTTCTAAGCTGGCTTGCATATTTCCCAATACGCTCATCCGTTCATATATCCTTTTCTTCTTCTCTTCCTTCTCTTCCATTCATATATCCTCTTCTTCTCTTGGGCTAGGAGCTCTGCAAAAATAACGTCTGTAATAGATAGAATGGTCCACTCTTCTCTGGTCTCTCTCGCCCACTATCGTTGCCATGGCGCAACCTGCGTGCTCTCTCTTCTAAGCTGGCTTGCATTGGGAAATACGCTCTTCCGTTCATATATCCTCTTCTTCTCTTGGGCGAGGAGCCCTGTAGGAATAATTCCCGTAATGGCTAGAATGGTCCACTCTTCTCTGGTCTCTCTCTCCCACTACGGTTGCCATGGCGCAAGCGTGCGTGCTCTCTCTTCTAAGCTGGCTTGTATATTTCCCAATACGCTCTTCCGTTCATATATCATCTACTTCTCTTGGGCTAGGAGCCCTGTAGGAATAATTCCCCTAATGGCTAGAATATTCCACTCTTCTCTGGTCTCTCTCTCCCACTACGGTTGCCATGGCGCAAGCGTGCGTGCTCTCTCTTCTAAGCTGGCTTGCATATTTCCCAATACGCTCATCCGTTCATATATCCTTTTCTTCTTCTCTTCCTTCTCTTCCATTCATATATCCTCTTCTTCTCTTGGGCTAGGAGCCCTATGGGAATAATTCCCGTAAAAGCTAGAATAGCTGGTTCCGACACAGTGCGGTAAGAACAGGCAACTCTCAGGGCTCACCTCCGTTGGACTGCTGCCATGCGCTTCCGGTACTTCTCCTTTTCAAGAGCTTCTGCCCATATCTCGGCTCCATATAATAAGATTGACTCCGTCACTGACATCAGAAGACGGCGTTTGCTTGGTATGGGCGCGCTCGTATTCGCCATCAATCTGCTCGAGTAACTGAGCAGTAACTGACGCAGCCTTGTCAGACGCCCGCCTTATATGTTCCCAGAAGGATAGCTTCGTGCCGAAGGTTGCTCCCAAGTATTTCGCGCTAGGTTTTGTCTGCACCATCTCAGTGCCTACTGACATTGGCAATATGGTGGGTATCCTACGTTTTGTGAGTACGACGATTTCCGCTTTGGCCGTTGCCAGGCTTAGGCCATGCTGCTCCATCCACTCGTTTACCCGACGCATCACCTGGTTTAAGCTGAGTTGGGCCAGAACCAAATTCCGCGACACTATAACAGCTGCTACATCGTCAGCATATCCCACCAGGAATGTGTCTCTCGGCATCTCTAAGCGGAGCAGGCTGTCGTAGGAGACGTTCCAGAGATCTGGACCAAGAATAGAGCCTTGAGCTGCTCCGACAGAAATTTCCCTTCTCCTTTCTCCTTCTTCCGTATCGTAGACTAGCTGATTATCATGCGAAGAAGATATTTGGGTACGTTGAACGTATGTTTCAGGGAATACAGCATGTCCTTTAACCGAGCCGAAATGAAGACCTTTCTAACATCAAGTGTAACCAGGGTACAGATTTTTTTCGAATGTCGATTACCTTATTGAGCCGACCATACTGTGCTTATCAAATGTCGCACCACATCTATCGTCGAACGCCAGCGTCTGAACCCGTACTGGTTGTCTGGCAGCCCTCCAGATTCTTCTATTGATAGCAATAAACGTTGTTTCAGAAGCCTTTCGAATGGCTTGAATGCTGTATCCAACATGCAAAGCAGTCTGTACGCTGAAGAGAAGCTTAGGTCACATTTTCCCTTACTAATGAGGGCCAGTCTGGCTATTTTCCAGCGTGATGGGATTATTCCAGGCCGCAAGCAGCAGTTGAACATATGAAGTACTTTGTGTGGGCATGTCTGCGTGGCAATCCTCAAAGCTTACACTGGTATCCCATCGGGTCCCGGTGCTTTGTTCGCCTGCATTGAACTGACGATGAGGATGACGATGACGATGACGATGACGATGACGATGACGATGACGATGACGATGACAATGACGATGACGATGATGATGACGATGACAATGGCGATGACGTCACGATGAAGATGACAATGACGATGACGATGACGATGACGATGACGATGACGATGACGATGACGATGACGATGACGATGACGATGACGATGACGATGACGATGACGATGACGATGACGATGACGATGACGATGACGATGACGATGACGATGACGATGACGATGACGATGACGATGACGATGACGATGACGATGACGATGACGATGACGATGACGATGACGATGACGATGACGATGACGATGACGATGACGATGACGATGACGATGACGATGACGATGACGATGACGATGACGATGACGATGACGATGACGATGACGATGACGATGACGATGACGATGACGATGACGATGACGATGACGATGACGATGACGATGACGATGACGATGACGATGACGATGACGATGACGATGACGATGACGATGACGATGACGATGACGATGACGATGGCGATGACGATGACGATGACGATGACGATGACGATGACGATGACGATGACGATGACAATCTTTTTTCTTTTTTTGCATATATATTCTGTGGGACGCTAAGGCTCACCTGGGAAGGACCCGCACTTTCCAGGTAGTGTGGAACTTTCAACCACCAAATCCACAGGGACGTTTTCTTCTTGACACAATCCACTCTATGACCGCTTTCGCATAACTTCAGAGTGGTGTCGTTTCCAATCCTCTACGGGGAACCGGACTTATATTCGTTGAGCGACTTGTCTTTTTTGCGGGTTTGTATTTTCTTCGTGCCGGTTTTGCAACTTCATCTTATTAAATTTTCGTTGCTTTTCTTCACGCGTAGTACAGTTTCAATATACAAAGCTATCTTATTCCAGCTCGGATGACGTTTTGTGGTTTTATCTCATGGAACTCGCTTTCCAACAACCGCCTTTGCGCACGCCATCTCCTGCAGTGGAAGAACGTGTGTTCCGCATCGTCGTTACTCGCATCTCCATAGGCTCGCTTGGTCGAGGAGCCGTAGGAGCTGTAGGAATAATTCCCCTAATGGCTAGAATGGTCCACTCTTCTCTGGTCTCTCTCTCCCACTACGGTTGCCATGGCGCAACCTGCGTGCTCTCTCTTCTAAGCTGGCTTGCATATTTCCCAATACGCTCTTCCGTTCGTATATCCTTTTCTTCCTTTGGGCTAGGAGCCCTGTGGGAATAATTCCCGTAATAGCTAAAATGGTCCACTCTTCTCTGGTCTCTCTCTCCCACTATCGTTGCCATGGCACAAGCGTGCGTGCTCTCTCTTCTAAGCTGGCTTACATATTTCCCAATACGCACTTCCGTTCATATATCCTCTTCTACCTTTGGGCTAGGAGCCCTGTGGAAACAATTCCAATAATAGCTAGAATGGTCCACTCTCTGGTCTCTTTCTCTCTCTCTCACTATCGTTGCCATGGCGCAAGCGTGCGTGCTCTCTCTTCTAAGCTGGCTTGCATATTTCCCAATACGCTCTTCCGTTCACATATCCTCTTCTTCTTTTGGGCTAGGAGCCCTGTACAAATAATTCCCGTAATAGCTAGAATGGTCCACTATTCTCTGGTCTCTCTCTCCCACTATCGTTGCCATGGCGCAAGCGTGCGTGCTCTCTCTTCTAAGCTTTCTTGCATATTTCCCAATACGCTCTTCCGTTCATATATCCTCTTCTTCTCTTGGGCTAGGAGCCCTGTAGGAATAATTCCCGTAATAGCTAGAATAGTCCACTCTTCTCTGGTATCTCTCTCCCACAATCGTTGCCTTGTCGCAAGCGTGCGTCCTGTCTTTTCTAAGCTGGCTTGCATATTTCCCAATACGCACTTCCGTTCATATATCCTCTTCTACCTTTGGGCTAGGAGCCCTGTGGAAACAATTCCAATAACAGCTAGAATGGTCCACTCTTCTCTGGTCTCTCTCGCCCACTATCGTTGCCATGGCGCAAGCGTGCGTGCTCTCTCTTCTAAGCTGGCTTGCATATTTCCCAATACGCTTTTCCATTCATATATCCTCTTCTACCTTTGGGCTAGAAGCCCTGTGGGAACAATTCCAATAATAGCTAGAATGGTCCACTCTTCTCTGGTATCTCTCTCCCACAATCGTTGCCTTGTCGCAAGCGTGCGTCCTGTCTTTTCTAAGCTGGCTTGCATATTTCCCAATACGCTCTTCCATTCATATATCCTCTCCTTCTCTTATGCTAGGAGCCCTGTAGGAATAATGCCTGTAATAGCTAGAATGGTCCACTCTCCTCTGGTCTCTCTCTCCCACTATCGTTGCCATGGCACAAGCGTGCGTGCTCTCTCTTCTAAGCTGGCTTACATATTTCCCAATACGCACTTCCGTTCATATATCCACTTCTTCTCTTGGGCTAGGAGCCCTATGGGAATAATTCCCGTAAAAGCTAGAATGGCTGGTTCCGACACAGTGCGGTAAGAACAGGCAACTCTCAGGGCTCACCTCCGTTGGACTGCTGCCATGCGCTTCCGGTACTTCTCCTTTTCAAGAGCTTCTGCCCATATCTCGGCTCCATATAATAAGATTGACTCCGTCACTGACATCGGAAGACGGCGTTTGCTTGGTATGGGCGCGCTCGTATTCGCCATCAATCTGCTCGAGTAACTGAGCAGTAACTGACGCAGCCTTGTCAGACGCCCGCCTTATATGTTCCCAGAAGGATAGCTTCGTGCCGAAGGTTGCTCGCAAGTATTTCGCGCTAGGTTTTGTCTGCACCATCTCAGTGCCTACTGACATTGGCAATATGGTGGGTATCCTACGTTTTGTGAGTACGACGATTTCCGCTTTGGCCGTTGCCAGGCTTAGGCCATGCTGCTCCATCCACTCGTTTACCCGACGCATCACCTGGTTTAAACTGAGTTGGGCCAGAACCAAATTCCGCGACACTATAACAGCTGCTACATCGTCAGCATATCCCACCAGGAATGTGTCTCTCGGCATCTCTAAGCGGAGCAGGCTGTCGTAGGAGACGTTCCAGAGATCTGGACCAAGAATAGAGCCTTGAGCTGCTCCGACAGAAATTTCCCTTCTCCTTTCTCCTTCTTCCGTATCGTAGACTAGAATTCGACTGCTGGGATAGCTGATTATCATGCGAAGAAGATATTTGGGCACGTTGAACGTATGTTTCAGGGAATACAGCATGTCCTTTAACCGAGCCGAAATGAAGACCTTTTTAACATCAAGTGTAACCAGGGTATAGATTTTTTTCGAATGTCGATTACCTTATTGAGCCGACCATACTGTGCTTATCAAATGTCGCACCACATCTATCGTCGAACGCCAGCGTCTGAACCCGTACTGGTTGTCTGGCAGCCCTCCAGATTCTTCTATTGATAGCAATAAACGTTGTTTCAGAAGCCTTTCGAATGGCTTGAATGCTGTATCCAACATGCAAAGCAGTCTGTACGTGTACGCTGAAGAGAAGCTTAGGTCACATTTTCCCTTACTAATGAGGGCCAGTCTGGCTATTTTCCAGCGTGATGGGATTATTCCAGGCCGCAAGCAGCAGTTGAACATATGAAGTACTTTGTGTGGGCATGTCTGCGTGGCAATCCTCAAAGCTTACACTGGTATCCCATCGGGTCCCGGTGCTTTGTTCGCCTGCATTGAACTGACGATGAGGATGACGATGACGATGACGATGACGATGACGATGACGATGACGATGACAATGACGATGACGATGATGATGACGATGACAATGGCGATGACGTCACGATGACGTCACGATGAAGATGACAATGACGATGACGATGACGATGACGATGACGATGACGATGACGATGACGATGACGATGACGATGACGTTGACGATGACGATGACGATGACGATGACGATGACGATGACGATGACGATGACGATGACGATGACGTTGACGATGACGATGACGATGACGATGACGATGACGATGACGATGACGATGACGATGACGATGACGTTGACGATGACGATGACGATGACGATGACGATGACGATGACGATGACGATGACGATGACGATGACGATGACGATGACGATGACGATGACGATGACGATGACGATGACGATGACGATGACGATGACGATGACGATGACGATGACGATGACGATGACGATGACGATGACGATGACGATGACGATGACGATGACGATGACGATGACGATGACGATGACGATGACGATGACGATGACGATGACGATGACGATGACGATGACGATGACGATGACGATGACGATGACGATGACGATGACGATGACGATGACGATGACGATGACGATGACGATGACGATGACGATGACGATGACGATGACGATGACGATGACGATGACGATGACGATGACGATGACGATGACGATGACGATGACGATGACGATGACGATGACGATGACGATGACGATGACGATGACGATGACGATGACAATGACGATGACGATGACGATGACGATGACGATGACGATGACGATGACGATGACGATGACGATGACGATGACGATGACGATGACGATGACGATGACGATGACGATGACGATGACGATGACGATGACGATGACGATGACGATGACGATGACGATGACGATGACGATGACGATGACGATGACGATGACGATGACGATGACGATGACGATGACGATGACGATGACGATGACGATGACGATGACGATGACGATGACGATGACGATGACGATGACGATGACGATGACGATGACGATGACGATGACGATGACGATGACGATGACGATGACGATGACGATGACGATGACGATGACGATGACGATGACGATGACGATGACGATGACGATGACGATGACGATGACGATGACGATGACGATGACGATGACGATGACGATGACGATGACGATGACGATGACGATGACGATGACGATGACGATGACAAGGACGATGACGATGACGATGACGATGACGATGACGATGACGATGACGATGACGATGACGATGACGATGACGATGACGATGACGATGACGATGACGATGACGATGACGATGACGATGACGATGACGATGACGATGACGATGACGATGACGATGACGATGACGATGACGATGACGATGACGATGACGATGACGATGACGATGACGATGACGATGACGATGACGATGACGATGACGATGACGATGACGATGACGATGACGATGACGATGACGATGACGATGACGATGACGATGACGATGACGATGACGATGACGATGACGATGACGATGACGATGACGATGACGATGACGATGACGATGACGATGACGATGACGATGACGATGACGATGACGATGACGATGACGATGACGATGACGATGACGATGACGATGACGATGACGATGACGATGACGATGACGATGACGATGACGATGACGATGACGATGACGATGACGATGACGATGACGATGACGATGACGATGACGATGACGATGACGATGACGATGACGATGACGATGACGATGACGATGACGATGACGATGACGATGACGATGACGATGACGATGACGATGACGATGACGATGACGATGACGATGACGATGACGATGACGATGACGATGACGATGACGATGACGATGACGATGACGATGACGATGACGATGACGATGACGATGACGATGACGATGACGATGACGATGACGATGACGATGACGATGACGATGACGATGACGATGACGATGACGATGACGATGACGATGACGATGACGATGACGATGACGATGACGATGACGATGACGATGACGATGACGATGACGATGACGATGACGATGACGATGACGATGACGATGACGATGACGATGACGATGACGATGACGATGACGATGACGATGACGATGACGATGACGATGACGATGACGATGACGATGACGATGACGATGACGATGACGATGACGATGACGATGACGATGACGATGACGATGACGATGACGATGACGATGACGATGACGATGACGATGACGATGACGATGACGATGACGATGACGATGACGATGACGATGACGATGACGATGACGATGACGATGACGATGACGATGACGATGACGATGACGATGACGATGACGATGACGATGACGATGACGATGACGATGACGATGACGATGACGATGACGATGACGATGACGATGACGATGACGATGACGATGACGATGACGATGACGATGACGATGACGATGACGATGACGATGACGATGACGATGACGATGACGATGACGATGACGATGACGATGACGATGACGATGACGATGACGATGACGATGACGATGACGATGACGATGACGATGACGATGACGATGACAATCTTTTTTCTTTTTTTGCATATATATTCTGTGGGACGCTAAAGCTCACCTGGGAAGGACCCGCTCTTTCCAGGTAGTGTGGAACTTTCAACCACCAAACCCAGAGGGACGTTTTCTTCTTGACACAATCCACTCTATGACCGCTTTCGCATAACTTCAGAGTGGTGTCGTTTCCAATCCCCTACGGGGAACCGGACTTATATTCGTTGAGCGACTTGTCTTTTTTGCAGGTTTGTATTTTCTTCGTGCCGGTTTTGCAACTTCATCTTATTAAATTTTCGTTGCTTTTCTTCACGCGTAGTACAGTTTCAATATACAAAGCTATCTTATTCCAGCTCGGATGACGTTTTGTGGTTCTATCTCATGGAACTCGCTTTCCAACAACCGCCTTTGCGCACGCCATCTCCTGCAGTGGAAGAACGTGTGTCCCGCATCGTCGTTACTCGCATCTCCATAGGGGCATGCTGGGCTGTCGACTTTTCGCATCTTGTAGAAATAGGGTCGCTTGGTCGAGGAGCTCTGTAGGAATAATATCTGTAATAGATAGAATGGTCCACTCTTCTCTGGTCTCTCTCGCCCACTATCGTTGCCATGGCGCAAGCGTGCGTGCTCTCTCTTCTAAGCTGGCTTGCATATTTCCCAATACGCTCTTCCGTTCATATATCCTCTTCTACCTTTGGGCTAGGAGCCCTGTGGAAACAATTCCAATAATAGCTAGAATGGTCCACTCTCTGGTCTCTCTCTCTCTCTCCCACTATCGTTGCCATGGCGCAAGCGTGCGTGCTCTCTCTTCTAAGCTGGCTTGCATATTTCCCAATACGCTCTTCCGTTCATATATCCTCTTCTTCTCTTGGGCTAGGAGCCCTGTAGGAATAATTCCCGTAATAGCTAGAATAGTCCACTCTTCTCTGGTATCTCTCTCCCACAATCGTTGCCTTGTCGCAAGCGTGCGTCCTGTCTTTTCTAAGCTGGCTTGCATATTTCCCAATACGCACTTCCGTTCATATATCCTCTTCTACCTTTGGGCTAGGAGCCCTGTGGAAACAATTCCAATAACAGCTAGAATGGTCCACTCTTCTCTGGTCTCTCTCGCCCACTATCGTTGCCATGGCGCAAGCGTGCGTGCTCTCTCTTCTAAGCTGGCTTGCATATTTCCCAATATGCTTTTCCATTCATATATCCTCTTCTACCTTTGGGCTAGAAGCCCTGTGGGAACAATTCCAATAATAGCTAGAATGGTCCACTCTTCTCTGGTATCTCTCTCCCACAATCGTTGCCTTGTCGCAAGCGTGCGTCCTGTCTTTTCTAAGCTGGCTTGCATATTTCCCAATTCGCTCTTCCATTCATATATCCTCTCCTTCTCTTATGCTAGGAGCCCTGTAGGAATAATGCCTGTAATAGCTAGAATGGTCCACTCTCCTCTGGTCTCTCTCTCCCACTATCGTTGCCATGGCACAAGCGTGCGTGCTCTCTCTTCTAAGCTGGCTTACATATTTCTCAATACGCACTTCCGTTCATATATCCTCTTCTTCTCTTGGGCTAGGAGCCCTATGGGAATAATTCCCGTAAAAGCTAGAATGGCTGGTTCCGACACAGTGCGGTAAGAACAGGCAACTCTCAGGGCTCACCTCCGTTGGACTGCTGCCATGCGCTTCCGGTACTTCTCCTTTTCAAGAGCTTCTGCCCATATCTCGGCTCCATATAATAAGATTGACTCCGTCACTGACATCAGAAGACGGCGTTTGCTTGGTATGGGCGCGCTCGTATTCGCCATCAATCTGCTCGAGTAACTGAGCAGTAACTGACGCCGCCTTGTCAGACGCCCGCCTTATATGTTCCCAGAAGGATAGCTTCGTGCCGATGGTTGCTCCCAAGTATTTCGCGCTAGGTTTTGTCTGCACCATCTCAGTGCCTACTGACATTGGCAATATGGTGGGTATCCTACGTTTTGTGAGTACGACGATTTCCGCTTTGGCCGTTGCCAGGCTTAGGCCATGCTGCTAAATCCACTCGTTTACCCGACGCATCACCTGGTTTAAACTGAGTTGGGCCAGCTCCAAATTCCGCGACACTATAACAGCTGCTACATCGTCAGCATATCCCACCAGGAATGTGTCTCTCGGCATCTCTAAGCGGAGCAGGCTGTCGTAGGAGACGTTCCAGAGATCTGGACCAAGAATAGAGCCTTGAGCTGCTCCGGCAGAAATTTCCCTTCTCCTTTCTCCTTCTTCCGTATCGTAGACTAGAACTCGACTGCTGGGATAGCTCCTTATCATGCGAAGAAGATATTTGGGCACGTTGAACGTATGTTTCAGGGCCTCCAGCACGTCCTTTAACCGAGCCGAAATGAAGACCTTTTAAACATCAAGTGTAACCAGGGTACAGATTTTTTTCGAATGTCGATTAACTTATTGAGCCGACCATACTGTGCTTATCAAATGTCGCACCACATCTATCATCGAACGCCCGCGTCTGAACCCGTACTGGTTGTCTGACAGCCCTCCAGATTCTTCTATTGATAGCAGTAAACGTTGTTTCAGAAGCCTTTCGAATAGCTTGAATGCTGTATCCAATGCTGTATGCAAAGCAGTCTGTATGCTGAAGAGAAGCTTAGGTCACATTTTCCCTTACTAATGAGGGCCAGTCTGGCTATTTTCCAGCGTGATGGGATTATTCCAGCGCGCAAGCAGCAGTTGTACGTATGAAGTACTTTGCGTGGCAATCCTCAAAGCTTACACTGGTATCCCATCGGGTCCCGGTGCTTTGTTCGCCTGCATTGAACTGACGATGAGGATGACGATGACGATGACGATGACGATGACGATGACGATGACGATGACGATGACGATGACGATGACGATGACGATGACGATGACGATGACGATGACGATGACGATGACGATGACGATGACGATGACGATGACGATGACGATGACGATGACGATGACGATGACGATGACGATGACGATGGCGATGACGATGACGATGACGATGATGATGACGATGACGATGACGATGACGATGACGATGACGATGACGATGACGATGACGATGACGATGACGATGACGATGACGATGACGATGACGATGACGATGACGATGACGATGACGATGACGATGACGATGACGATGACGATGACGATGACGATGACGATGACGATGACGATGACGATGACGATGACGATGACGATGACGATGACGATGACGATGACGATGACGATGACGATGACGATGACGATGACGATGACGATGACGATGACGATGACGATGACGATGACGATGACGATGACGATGACGATGACGATGACGATGACGATGACGATGACGATGACGATGACGATGACGATGACGATGACGATGACGATGACGATGACGATGACGATGACGATGACGATGACGATGACGATGACGATGACGATGACGATGACGATGACAATCTTTTTTCTTTTTTTGCACATATATTCTGTGGGACGCTAAAGCTCACCTGGGAAGGACCCGCTCTTTCCAGGTAGTGTGGAACTTTCAACCACCAAACCCACAGGGACGTTTTCTTCTTGACACAATCCACTCTATGACCGCTTTCGCATAACTTCAGAGTGGTGTCGTTTCCAATCCCCTACGGGGAACCGGACTTATATTCGTTGAGCGACTTGTCTTTTTTGCGGGTTTGTATTTTCTTCGTGCCGGTTTTGCAACTTCATCTTATTAAATTTTCGTTGCTTTTCTTCACGCGTAGTACAGTTTCAATATACAAAGCTATCTTATTCCAGCTCGGATGACGTTTTGTGGTTTTATCTCATGGAACTCGCTTTCCAACAACCGCCTTTGCGCACGCCATCTCCTGCAGTGGAAGAACGTGTGTTCCGCATCGTCGTTACTCGCATCTCCATAGGCTCGCTTGGTCGAGGAGCCCTGTAGGAATAATTCCCGTAATGGCTAGAATGGTCCACTCTTCTCTGGTCTCTCTCTCCCACTATCGTTGCCATGGCGCAAGCGTGCGTGCTCTCTCTTCTAAGCTGGCTTGCATATTTCCCAATACGCTCTTCCGTTCATATATCCTCTTCTTCTTTTGGGCTAGGAGCTCTGTACAAATAATTCCCGTAATAGCTAGAATGGTCCACTATTCTCTTTTTTCTCTCTCCCACTATCGTTGCCATGGCGCAAGCGTGCGTGCTCTCTCTTCCAAGCTGGCTTCCATATTTCCCAATACGCACTTCCGTTCATATATCCTCTTCTTCTCTTGGGCTAGGAGCCCTATGGGAATAATTCCCGTAAAAGCTAGAATGGCTGGTTCCGACACAGTGCGGTAAGAACAGGCAACTCTCAGGGCTCACCTCCGTTGGACTGCTGCCATGCGCTTCCGGTACTTCTCCTTTTCAAGAGCTTCTGCCCATATCTCGGCTCCATATAATAAGATTGACTCCGTCACTGACATCAGAAGACGGCGTTTGCTTGGTATGGGCGCGCTCGTATTCGCCATCAATCTGCTCGAGTAACTGAGCAGTAACTGACGCCGCCTTGTCAGACGCCCGCCTTATATGTTCCCAGAAGGATAGCTTCGTGCCGATGGTTGCTCCCAAGTATTTCGCGCTAGGTTTTGTCTGCACCATCTCAGTGCCTACTGACATTGGCAATATGGTGGGTATCCTACGTTTTGTGAGTACGACGATTTCCGCTTTGGCCGTTGCCAGGCTTAGGCCATGCTGCTAAATCCACTCGTTTACCCGACGCATCACCTGGTTTAAACTGAGTTGGGCCAGCTCCAAATTCCGCGACACTATAACAGCTGCTACATCGTCAGCATATCCCACCAGGAATGTGTCTCTCGGCATCTCTAAGCGGAGCAGGCTGTCGTAGGAGACGTTCCAGAGATCTGGACCAAGAATAGAGCCTTGAGCTGCTCCGGCAGAAATTTCCCTTCTCCTTTCTCCTTCTTCCGTATCGTAGACTAGAACTCGACTGCTGGGATAGCTCCTTATCATGCGAAGAAGATATTTGGGCACGTTGAACGTATGTTTCAGGGCCTCCAGCACGTCCTTTAACCGAGCCGAAATGAAGACCTTTTAAACATCAAGTGTAACCAGGGTACAGATTTTTTTCGAATGTCGATTAACTTATTGAGCCGACCATACTGTGCTTATCAAATGTCGCACCACATCTATCATCGAACGCCCGCGTCTGAACCCGTACTGGTTGTCTGACAGCCCTCCAGATTCTTCTATTGATAGCAGTAAACGTTGTTTCAGAAGCCTTTCGAATAGCTTGAATGCTGTATCCAATGCTGTATGCAAAGCAGTCTGTATGCTGAAGAGAAGCTTAGGTCACATTTTCCCTTACTAATGAGGGCCAGTCTGGCTATTTTCCAGCGTGATGGGATTATTCCAGCGCGCAAGCAGCAGTTGTACGTATGAAGTACTTTGCGTGGCAATCCTCAAAGCTTACACTGGTATCCCATCGGGTCCCGGTGCTTTGTTCGCCTGCATTGAACTGACGATGAGGATGACGATGACGATGACGATGACGATGACGATGACGATGACGATGACGATGACGATGACGATGACGATGACGATGACGATGACGATGACGATGACGATGACGATGACGATGACGATGACGATGACGATGACGATGACGATGACGATGACGATGGCGATGACGATGACGATGACGATGATGATGACGATGACGATGACGATGACGATGACGATGACGATGACGATGACGATGACGATGACGATGACGATGACGATGACGATGACGATGACGATGACGATGACGATGACGATGACGATGACGATGACGATGACGATGACGATGACGATGACGATGACGATGACGATGACGATGACGATGACGATGACGATGACGATGACGATGACGATGACGATGACGATGACGATGACGATGACGATGACGATGACGATGACGATGACGATGACGATGACGATGACGATGACGATGACGATGACGATGACGATGACGATGACAATCTTTTTTCTTTTTTTGCACATATATTCTGTGGGACGCTAAAGCTCACCTGGGAAGGACCCGCTCTTTCCAGGTAGTGTGGAACTTTCAACCACCAAACCCACAGGGACGTTTTCTTCTTGACACAATCCACTCTATGACCGCTTTCGCATAACTTCAGAGTGGTGTCGTTTCCAATCCCCTACGGGGAACCGGACTTATATTCGTTGAGCGACTTGTCTTTTTTGCGGGTTTGTATTTTCTTCGTGCCGGTTTTGCAACTTCATCTTATTAAATTTTCGTTGCTTTTCTTCACGCGTAGTACAGTTTCAATATACAAAGCTATCTTATTCCAGCTCGGATGACGTTTTGTGGTTTTATCTCATGGAACTCGCTTTCCAACAACCGCCTTTGCGCACGCCATCTCCTGCAGTGGAAGAACGTGTGTTCCGCATCGTCGTTACTCGCATCTCCATAGGCTCGCTTGGTCGAGGAGCCCTGTAGGAATAATTCCCGTAATGGCTAGAATGGTCCACTCTTCTCTGGTCTCTCTCTCCCACTATCGTTGCCATGGCGCAAGCGTGCGTGCTCTCTCTTCTAAGCTGGCTTGCATATTTCCCAATACGCTCTTCCGTTCATATATCCTCTTCTTCTTTTGGGCTAGGAGCTCTGTACAAATAATTCCCGTAATAGCTAGAATGGTCCACTATTCTCTTTTTTCTCTCTCCCACTATCGTTGCCATGGCGCAAGCGTGCGTGCTCTCTCTTCCAAGCTGGCTTCCATATTTCCCAATACGCACTTCCGTTCATATATCCTCTTCTTCTCTTGGGCTAGGAGCCCTATGGGAATAATTCCCGTAAAAGCTAGAATGGCTGGTTCCGACACAGTGCGGTAAGAACAGGCAACTCTCAGGGCTCACCTCCGTTGGACTGCTGCCATGCGCTTCCGGTACTTCTCCTTTTCAAGAGCTTCTGCCCATATCTCGGCTCCATATTATAAGATTGACTCCGTCACTGACATCAGAAGACGGCGTTTGCTTGGTATGGGCGCGCTCGTATTCGCCATCAATCTGCTCGAGTAACTGAGCAGTAACTGACGCCGCCTTGTCAGACGCCCGCCTTATATGTTCCCAGAAGGATAGCTTCGTGCCGATGGTTGCTCCCAAGTATTTCGCGCTAGGTTTTGTCTGCACCATCTCAGTGCCTACTGACATTGGCAATATGGTGGGTATCCTACGTTTTGTGAGTACGACGATTTCCGCTTTGGCCGTTGCCAGGCTTAGGCCATGCTGCTCCATCCACTCGTTAACCCGACGCATCACCTGGTTTAAACTGAGTTGGGCCAGAACCAAATTCCGCGACACTATAACAGCTGCTACATCGTCAGCATATCCCACCAGGAATGTGTCTCTCGGCATCTCTAAGCGGAGCAGGCTATCGTAGGAGACGTTCCAGAGATCTGGACCAAGAATAGAGCCTTGAGCTGCTCTTTCTTCCGTATCGTAGACTAGAACTCGACTGCTGGGATAGCTCCTTATCATTCGAAGAAGATATTTGGGCACGTTGAACGTATGTTTCAGAGAATACAGCATGTCCTTTAACCGAGCCGAAATGAAGACTTTTTAACATCAAGAGTAACCAGGGTACAGATTTTTTTCGAATGTCGATTACCTTATTGAGCCGACCATACTGTGCTTATCAAATGTCGCACCACATCTATCATCGAACGCCCGCGTCTGAACCCGTACTGGTTGTCTGACAGCCCTCCAGATTCTTCTATTGATAGCAGTAAACGTTGTTTCAGAAGCCTTTCGAATAGCTTGAATGCTGTATCCAACATGCAAAGCAGTCTGTACGCTTAGGTCACATTTTCCCTTACTAATGAGGGCCAGTCTGGCTATTTTCCAGCGTGATGGGATTATTCCAGCGCGCAAGCAGCAGTTGTACGTATGAAGTACTTTGTGTGGGCATGTCTGCGTGGCAATCCTCAAAGCTTACACTGGTATCCCATCGGGTTCCGGTGCTTTGTTCGCCTGCGTTGAACTGACGATGACGATGACGATGACGATGACGATGACGATGACGATGACGATGACGATGACGATGACGATGACGATGACGATGACGATGACGATGACGATGACGATGACGATGACGATGACGATGACGATGACGATGACGATGACGATGACGATGACGATGACGATGACGATGACGATGACGATGACGATGACGATGACGATGACGATGACGATGACGATGACGATGACGATGACGATGACGATGACGATGACGATGACGATGACGATGACGATGACGATGACGATGACGATGACGATGACGATGACGATGACGATGACGATGACGATGACGATGACGATGACGATGACGATGACGATGACGATGACGATGGCGATGACGATGACGATGACGATGACGATGACGATGACGATGACGATGACGATGACGATGACGATGACGATGACGATGACGATGACGATGACGATGACGATGACGATGACGATGACGATGACGATGACGATGACGATGACGATGACGATGACGATGACGATGACGATGACGATGACGATGACGATGACGATGACGATGACGATGACGATGACGATGACGATGACGATGACGATGACGATGACGATGACGATGACGATGACGATGACGATGACGATGACGATGACGATGACGATGACGATGACGATGACGATGACGATGACGATGACGATGACGATGACGATGACGATGACGATGACGATGACGATGACGATGACGATGACGATGACGATGACGATGACGATGACGATGACGATGACGATGACGATGACGATGACGATGACGATGACGATGACGATGACGATGACGATGACGATGACGATGACGATGACGATGACGATGACGATGACGATGACGATGACGATGACGATGACGATGACGATGACGATGACGATGACGATGACGATGACGATGACGATGACGATGACGATGACGATGACGATGACGATGACGATGACGATGACGATGACGATGACGATGACGATGACGATGACGATGACGATGACGATGACGATGACGATGACGATGACGATGACGATGACGATGACGATGACGATGACGATGACGATGACGATGACGATGACGATGACGATGACGATGACGATGACGATGACGATGACGATGACGATGACGATGACGATGACGATGACGATGACGATGACGATGACGATGACGATGACGATGACGATGACGATGACGATGACGATGACGATGACGATGACGATGACGATGACGATGACGATGACGATGACGATGACGATGACGATGACGATGACGATGACGATGACGATGACGATGACGATGACGATGACGATGACGATGACGATGACGATGACGATGACGATGACGATGACGATGACGATGACGATGACGATGACGATGACGATGACGATGACGATGACGATGACGATGACGATGACGATGACGATGACGATGACGATGACGATGACGATGACGATGACGATGACGATGACGATGACGATGACGATGACGATGACGATGACGATGACGATGACGATGACGATGACGATGACGATGACGATGACGATGACGATGACGATGACGATGACGATGACGATGACGATGACGATGACGATGACGATGACGATGACGATGACGATGACGATGACGATGGATGACGATGACGATGACGATGACGATGACGATGACGATGACGATGACGATGACGATGACGATGACGATGACGATGACGATGACGATGACGATGACGATGACGATGACGATGACGATGACGATGACGATGACGATGACGATGACGATGACGATGACGATGACGATGACGATGACGATGACGATGACGATGACGATGACGATGACGATGACGATGACGATGACGATGACGATGACGATGACGATGACGATGACGATGACGATGACGATGACGATGACGATGACGATGACGTCACGATGTCGATGACGATGACGATGACGATGACGATGACGATGACGATGACGATGACGATGACGATGACGATGACGATGACGATGACGATGACGATGACGCTGACGATGACGATGACGATGACGATGACGATGACGATGACGATGACGATGACGATGTCGATGACGATGACGTCACGATAACGATGACGATGACGATGTCGATGACGATGACGTCACGATAACGATGACGTCACGATGACGATGACGATGACGATGACGATGACGATGACGATGACGATGACGTCACGATAACGATGACGTCACGATGACGATGACGATGACGATGTCGATGACGATGACGTCACGATGACGATGACGATGACGATGTCGATGACGATGACGTCACGATAACGATGACGTCACGATGACGATGACGATGACGATGACGATGACGATGACGATGACGATGACGATGACGATATCGATGACAATGACGGTGACGATGACGATGACGATGACGATGACGATGACGATGACGATGACGATGACGATGACGATGACGATGACGATGACGATGACGATGACGATGACGATGACGATGACGATGACGATGACGATGACGATGACGATGACGATGACGATGACGATGACGATGACGATGACGATGACGATGACGATGACGATGACGATGACGATGACGATGACGATGACGATGACGATGACGATGACGATGACGATGACGATGACGATGACGATGACGATGACGATGACGATGACGATGACGATGACGATGACGATGACGATGACGATGACGATGACGATGACGATGACGATGACGATGACGATGACGATGACGATGACAATGACGATGACGATGACGATGGCGATGACAATGACGATGATGATGACGATGACGATGACGATGACGATGACGATGACGATGACGATGACGATGACGATGACGATGACGATGACGATGACGATGACGATGACGATGACGATGACGATGACGATGACGATGACGATGACGATGACGATGACGATGACGATGACGATGACGATGACGATGACGATGACGATGACGATGACGATGACGATGACGATGACGATGACGATGACGATGACGATGACGATGACGATTGACGATGACGATGACGATGACGATGACGATGACGATGACGATGACGATGACGATGACGATGACGATGACGATGACGATGACGATGACGATGACGATGACGATGACGATGACGATGACGATGACGATGACGATGACGATGACGATGACGATGACGATGACGATGGGAAGAACCCGCTCTTTCAAGGTGGTGTGGAACTTTCAACCACCAAACCCACAGGGACCTTTTCTTCTTCACACCATCCACTTTATGACCGCTTTCGCATTACTTCAGAGTGGTGTCGTTTCCAATCCCCTACGGGGAACTGGACTTATATTCGTTGAGCAACTTGTCTTTTTTGCGGGTTTGTATTTTCTTCGTGCCGGTTTTGCCACTTCATCTTATTAAATTTTCGTCGCTTTTCTTCACGCGTAGTACAGTTTCAATATACAAAGCTATCTTATTCCAGCTCGGATGACATTTTGTGGGGCTATCTCATGGAACTCGCTTTAAAACAACCGCCTTTGCGCACGCCATCTCCTGCAGTGGAAGAACGTGTGTCCTGCATCGTCGTTACTCGCATCTACGTAGGGGCATGCTGGGCTGTCGACTTTTCGCATCTTGTAGAGATAGGCTCGAAAATATCTGTGACCGGTGAGATACTGAGCCAGGTAGTAATTGACTTCTCCATGCTTCCGTTCAGTCCACATTCTTAGATCTCCGAGAAGTCGTCTGGTCCACTCTCCTCTGGTCTCTCTCTCCCACTATCGTTGCCATGGCGCAAGCGTTCGTGCTCTCTCTTCCAAGTTGGCTTGCATATTTCCCAATACGCTCTTCCGTTTATATATCCTCTTCTTCTCTTGGGCTTGGAGCCCTGTAGGAATAATGCCTGTAATAGCTAGAATGGTCCACTCTCCTCTGGTCTCTCTCTCCCACTACCGTTGCCATGGCGCAAGCGTGCGTGCTCTCTCTTCTAAGCTGGCTTGCATATTTCCCAATACGCTCTTCCGTTTATATATCCTCTTCTTCTCTTGGGCTTGGAGCCCTGTAGGAATAATGCCTGTAATAGCTAGAATGTTCCACTCTTCTCTGGTCTCTCTCGCCCACTATCGTTGAGATGGCGCAAGCGTGCGTGCTCTCTCTTCTAAACTGGCTTGCATATTTCCCAATACGCTCTTTCGTTCATATATCCTCTTCTACCTTTGGGCTAGGAGCCCTGTGGGAACAATTCCAATAATAGCTAGAATGGTCCACTCTTCTCTGGTATCTCTCTTACACAATCGTTGCCTTGTCGCAAGCGTGCGTGCTCTCTTTTCTAAGCTGGCTTGCATATTTCCCAATACGCTCTTCCGTTCATATATCATCTTCTTCTCTTGGGCTAGGAGCCCTGTAGGAATAATTCCCGTAATAGCTAGAATGGTCCACTCTTCTCTGGTCTCTCTCTCCCACTATCGTTGCCATGGCGCAAGCGTGCGTGCTCTCTCTTCTAAGCTGGCTGGCATATTTCCCAATACGTGCTTCCGTTCATATATCCTCTTCTTCTCTTGAGCTAGGAGCCCTATAGGAATAATTCCCGTAAAAGCTAGAATGGCTGGTTCCGACACAGTGCGGTAAGCACAGGCAACTCTCAGGGCTCACCTCCGTTGGACTGCTGCCATGCGCTTCCGGTACTTCTCCTTTTCAAGAGCTTCTGCCCATATCTCGGCTCCATATAATAAGATTGACTCCGTCACTGACATCAGAAGACGGCGTTTGCTTGGTATGGGCGCGCTCGTATTCGCCATCAATCTGCTCGAGTAACTGAGCAGTAACTGACGCAGCCTTGTCAGACGCCCGCCTTATATGTTCCCAGAAGGATAGCTTCGTGCCGATGGTTGCTCCCAAGTATTTCGCGCTAGGTTTTGTCTTCACCATCTCAGTGCCTACTGACATTGGCAATATGGTGGGTATTATACGTTTTGTGAGTACGACGATTTCCGCTTTGGCCGTTGCCAGGCTTAGGCCATGCTGCTAAATCCACTTGTTTACCCGACGCATCACCTGGTTTTAACTGAGTTGGGCAAGCTCCGAATTCGGCGACACTATAACAGCTGCTACATCGTCTCCATATCCCACCAGGAATGTGTCTCTCGGCATCTCTAAGCGGAGCAGGCTGTCGTAGGAGACGTTCCAGAGATCTGGAAAAAGAATAGAGCCTTGAGCTGCTGCGGCAGAAATTTCCCTTCTCCTTTCTCCTTCTTCCGTATCGTAGACTAGAACTCGACTGCTAGGATAGCTCCTTATCATGCGAAGAAGATATTTGGGCACGTTGAACCCTTGTTTTAAGGCCTCCAGCATGTCTTTCAACCGAGCCGAAATGAAGACCTTTTGAACATCAAGTGTAACCAGGGTACAGATTTTTTTCGAATGTCGATTACCTTACCGATGACGATGACGATGACGATGACGATGACGATGACGATGACGATGACGATGACAATGACGATGACGATGACGATGACGATGACGATGACGATGACGATGACGATGACGATGACGATGACGATGACGATGACGATGACGATGACGATGACGATGACGATGACGATGACGATGACGATGACGATGACGATGACGATGACGATGACGATGACGATGACGATGACGATGACGATGACGATGACGATGACGATGACGATGACGATGACGATGACGATGACGATGACGATGACGATGACGATGACGATGACGATGACGATGACGATGACGATGACGATGACGATGACGATGACGATGACGATGACGATGACGATGACGATGACGATGACGATGACGATGACGATGACGATGACGATGACGATGACGATGACGATGACGATGACGATGACGATGACGATGACGATGACGATGACGATGACGATGACGATGACGATGACGATGACGATGACGATGACGATGACGATGACGATGACGATGACGATGACGATGACGATGACGATGACGATGACGATGACGATGACGATGACGATGACGATGACGATGACGATGACGATGACGATGACGATGACGATGACGATGACGATGACGATGACGATGACGATGACGATGACGATGACGATGACGATGACGATGACGATGACGATGACGATGACGATGACGATGACGATGACGATGACGATGACGATGACGATGACGATGACGATGACGATGACGATGACGATGACGATGACGATGACGATGACGATGACGATGACGATGACGATGACGATGACGATGACGATGACGATGACGATGACGATGACGATGACGATGACGATGACGATGACGATGACGATGACGATGACGGTGACGATGATGACGATGACGATGACGTCACGATGACGATGACGATGACGATGACGATGACGATGACGATGACGATGACGATGACGATGACGATGACGATGACGATGACGATGACGATGACGATGACGATGACGATGACGATGACGATGACGATGACGATGACGATGACGATGACGATGACGATGACGATGACGATGACGATGACGATGACGATGACGATGACGATGACGATGACGATGACGATGACGATGACGATGACGATGACGATGACGATGACGATGACGATGACGATGACGATGACGATGACGATGACGATGACGATGACGATGACGATGATGATGACGATGACGATGACGATGACGTCACGATGACGATGACGTCACGATGACGACGACGATGACGATGACGATGACGATGACGATGACGATGACGATGACGATGACGATAACGATGACGATGACGATGACGATGACGATGACGATGACGATGACGATGACGATGACGATGACGATGACGATGACGATGACGATGACGATGACGATGACGATGACGATGACGATGACGATGACGATGACGATGACGATGACGATGACGATGACGATGACGATGACGATGACGATGACGATGACGATGACGATGACGATGACGATGACGATGACGATGACGATGACGATGACGATGACGATGACGATGACGATGACGATGACGATGACGATGACGATGACGATGACGATGACGATGACGATGACGATGACGATGACGATGACGATGACGATGACGATGACGATGACGATGACGATGACGATGACGATGACGATGACGATGACGATGACGATGACGATGACGATGACGATGACGATGACGATGACGATGACGATGACGATGACGATGACGATGACGATGACGATGACGATGACGATGACGATGACGATGACGATGACGATGACGATGACGATGACGATGACGATGACGATGACGATGACGATGACGATGACGATGACGATGACGATGACGATGACGATGACGATGACGATGACGATGACGATGACGATGACGATGACGATGACGATGACGATGACGATGACGATGACGATGACGATGACGATGACGATGACGATGACGATGACGATGACGATGACGATGACGATGACGATGACGATGACGATGACGATGACGATGACGATGACGATGACGATGACGATGACGATGACGATGACGATGACGATGACGATGACGATGACGATGACGATGACGATGACGATGACGATGACGATGACGATGACGATGACGATGACGATGACGATGACGATGACAATGACGATGACGATGACGATGGCGATGACAATGACAATGACGATGATGATGACGATGACGATGACGATGACGATGACGATGACGATGACGATGACGATGACGATGACGATGACGATGACGATGACGATGACGATGACGATGACGATGACGATGACGATGACGATGACGATGACGATGACGATGACGATGACGATGACGATGACGATGACGATGACGATGACGATGACGATGACGATGACGATGACGATGACGATGACGATGACGATGACGATGACGATGACGATGACGATGACGATGACGATTGACGATGACGATGACGATGACGATGACGATGACGATGACGATGACGATGACGATGACGATGACGATGACGATGACGATGACGATGACGATTGACGATGACGATGACGATGACGATGACGATGACGATGACGATGACGATGACGATGACGATGACGATGACGATGACGATGACGATGACGATGACGATGACGATGACGATGACGATGACGATGACGATGACGATGACGATGACGATGGGAAGAACCCGCTCTTTCAAGGTGGTGTGGAACTTTCAACCACCAAAGCCACAGGGACCTTTTCTTCTTCACACCATCCACTTTATGACCGCTTTCGCATTACTTCAGAGTGGTGTCGTTTCCAATCCCCTACGGGGAACTGGACTTATATTCGTTGAGCAACTTGTCTTTTTTGCGGGTTTGTATTTTCTTCGTGCCGGTTTTGCCACTTCATCTTATTAAATTTTCGTCGCTTTTCTTCACGCGTAGTACAGTTTCAATATACAAAGCTATCTTATTCCAGCTCGGATGACATTTTGTGGGGCTATCTCATGGAACTCGCTTTAAAACAACCGCCTTTGCGCACGCCATCTCCTGCAGTGGAAGAACGTGTGTCCCGCATCGTCGTTACTCGCATCTACGTAGGGGCATGCTGGGCTGTCGACTTTTCGCATCTTGTAGAGATAGGCTCGAAAATATCTGTGACCGGTGAGATACTGAGCCAGGTAGTAATTGACTTCTCCATGCTTCCGTTCAGTCCACATTCTTAGATCTCCGAGAAGTCGTCTGGTCCACTCTCCTCTGGTCTCTCTCTCCCACTATCGTTGCCATGGCGCAAGCGTTCGTGCTCTCTCTTCCAAGTTGGCTTGCATATTTCCCAATACGCTCTTCCGTTTATATATCCTCTTCTTCTCTTGGGCTTGGAGCCCTGTAGGAATAATGCCTGTAATAGCTAGAATGGTCCACTCTCCTCTGGTCTCTCTCTCCCACTACCGTTGCCATGGCGCAAGCGTGCGTGCTCTCTCTTCTAAGCTGGCTTGCATATTTCCCAATACGCTCTTCCGTTTATATATCCTCTTCTTCTCTTGGGCTTGGAGCCCTGTAGGAATAATGCCTGTAATAGCTAGAATGTTCCACTCTTCTCTGGTCTCTCTCGCCCACTATCGTTGAGATGGCGCAAGCGTGCGTGCTCTCTCTTCTAAACTGGCTTGCATATTTCCCAATACGCTCTTTCGTTCATATATCCTCTTCTACCTTTGGGCTAGGAGCCCTGTGGGAACAATTCCAATAATAGCTAGAATGGTCCACTCTTCTCTGGTATCTCTCTTACACAATCGTTGCCTTGTCGCAAGCGTGCGTGCTCTCTTTTCTAAGCTGGCTTGCATATTTCCCAATACGCTCTTCCGTTCATATATCATCTTCTTCTCTTGGGCTAGGAGCCCTGTAGGAATAATTCCCGTAATAGCTAGAATGGTCCACTCTTCTCTGGTCTCTCTCTCCCACTATCGTTGCCATGGCGCAAGCGTGCGTGCTCTCTCTTCTAAGCTGGCTGGCATATTTCCCAATACGTGCTTCCGTTCATATATCCTCTTCTTCTCTTGAGCTAGGAGCCCTATAGGAATAATTCCCGTAAAAGCTAGAATGGCTGGTTCCGACACAGTGCGGTAAGCACAGGCAACTCTCAGGGCTCACCTCCGTTGGACTGCTGCCATGCGCTTCCGGTACTTCTCCTTTTCAAGAGCTTCTGCCCATATCTCGGCTCCATATAATAAGATTGACTCCGTCACTGACATCAGAAGACGGCGTTTGCTTGGTATGGGCGCGCTCGTATTCGCCATCAATCTGCTCGAGTAACTGAGCAGTAACTGACGCAGCCTTGTCAGACGCCCGCCTTATATGTTCCCAGAAGGATAGCTTCGTGCCGATGGTTGCTCCCAAGTATTTCGCGCTAGGTTTTGTCTTCACCATCTCAGTGCCTACTGACATTGGCAATATGGTGGGTATTATACGTTTTGTGAGTACGACGATTTCCGCTTTGGCCGTTGCCAGGCTTAGGCCATGCTGCTAAATCCACTTGTTTACCCGACGCATCACCTGGTTTTAACTGAGTTGGGCAAGCTCCGAATTCGGCGACACTATAACAGCTGCTACATCGTCTCCATATCCCACCAGGAATGTGTCTCTCGGCATCTCTAAGCGGAGCAGGCTGTCGTAGGAGACGTTCCAGAGATCTGGAAAAAGAATAGAGCCTTGAGCTGCTGCGGCAGAAATTTCCCTTCTCCTTTCTCCTTCTTCCGTATCGTAGACTAGAACTCGACTGCTAGGATAGCTCCTTATCATGCGAAGAAGATATTTGGGCACGTTGAACCCTTGTTTTAAGGCCTCCAGCATGTCTTTCAACCGAGCCGAAATGAAGACCTTTTGAACATCAAGTGTAACCAGGGTACAGATTTTTTTCGAATGTCGATTACCTTACCGATGACGATGACGATGACGATGACGATGACGATGACGATGACGATGACGATGACGATGACGATGACGATGACGATGACGATGACAATGACGATGACGATGACGATGACGATGACGATGACGATGACGATGACGATGACGATGACGATGACGATGACGATGACGATGACGATGACGATGACGATGACGATGACGATGACGATGACGATGACGATGACGATGACGATGACGATGACGATGACGATGACGATGACGATGACGATGACGATGACGATGACGATGACGATGACGATGACGATGACGATGACGATGACGATGACGATGACGATGACGATGACGATGACGATGACGATGACGATGACGATGACGATGACGATGACGATGACGATGACGATGACGATGACGATGACGATGACGATGACGATGACGATGACGATGACGATGACGATGACGATGACGATGACGATGACGATGACGATGACGATGACGATGACGATGACGATGACGATGACGATGACGATGACGATGACGATGACGATGACGATGACGATGACGATGACGACGATGATGACGACGATGATGACGATGACGATGACGATGACGATGACGATGACGATGACGATGACGATGACGATGACGATGACGATGACGATGACGATGACGATGACGATGACGATGACGATGACGATGACGATGACGATGACGATGACGATGACGATGACGATGACGATGACGATGACGATGACGATGACGATGACGATGACGATGACGATGACGATGACGATGACGATGACGATGACGATGACGATGACGATGACGATGACGATGACGATGACGATGACGATGACGATGACGATGACGATGACGATGACGATGACGATGACGATGACGATGACGATGACGATGACGATGACGATGACGATGACGATGACGATGACGATGACGATGACGATGACGATGACGATGACGATGACGATGACGATGACGATGACGATGACGATGACGATGACGATGACGATGACGATGACGATGACGATGACGATGACGATGACGATGACGATGACGATGACGATGACGATGACGATGACGATGACGATGACGATGACGATGACGATGACGATGACGATGACGATGACGATGACGATGACGATGACGATGACGATGACGATGACGATGACGATGACGATGACGATGACGGTGACGATGATGACGATGACGATGACGTCACGATGACGATGACGATGACGATGACGATGACGATGACGATGACGATGACGATGACGATGACGATGACGATGACGATGACGATGACGATGACGATGACGATGACGATGACGATGACGATGACGATGACGATGACGATGACGATGACGATGACGATGACGATGACGATGACGATGACGATGACGATGACGATGACGATGACGATGATGATGACGATGACGATGACGATGACGATGACGATGACGATGACGATGACGATGACGATGACGTCACGATGACGTCACGATGACGATGACGATGACGATGACGATGACGATGACGATGACGATAACGATGACGATGACGATGACGATGACGATGACGATGACGATGACGATGACGATGACGATGACGATGACGATGACGATGACGATGACGATGACGATGACGATGACGATGACGATGACGATGACGATGACGATGACGATGACGATGACGATGACGATGACGATGACGATGACGATGACGATGACGATGACGATGACGATGACGATGACGATGACGATGACGATGACGATGACGATGACGATGACGATGACGATGACGATGACGATGACGATGACGATGACGATGACGATGACGATGACGATGACGATGACGATGACGATGACGATGACGATGACGATGACGATGACGATGACGATGACGATGACGATGACGATGACGATGACGATGACGATGACGATGACGATGACGATGACGATGACGATGACGATGACGATGACGATGACGATGACGATGACGATGACGATGACGATGACGATGACGATGACGATGACGATGACGATGACGATGACGATGACGATGACGATGACGATGACGATGACGATGACGATGACGATGACGATGACGATGACGATGACGATGACGATGACGATGACGATGACGATGACGATGACGATGACGATGACGATGACGATGACGATGACGATGACGATGACGATGACGATGACGATGACGATGACGATGACGATGACGATGACGATGACGATGACGATGACGATGACGATGACGATGACGATGACGATGACGATGACGATGACGATGACGATGACGATGACGATGACGATGACGATGACGATGACGATGACGATGACGATGACGATGACGATGACGATGACGATGACGATGACGATGACGATGACGATGACGATGACGATGACGATGACGATGACGATGACGATGACAATGACGATGACGATGACGATGGCGATGACAATGACGATGATGATGACGATGACGATGACGATGACGATGACGATGACGATGACGATGACGATGACGATGACGATGACGATGACGATGACGATGACGATGACGATGACGATGACGATGACGATGACGATGACGATGACGATGACGATGACGATGACGATGACGATGACGATGACGATGACGATGACGATGACGATGACGATGACGATGACGATGACGATGACGATGACGATGACGATTGACGATGACGATGACGATGACGATGACGATGACGATGACGATGACGATGACGATGACGATGACGATGACGATGACGATGACGATGACGATGACGATGACGATGACGATGACGATGACGATGACGATGACGATGACGATTGACGATGACGATGACGATGACGATGACGATGACGATGACGATGACGATGACGATGACGATGACGATGACGATGACGATGACGATGACGATGACGATGACGATGACGATGACGATGACGATGACGATGACGATGGGAAGAACCCGCTCTTTCAAGGTGGTGTGGAACTTTCAACCACCAAACCCACAGGGACCTTTTCTTCTTCACACCATCCACTTTATGACCGCTTTCGCATTACTTCAGAGTGGTGTCGTTTCCAATCCCCTACGGGGAACTGGACTTATATTCGTTGAGCAACTTGTCTTTTTTGCGGGTTTGTATTTTCTTCGTGCCGGTTTTGCCACTTCATCTTATTAAATTTTCGTCGCTTTTCTTCACGCGTAGTACAGTTTCAATATACAAAGCTATCTTATTCCAGCTCGGATGACATTTTGTGGGGCTATCTCATGGAACTCGCTTTAAAACAACCGCCTTTGCGCACGCCATCTCCTGCAGTGGAAGAACGTGTGTCCCGCATCGTCGTTACTCGCATCTACGTAGGGGCATGCTGGGCTGTCGACTTTTCGCATCTTGTAGAGATAGGCTCGAAAATATCTGTGACCGGTGAGATACTGAGCCAGGTAGTAATTGACTTCTCCATGCTTCCGTTCAGTCCACATTCTTAGATCTCCGAGAAGTCGTCTGGTCCACTCTCCTCTGGTCTCTCTCTCCCACTATCGTTGCCATGGCGCAAGCGTTCGTGCTCTCTCTTCCAAGTTGGCTTGCATATTTCCCAATACGCTCTTCCGTTTATATATCCTCTTCTTCTCTTGGGCTTGGAGCCCTGTAGGAATAATGCCTGTAATAGCTAGAATGGTCCACTCTCCTCTGGTCTCTCTCTCCCACTACCGTTGCCATGGCGCAAGCGTGCGTGCTCTCTCTTCTAAGCTGGCTTGCATATTTCCCAATACGCTCTTCCGTTTATATATCCTCTTCTTCTCTTGGGCTTGGAGCCCTGTAGGAATAATGCCTGTAATAGCTAGAATGGTCCACTCTCCTCTGGTCTCTCTCTCCCACTACCGTTGCCATGGCGCAAGCGTGCGTGCTCTCTCTTCTAAGCTGGCTTGCATATTTCCCAATACGCTCTTTCGTTCATATATCCTCTTCTACCTTTGGGCTAGGAGCCCTGTGGGAACAATTCCAATAATAGCTAGAATGGTCCACTCTTCTCTGGTATCTCTCTTACACAATCGTTGCCTTGTCGCAAGCGTGCGTGCTCTCTTTTCTAAGCTGGCTTGCATATTTCCCAATACGCTCTTCCGTTCATATATCATCTTCTTCTCTTGGGCTAGGAGCCCTGTAGGAATAATTCCCGTAATAGCTAGAATGGTCCACTCTTCTCTGGTCTCTCTCTCCCACTATCGTTGCCATGGCGCAAGCGTGCGTGCTCTCTCTTCTAAGCTGGCTGGCATATTTCCCAATACGTGCTTCCGTTCATATATCCTCTTCTTCTCTTGAGCTAGGAGCCCTATAGGAATAATTCCCGTAAAAGCTAGAATGGCTGGTTCCGACACAGTGCGGTAAGCACAGGCAACTCTCAGGGCTCACCTCCGTTGGACTGCTGCCATGCGCTTCCGGTACTTCTCCTTTTCAAGAGCTTCTGCCCATATCTCGGCTCCATATAATAAGATTGACTCCGTCACTGACATCAGAAGACGGCGTTTGCTTGGTATGGGCGCGCTCGTATTCGCCATCAATCTGCTCGAGTAACTGAGCAGTAACTGACGCAGCCTTGTCAGACGCCCGCCTTATATGTTCCCAGAAGGATAGCTTCGTGCCGATGGTTGCTCCCAAGTATTTCGCGCTAGGTTTTGTCTTCACCATCTCAGTGCCTACTGACATTGGCAATATGGTGGGTATTATACGTTTTGTGAGTACGACGATTTCCGCTTTGGCCGTTGCCAGGCTTAGGCCATGCTGCTAAATCCACTTGTTTACCCGACGCATCACCTGGTTTTAACTGAGTTGGGCAAGCTCCGAATTCGGCGACACTATAACAGCTGCTACATCGTCTCCATATCCCACCAGGAATGTGTCTCTCGGCATCTCTAAGCGGAGCAGGCTGTCGTAGGAGACGTTCCAGAGATCTGGAAAAAGAATAGAGCCTTGAGCTGCTGCGGCAGAAATTTCCCTTCTCCTTTCTCCTTCTTCCGTATCGTAGACTAGAACTCGACTGCTAGGATAGCTCCTTATCATGCGAAGAAGATATTTGGGCACGTTGAACCCTTGTTTTAAGGCCTCCAGCATGTCTTTCAACCGAGCCGAAATGAAGACCTTTTGAACATCAAGTGTAACCAGGGTACAGATTTTTTTCGAATGTCGATTACCTTACCGATGACGATGACGATGACGATGACGATGACGATGACGATGACGATGACGATGACGATGACGATGACGATGACGATGACGATGACAATGACGATGACGATGACGATGACGATGACGATGACGATGACGATGACGATGACGATGACGATGACGATGACGATGACGATGACGATGACGATGACGATGACGATGACGATGACGATGACGATGACGATGACGATGACGATGACGATGACGACGATGATGACGACGATGATGACGATGACGATGACGATGACGATGACGATGACGATGACGATGACGATGACGATGACGATGACGATGACGATGACGATGACGATGACGATGACGATGACGATGACGATGACGATGACGATGACGATGACGATGACGATGACGATGACGATGACGATGACGATGACGATGACGATGACGATGACGATGACGATGACGATGACGATGACGATGACGATGACGATGACGATGACGATGACGATGACGATGACGATGACGATGACGATGACGATGACGATGACGATGACGATGACGATGACGATGACGATGACGATGACGATGACGATGACGATGACGATGACGATGACGATGACGATGACGATGACGATGACGATGACGATGACGATGACGATGACGATGACGATGACGATGACGATGACGATGACGATGACGATGACGATGACGATGACGATGACGATGACGATGACGATGACGATGACGATGACGATGACGATGACGATGACGATGACGATGACGATGACGATGACGATGACGATGACGATGACGATGACGATGACGATGACGATGACGATGACGATGACGATGACGATGACGATGACGATGACGATGACGATGACGATGACGATGACGATGACGATGACGATGACGATGACGATGACGATGACGATGACGATGACGATGACGATGACGATGACGATGACGATGACGATGACGATGACGATGACGATGACGATGACGATGACGATGACGATGACGATGACGATGACGATGACGATGACGATGACGATGATGACGATGACGATGATGACGATGACGATGATGACGATGACGATGACGATGACGATGACGATGACGATGACGATGACGATGACGATGACGATGACGATGACGATGACGATGACGATGACGATGACGATGACGATGACGATGACGATGACGATGACGATGACGATGACGATGACGATGACGATGACGATGACGATGACGATGACGATGACGATGACGATGACGATGACGATGACGATGACGATGACGATGACGATGACGATGACGATGACGATGACGATGACGATGACGATGACGATGACGATGACGATGACGATGACGATGACGATGACGATGACGATGACGATGACGATGACGATGACGATGACGATGACGATGACGATGACGATGACGATGACGATGACGATGACGATGACGATGACGATGACGATGACGATGACGATGACGATGACGATGACGATGACGATGACGATGACGATGACGATGACGATGACGATGACGATGACGATGACGATGACGATGACGATGACGAAGACGATGACGAAGACGATGACGTCACGATGACGTCACGATGACGATGACGATGACGATGACGATGACGATGACGATGACGATGACGATGACGATGACGATGACGATGACGATGACGATGACGATGACGATGACGATGACGATGACGATGACGATGACGATGACGATGACGATGACGATGACGATGACGATGACGATGACGATGACGATGACGATGACGATGACGATGACGATGATGATGACGATGACGATGACGATGACGATGACGATGACGATGACGATGACGATGACGATGACGATGACGATGACGATGACGATGACGATGACGATGACGATGACGATGACGATGACGATGACGATGACGATGACGATGACGATGACGATGACGATGACGATGACGATGACGATGACGATGACGATGACGATGACGATGACGATGACGATGACGATGACGATGACGATGACGATGACGATGACGATGACGATGACGATGACGATGACGATGACGATGACGATGACGATGACGATGACGATGACGATGACGATGACGATGACGATGACGATGACGATGACGATGACGATGATGATGACGATGACGATGACGATGACGATGACGATGACGATGACGTCACGATGACGTCACGATGACGATGACGATGACGATGACGATGACGATGACGATGACGATGACGATAACGATGACGATGACGATGACGATGACGATGACGATGACGATGACGATGACGATGACGATGACGATGACGATGACGATGACGATGACGATGACGATGACGATGACGATGACGATGACGATGACGATGACGATGACGATGACGATGACGATGACGATGACGATGACGATGACGATGACGATGACGATGACGATGACGATGACGATGACGATGACGATGACGATGACGATGACGATGACGATGACGATGACGATGACGATGACGATGACGATGACGATGACGAAGACGATGACGAAGACGATGACGTCACGATGACGTCACGATGACGATGACGATGACGATGACGATGACGATGACGATGACGATGACGATGACGATGACGATGACGATGACGATGACGATGACGATGACGATGACGATGACGATGACGATGACGATGACGATGACGATGACGATGACGATGACGATGACGATGACGATGACGATGACGATGACGATGACGATGACGATGACGATGACGATGACGATGACGATGACGATGACGATGACGATGACGATGACGATGACGATGACGATGACGGTGACGATGATGACGATGACGTCACGATGACGATGACGATGACGATGACGATGACGATGACGATGACGATGACGATGACGATGACGATGACGATGACGATGACGATGACGATGACGATGACGATGACGATGACGATGACGATGACGATGACGATGACGATGACGATGACGATGACGATGACGATGACGATGACGATGACGATGACGGTGACGATGATGACGATGACGTCACGATGACGATGACGATGACGATGACGATGACGATGACGATGACGATGACGATGACGATGACGATGACGATGACGATGACGATGACGATGACGATGAAGATGACGAGGACGATGACGATGATGATGACGATGACGATGACGATGACGGTGACGATGATGACGATGACGTCACGATGACGATGACGATGACGATGACGATGACGATGACGATGACGATGACGATGACGATGACGATGACGATGACGATGACGATGACGATGACGATGACGATGACGATGACGATGACGATGACGATGACGATGACGATGACGATGACGATGACGATGACGATGACGATGACGATGACGATGACGATGACGATGACGATGACGATGACGATGACGATGACGATGACGATGACGATGACGATGACGATGACGATGACGATGACGATGACGATGACGATGACGATGACGATGACGATGACGATGACGATGACGATGACGATGACGATGACGATGACGATGACGATGACGATGACGATGACGATGACGATGACGATGACGATGACGATGACGATGACGATGACGATGACGATGACGATGACGATGACGATGACGATGACGATGACGATGACGATGACGATGACGATGACGATGACGATGACGATGACGATGACGATGACGATGACGATGACGATGACGATGACGATGACGATGACGATGACGATGACGATGACGATGACGATGACGATGACGATGACGATGACGATGACGATGACGATGACGATGACGATGACGATGACGATGACGATGACGATGACGATGACGATGACGATGACGATGACGATGACGATGACGATGACGATGACGATGACGATGACGATGACGATGACGATGACGATGACGATGACGATGACGATGACGATGACGATGACGATGACGATGACGATGACGATGACGATGACGATGACGATGACGATGACGATGACGATGACGATGACGATGACGATGACGATGACGATGACGATGACGATGACGATGACGATGACGATGACGATGACGATGACGATGACGATGACGATGACGATGACGATGACGATGACGATGACGATGACGATGACGATGACGATGACGATGACGATGACGATGACGATGACGATGACGATGACGATGACGATGACGATGACGATGACGATGACGATGACGATGACGATGACGATGACGATGACGATGACGATGACGATGACGATGACGATGACGATGACGATGACGATGACGATGACGATGACGATGACGATGACGATGACGGTGACGATGATGACGATGACGTCACGATGACGATGACGATGACGATGACGATGACGATGACGATGACGATGACGATGACGATGACGATGACGATGACGATGACGATGACGATGACGATGACGATGACGATGACGATGACGATGACGATGAAGATGACGAGGACGATGACGATGATGATGACGATGACGATGACGATGACGGTGACGATGATGACGATGACGTCACGATGACGATGACGATGACGATGACGATGACGATGACGATGACGATGACGATGACGATGACGATGACGATGACGTCACGATGACGTCACGATGACGATGACGATGACGATGACGATGACGTCACGATGACGATGACGATGACGATGACGATGACGATGACGATGACGATGACGATGACGATGACGATGACGATGACGATGACGATGACGATGACGATGACGATGACGATGACGATGACGATGACGATGACGATGACGATGACGATGACGATGACGATGACGATGACGATGACGATGACGATGACGATGACGATGACGATGACGATGACGATGACGATGACGATGACGATGACGATGACGATGACGATGACGATGACGATGACGATCACGATGACGATGACGATGACGTCACGACAACGATGACGATGACGATGACGATGACGATGACGATGACGATAACAATGACGACGACGATGACGATGACGATGACGATGACGTCACGATAACGTCACGATGACGATGACGATGACGATGACGATGACGGTGACGATGACGATGACGATGACGATGACGATGACGATGACCATGACGATGACGATCACGATGACGATGACGATGACGATGACGATGACGATGACGATGACGATGACGATGACGATGACGATGACGATGACGATGACGCTGACGATGACGCTGACGATGACGATGACGATGACGATGACGATGACGATGACGATGACGATGACGATGACGATGACGATGACGATGACGATGACGATGACGATGACGATGACGATGACGATGACGATGACGATGACGATGACGATGACGATGACGATGACGATGACGATGACGATGACGATGACGATGAAGATGACGATGACGATGACGATGACGATGACGATGACGATGACGATGACGATGACGATGACGATGACGATGACGATGACGATGACGATGACGATGACGATGACGATGACGATGACCATGACCATGACGATGACGATCACAATGACGATCACGATGACGATGACGATGACGTCACGACAACGATGACGATTACGATGACGATGACGATGACGATGACGATGACGATGACGATGACGATGACGATGACGATGACGATGACGATGACGATGACGATGACGATGACGATGACGATGACGATGACGACGACGATGACGATGACGATGACGATGACGATGACGATGACGATCACGATGACGATGACGATGACGTCACGACAACGATGACGATGACGATGACGATGACGATGACGATGACGATAACAATGACGATGACGATGACGATGACGATGACGATGACGATGACGATGACGATGACGATGACGATGACGATGACGATGACGATGACGATGACGATGACGATGACGACGACGATGACGATGACGATGACGATGACGATGACGATGACGATGACGATGACGATGACGATGACGATGACGATGACGATGACGATGACGATGACGATGACGATGACGATGACGATGACGATGACGATGACGATGACGATGACGATGACGATGACAATGACGATGACGATGATGATGACGATGACGATGACGATGACGATGACGATGACGATGACGATGACGATGACGATGACGATGACGATGACGATGACGATGACGATGACCATGACCATGACGATGACGATCACAATGACGATCACGATGACGATGACGATGACGTCACGACAACGATGACGATTACGATGACGATGACGATGACGATGACGATGACGATGACGATGACGATGACGATGACGATGACGATGACGATGACGTCACGATGACGATGACGATGACGATGACGATGACGATGACGATGACGATGACGATGACGATGACGATGACGATGACGATGACGATGACGATGACGATGACGATGACGATGACGATGACGATGACGATGACGATGACGATGACGATGACGATGACGATGACGATGACCATGACCATGACGATGACGATCACAATGACGATCACGATGACGATGACGATGACGTCACGACAACGATGACGATTACTATGACGATGACGATGACGTCACGATGACGATGACGATGACGATGACGATGACGATGACGATGACGTTGACGATGACGATGACGATGACGATGACGATGACGATGACGATGACGATGACGATGACGATGACGATGACGATGACAATGACGATGACGATGACGATGACGATGACGATGACGATGACGATGACGATGACGATGACGATGACGATGACGATGACGATGACGATGACGATGACGATGACGATGACGATGACGATGACGATGACGATGACGATGACGATGACGATGACGATGACGATGACGTCACGATAACGTCACGATGACGATGACGATGACGATGACGATGACGATGACGATGACGATGACGATGACGATGACGATGACGATGACGATGACGATGACGACGACGATGACGATGACGATGACGATGACGATGACGATGACGATGACGATGACGATGACGATGACGATGACGATGACGATGACGACGACGATGACGATGACGATGACGATGACGATGACGATGACGATGACGATGACGATGACGATGACGTCACGATGACGATGACGATGACGATGACGATGGCGATGACGATGGCGATGACGATTTCGATGACGATGACGATGACGATGACGATGACAATTTTTTTTTCTTTTTTTGCATAGGTATTCTTTGGGACGCTAAAGCTCACCTGGGAAGGACCCGCTCTTTCCAGGTAGTGTGGAACTTTCAACCACCAAACCCACAGGGACGTTTTCTTCTTGACACAATCCACTCTATGACCGCTTTCGCATTACTTCAGAGTGGTGTCGTTTCCAATCCCCTACGGGGAACCGGACTTATATTCGTTGAGCGACTTGTCTTTTTTGCGGGTTTGTATTTTCAGTTGACGCTGACGATGACGATGACGATGACGATGACGATGACGATGACGATGACGATGACGATGACGATGACGATGACGATGACGATGACGATGACGATGACGATGACGATGACGATGACGATGACGATGACGATGACGATGACGATGACGATGACGATGACGATGACGATGACGATGACGATGACGATGACGATGACGATGACGATGACGATGACGATGACGATGACGATGACGATGACGATGACGATGACGATGACGATGACGATGACGATGACGATGACGATGACGATGACGATGACGATGACGATGACGATGACGATGACGATGACGATGACGATGACGATGACGATGACGATGACGATGACGATGACGATGACGATGACGATGACGATGACGATGACGATGACGATGACGATGACGATGACGATGACGATGACGATGACGATGACGATGACGATGACGATGACGATGACGATGACGATGACGATGACGATGACGATGACGATGACGATGACGATGACGATGACGATGACGATGACGCTGACGATGACGCTGACGATGACGATGACGATGACGATGACGATGACGATGACGATGACGATGACGATGACGATGACGATGACGATGACGATGACGATGACGATGACGATGACGATGACGATGACGATGACGATGACGATGACGATGACGATGACGATGACGATGACGATGACGATGACGATGACGATGACGATGACGATGACGATGACGATGACGATGACGATGACGATGACGATGACGATGACGATGACGATGACGATGACGATGACGATGACGATGACCATGACGATGACGATCACGATGACGATCACGATGACGATGACGATGACGTCACGACAACGATGACGATGACTATGACGATGACGATGACGATGACGATGACGATGACGATGACGATGACGATGACGATGACGATGACGATGACGATGACGATGACGATGACGATGACGATGACGATGACGATGACGATGACGATGACGATGACGATGACGATGACGATGACGATGACGATGACGATGACGATGACGATGACGATGACGATGACGATGACGATGACGATGACGATGACGATGACCATGACCATGACGATGACGATCACAATGACGATGACGATGACGATGACGATGACGATGACGATGACGATGACGATGACGATGACGATGACGATGACGATGACGATGACGATGACGATGACGATGACGATGACGATGACGATGACGATGACGATGACGGTGACGATGATGACGATGACGTCACGATGACGATGACGATGACGATGACGATGACGATGACGATGACGATGACGATGACGATGACGATGACGATGACGATGACGATGACGATGACGATGACGATGACGATGACGATGACGATGACGATGAAGATGACGAGGACGATGACGATGATGATGACGATGACGATGACGATGACGGTGACGATGATGACGATGACGTCACGATGACGATGACGATGACGATGACGATGACGATGACGATGACGATGACGATGACGATGACGATGACGTCACGATGACGTCACGATGACGATGACGATGACGATGACGATGACGTCACGATGACGATGACGATGACGATGACGATGACGATGACGATGACGATGACGATGACGATGACGATGACGATGACGATGACGATGACGATGACGATGACGATGACGATGACGATGACGATGACGATGACGATGACGATGACGATGACGATGACGATGACGATGACGATGACGATGACGATGACGATGACGATGACGATGACGATGACGATGACGATGACGATGACGATGACGATGACGATGACGATGACGATGACGATGACGATCACGATGACGATGACGATGACGTCACGACAACGATGACGATGACGATGACGATGACGATGACGATGACGATAACAATGACGACGACGATGACGATGACGATGACGATGACGTCACGATAACGTCACGATGACGATGACGATGACGATGACGATGACGGTGACGATGACGATGACGATGACGATGACGATGACGATGACCATGACGATGACGATCACGATGACGATGACGATGACGATGACGATGACGATGACGATGACGATGACGATGACGATGACGATGACGATGACGATGACGCTGACGATGACGCTGACGATGACGCTGACGATGACGATGACGATGACGATGACGATGACGATGACGATGACGATGACGATGACGATGACGATGACGATGACGATGACGATGACGATGACGATGACGATGACGATGACGATGACGATGACGATGACGATGACGATGACGATGACGATGACGATGACGATGACGATGACGATGAAGATGACGATGACGATGACGATGACGATGACGATGACGATGACGATGACGATGACGATGACGATGACGATGACGATGACGATGACGATGACGATGACGATGACGATGACGATGACCATGACCATGACGATGACGATCACAATGACGATCACGATGACGATGACGATGACGTCACGACAACGATGACGATTACGATGACGATGACGATGACGATGACGATGACGATGACGATGACGATGACGATGACGATGACGATGACGATGACGATGACGATGACGATGACGATGACGATGACGATGACGACGACGATGACGATGACGATGACGATGACGATGACGATGACGATCACGATGACGATGACGATGACGTCACGACAACGATGACGATGACGATGACGATGACGATGACGATGACGATAACAATGACGATGACGATGACGATGACGATGACGATGACGACGACGATGACGATGACGATGACGATGACGATGACGATGACGATGACGATGACGATGACGATGACGATGACGATGACGATGACGATGACGATGACGATGACGATGACGATGACGATGACGATGACGATGACGATGACGATGACGATGACGATGACAATGACGATGACGATGATGATGACGATGACGATGACGATGACGATGACGATGACGATGACGATGACGATGACGATGACGATGACGATGACGATGACGATGACGATGACCATGACCATGACGATGACGATCACAATGACGATCACGATGACGATGACGATGACGTCACGACAACGATGACGATTACGATGACGATGACGATGACGATGACGATGACGATGACGATGACGATGACGATGACGATGACGATGACGATGACGTCACGATGACGATGACGATGACGATGACGATGACGATGACGATGACGATGACGATGACGATGACGATGACGATGACGATGACGATGACGATGACGATGACGATGACGATGACGATGACGATGACGATGACGATGACGATGACGATGACGATGACGATGACGATGACCATGACCATGACGATGACGATCACAATGACGATCACGATGACGATGACGATGACGTCACGACAACGATGACGATTACTATGACGATGACGATGACGTCACGATGACGATGACGATGACGATGACGATGACGATGACGATGACGTTGACGATGACGATGACGATGACGATGACGATGACGATGACGATGACGATGACGATGACGATGACGATGACGATGACAATGACGATGACGATGACGATGACGATGACGATGACGATGACGATGACGATGACGATGACGATGACGATGACGATGACGATGACGATGACGATGACGATGACGATGACGATGACGATGACGATGACGATGACGATGACGATGACGATGACGATGACGATGACGTCACGATAACGTCACGATGACGATGACGATGACGATGACGATGACGATGACGATGACGATGACGATGACGATGACGATGACGATGACGATGACGATGACGACGACGATGACGATGACGATGACGATGACGATGACGATGACGATGACGATGACGATGACGATGACGATGACGATGACGATGACGATGACGACGACGATGACGATGACGATGACGATGACGATGACGATGACGATGACGATGACGATGACGATGACGTCACGATGACGATGACGATGACGATGACGATGGCGATGACGATGGCGATGACGATTTCGATGACGATGACGATGACGATGACGATGACAATTTTTTTTTCTTTTTTTGCATAGGTATTCTTTGGGACGCTAAAGCTCACCTGGGAAGGACCCGCTCTTTCCAGGTAGTGTGGAACTTTCAACCACCAAACCCACAGGGACGTTTTCTTCTTGACACAATCCACTCTATGACCGCTTTCGCATTACTTCAGAGTGGTGTCGTTTCCAATCCCCTACGGGGAACCGGACTTATATTCGTTGAGCGACTTGTCTTTTTTGCGGGTTTGTATTTTCAGTTGACGCTGACGATGACGATGACGATGACGATGACGATGACGATGACGATGACGATGACGATGACGATGACGATGACGATGACGATGACGATGACGATGACGATGACGATGACGATGACGATGACGATGACGATGACGATGACGATGACGATGACGATGACGATGACGATGACGATGACGATGACGATGACGATGACGATGACGATGACGATGACGATGACGATGACGATGACGATGACGATGACGATGACGATGACGATGACGATGACGATGACGATGACGATGACGATGACGATGACGATGACGATGACGATGACGATGACGATGACGATGACGATGACGATGACGATGACGATGACGATGACGATGACGATGACGATGACGATGACGATGACGATGACGATGACGATGACGATGACGATGACGATGACGATGACGATGACGATGACGATGACGATGACGATGACGATGACGATGACGATGACGATGACGATGACGATGACGATGACGATGACGATGACGATGACGATGACGCTGACGATGACGCTGACGATGACGATGACGATGACGATGACGATGACGATGACGATGACGATGACGATGACGATGACGATGACGATGACGATGACGATGACGATGACGATGACGATGACGATGACGATGACGATGACGATGACGATGACGATGACGATGACGATGACGATGACGATGACGATGACGATGACGATGACGATGACGATGACGATGACGATGACGATGACGATGACGATGACGATGACGATGACGATGACGATGACGATGACGATGACGATGACGATGACCATGACGATGACGATCACGATGACGATCACGATGACGATGACGATGACGTCACGACAACGATGACGATGACTATGACGATGACGATGACGATGACGATGACGATGACGATGACGATGACGATGACGATGACGATGACGATGACGATGACGATGACGATGACGATGACGATGACGATGACGATGACGATGACGATGACGATGACGATGACGATGACGATGACGATGACGATGACGATGACGATGACGATGACGATGACGATGACGATGACGATGACGATGACGATGACCATGACCATGACGATGACGATCACAATGACGATCACGATGACGATGACGATGACGTCACGACAACGATGACGATTACGATGACGATGACGATGACGATGACGATGACGATGACGATGACGATGACGATGACGATGACGATGACGATGACGATGACGATGACGATGACGATGACGATGACGATGACGATGACGATGACGATGACGATGACGATGACGATGACGATGACGATGACGATGACGATGACGATGACGATGACGATGACGATGACGATGACGATGACGATGACGATGACGATGACGATGACGATGACGATGACGATGACGATGACGATGACGATGACGATGACGATGACGATGACGATGACGATGACGATGACGATGACGATGACGATGACGATGACGATGACGATGACGACGACGATGACGATGACGATGACGATGACGATGACGATGACGATGACGATGACGATGACGATGACGATGACGATGACGATGACGATGACGATGACGATGACGATGACGATGACGATGACGATGACGATGACGATGACGATGACGATGACGATGACGATGACGATGACGATGACGATGACGATGACGATGACGATGACCATGACGATGACGATCACGATGACGATCACGATGACGATGACGATGACGTCACGACAACGATGACGATGACTATGACGATGACGATGACGATGACGATGACGATGACGATGACGATGACGATGACGATGACGATGACGATGACGATGACGATGACGATGACGATGACGATGACGATGACGATGACGATGACGATGACGATGACGATGACGATGACGATGACGATGACGATGACGATGACGATGACGATGACGATGACGATGACGATGACGATGACGATGACGATGACGATGACGATGACGATGACGATGACGATGACGATGACGATGACGATGACGATGACGATGACGATGACGATGACGATGACGATGACGATGACGATGACGATGACGATGACGATGACGATGACGATGACGATGACGATGACGATGACGATGACGATGACGATGACGATGACGATGACGATGACGATGACGATGACGATGACGATGACGATGACGATGACGATGACGATGACGATGACGATGACGATGACGATGACGATGACGATGACGATGACGATGACGATGACGATGACGATGACGATGACGATGACGATGACGATGACCATGACCATGACGATGACGATCACAATGACGATCACGATGACGATGACGATGACGTCACGACAACGATGACGATTACGATGACGATGACGATGACGATGACGATGACGATGACGATGACGATGACGATGACGATGACGATGACGATGACGATGACGATGACGATGACGATGACAATGACGATGACGATGACGATGACGATGACGATGACGATGACGATGACGATGACGATGACAATGACGATGACGATGACGATGACGATGACGATGACGATGACGATGACGATGACGATGACGATGACGATGACGATGACGATGACGATGACGATGACGATGACGATGACGATGACGATGACGATGACGATGACGATGACGATGACGATGACGATGACGATGACGATGACGATGACGATGACGATGACGATGACGATGACGATGACGATGACGATGACGATGACGATGACGATGACGATGACGATGACGATGACGATGACGATGACGATGACGATGACGATGACGATGACGATGACGATGACGATGACGATGACGATGACCATGACGATGACGATGACGATGACGTCATGACAACGATGACGATTACGATGACGATGACGATGACGATGACGATGACGATGACGATGACGATGACGATGACGATGACGTCACGATGACGATGACGATGACGATGACGATGACGATGACGATGACCATGACGATGACGATGACGATGACGATGACGATGACGATGACGATGACGATGACGATGACGATGACGATGACGATGACGATGACGATGACGATGACGATGATGATGACGATGACGATGACGATGACGTCACGATGACGATGACGATGACGATGACGATGACGATGACGATGACGATGACGATGACGATGACGATGACGATGACGATGACGATGACGATGACGATGACGATGACGATGACGATGACGATGACGATGACGATGACGATGACGATGACGATGACGATGACGATGACGATGACGATGACGATGACGATGACGATGACGATGACGATGACGATGACGATGACGATGACGATGACGATGACGATGACGATGACGATGACGATGACGATGACGATGACGATGACGATGACGATGACGATGACGATGACGATGACGATGACGATGACGATGACGATGACGATGACGATGACGATGACGATGACGATGACGATGACGATGACGATGACGATGACGATGACGATGACGATGACGATGACGATGACGATGACGATGACGATGACGATGACGATGACGATGACGATGACGATGACGATGACGATGACGATGACGATGACGATGAAGATGACGATGACGATGACGATGACGATGACGATGACGATGACGATGACGATGACGATGACGATGACGATGACGATGACGATGACGATGACGATGACGATGACCATGACCATGACGATGACGATGACGATGACAATGACGATGACGATGACGATGACGATGACGATGACGATGACGATGACGATGACGATGACGATGACGATGACGATGACGATGACGATGACGATGACGATGACGATGACGATGACCATGACCATGACGATGACGATGACGATGACAATGACGATGACGATGACGATGACGATGACGATGACGATGACGATGACGATGACGATGACGATGACGATGACGATGACGATGACGATGACGATGACGATGACGATGACGATGACGATGACGATGACGATGACGATGACGATGACGATGACGATGACGATGACGATGACAATGACGATGTCGATGACGATGACGATGACGATGACGATGACGATGACGATGACGATGACCATGACGATGACGATCACGATGACGATGACGATGACGATGACGATGACGATGACGATGACGATGACGATGACGATGACGATGACGATGACGATGACGATGACGCTGACGATGACGCTGACGATGACGATGACGATGACGATGACCATGACGATGACGATGACGATGACGATGACGATGACGATGACGATGACGATGACGATGACGATGACGATGACGATGACGATGACGATGACGATGACGATGATGATGACGATGACGATGACGATGACGTCACGATGACGATGACGATGACGATGACGATGACGATGACGATGACGATGACGATGACGATGACGATGACGATGACGATGACGATGACGATGACGATGACGATGACGATGACGATGACGATGACGATGACGATGACGATGACGATGACGATGACGATGACGATGACGATGACGATGACGATGACGATGACGATGACGATGACGATGACGATGACGATGACGATGACGATGACGATGACGATGACGATGACGATGACGATGACGATGACGATGACGATGACGATGACGATGACGATGACGATGACGATGACGATGACGATGACGATGACGATGACGATGACGATGACGATGACGATGACGATGACGATGACGATGACGATGACGATGACGATGACGATGACGATGACGATGACGATGACGATGAAGATGACGATGACGATGACGATGACGATGACGATGACGATGACGATGACGATGACGATGACGATGACGATGACGATGACGATGACGATGACGATGACCATGACCATGACGATGACGATGACGATGACAATGACGATGACGATGACGATGACGATGACGATGACGATGACGATGACGATGACGATGACGATGACGATGACGATGACGATGACGATGACGATGACGATGACGATGACGATGACGATGACGATGACGATGACGATGACGATGACGATGACGATGACGATGACGATGACGATGACAATGACGATGTCGATGACGATGACGATGACGATGACGATGACGATGACGATGACGATGACCATGACGATGACGATCACGATGACGATGACGATGACGATGACGATGACGATGACGATGACGATGACGATGACGATGACGATGACGATGACGATGACGATGACGATGACGATGACGATGACGATGACGATGACGATGACGATGACGATGACGATGACGATGACGATGACGATGACGATGACGATGACGATGACGATGACGATGACGATGACGATGACGATGACGATGACGATGACAATGACGATGACGATGACGATGACGATGACGATGACGATGACGATGACGATGACGATGACGATGACGATGACGATGACGATGACGATGACGATGACGATGACGATGACGATGACGATGACGATGACGATGACGATGACGATGACGATGACGATGACGATGACGATGACGATGACGATGACGATGACGATGACGATGACGATGACGATGACGATGACGATGACGATGACGATGACGATGACGATGACGATGACGATGACGATGACGATGACGATGACGATGACGATGACGATGACGATGACGATGACGATGACGATGACGATGACGATGACGATGACGATGACGATGACGATGACGATGACGATGACGATGACGATGACGATGACGATGACGATGACGATGACGATGACGATGACGATGACGATGACGATGACGATGACGATGACGATGACGATGACGATGACGATGACGATGACGATGACGATGACGATGACGATGACGATGACGATGACGATGACGATGACGATGACGATGACGATGACGATGACGATGACGACGACGATGACGATGACGATGACGATGACGATGACGATGACGATGACGATGACGATGACGTCACGATGACGATGACGATGACGATGACGATGACGATGACGATGACGATGACGATGACGATGACGATGACGATGACGATGACGATGACGATGACGATGACGATGACGATGACGATGACGATGACGATGACGATGACGATGACGATGACGATGACGATGACGATGACGATGACGATGACGATGACGATGACGATGACGATGACGATGACGATGACGATGACGATGACGATGACGATGACGATGACGATAACGATGACGATGACGATGACGATGACGATGACGATGACGATGACCATGACCATGACGATGACGATCACAATGACGATCACGATGACGATGACGATGACGTCACGACAACGATGACGATTACGATGACGATGACGATGACGATGACGATGACGATGACGATGACGATGACGATGACGATGACGATGACGATGACGATGACGATGACGATGACGATGACGATGACGTCACGATGACGATGACGATGACGATGACGATGACGATGACGATGACGATGACGATGACGATGACGATGACGATGACGATGACGATGACGATGACGATGACGATGACGATGACGATGACGATGACGATGACAATGACGATGACGATGACGATGACGATGACGATGACGATGACGATGACGATGACGATGACGATGACGATGACAATGACGATGACGATGACGATGACGATGACGATGACGATGACGATGACGATGACGATGACGATGACGATGACGATGACGATGACGATGACGATGACGATGACGATGACGATGACGATGACGATGACGATGACGATGACGATGACGATGACGATGACGATGACGATGACGATGACGATGACGATGACGATGACGATGACGATGACGATGACGATGACGATGACGATGACGATGACGATGACGATGACGATGACGATGACGATGACGATGACGATGACGATGACGATGACGATGACGATGACGATGACGATGACGATGACGATGACGATGACCATGACGATGACGATGACGATGACGTCATGACAACGATGACGATTACGATGACGATGACGATGACGATGACGATGACGATGACGATGACGATGACGATGACGATGACGTCACGATGACGATGACGATGACGATGACGATGACGATGACGATGACCATGACGATGACGATGACGATGACGATGACGATGACGATGACGATGACGATGACGATGACGATGACGATGACGATGACGATGACGATGACGATGACGATGACGATGACGATGACGATGACGATGACGATGACGATGACGATGACGATGACGATGACGATGACGATGACGATGACGATGACGATGACGATGACGATGACGATGAAGATGACGATGACGATGACGATGACGATGACGATGACGATGACGATGACGATGACGATGACGATGACGATGACGATGACGATGACGATGACGATGACCATGACCATGACGATGACGATGACGATGACAATGACGATGACGATGACGATGACGATGACGATGACGATGACGATGACGATGACGATGACGATGACGATGACGATGACGATGACGATGACGATGACGATGACGATGACGATGACGATGACGATGACGATGACGATGACGATGACGATGACGATGACGATGACGATGACGATGACAATGACGATGTCGATGACGATGACGATGACGATGACGATGACGATGACGATGACGATGACCATGACGATGACGATCACGATGACGATGACGATGACGATGACGATGACGATGACGATGACGATGACGATGACGATGACGATGACGATGACGATGACGATGACGATGACGATGACGATGACGATGACGATGACGATGACGATGACGATGACGATGACGATGACGATGACGATGACGATGACGATGACGATGACGATGACGATGACGATGACGATGACGATGACAATGACGATGACGATGACGATGACGATGACGATGACGATGACGATGACGATGACGATGACGATGACGATGACAATGACGATGACGATGACGATGACGATGACGATGACGATGACGATGACGATGACGATGACGATGACGATGACGATGACGATGACGATGACGATGACGATGACGATGACGATGACGATGACGATGACGATGACGATGACGATGACGATGACGATGACGATGACGATGACGATGACGATGACGATGACGATGACGATGACGATGACGATGACGATGACGATGACGATGACGATGACGATGACGATGACGATGACGATGACGATGACGATGACGATGACGATGACGATGACGATGACGATGACGATGACGATGACGATGACGATGACGATGACGATGACGATGACGATGACGATGACGATGACGATGACGATGACGATGACGATGACGATGACGATGACGATGACGATGACGATGACGATGACGATGACGATGACGATGACGATGACGATGACGATGACGATGACGATGACGATGACGATGACGATGACGATGACGATGACGATGACGATGACGATGACGATGACGATGACGATGACGATGACGATGACGTCACGATGACGATGACGATGACGATGACGATGACGATGACGATGACGATGACGATGACGATGACGATGACGATGACGATGACGATGACGATGACGATGACGATGACGATGACGATGACGATGACGATGACGATGACGATGACGATGACGATGACGATGACGATGACGATGACGATGACGATGACGATGACGATGACGATGACGATGACGATGACGATGACGATGACGATGACGATGACGATGACGATGACGATGACGATGACGATGACGATGACGATGACGATGACCATGACCATGACGATGACGATCACAATGACGATCACGATGACGATGACGATGACGTCACGACAACGATGACGATTACGACAACGATGACGATTACGATGACGATGACGATGACGATGACGATGACGATGACGATGACGATGACGATGACGATGACGATGACGATGACGATGACGATGACGATGACGATGACGATGACGTCACGATGACGATGACGATGACGATGACGATGACGATGACGATGACGATGACGATGACGATGACGATGACGATGACGATGACGATGACGATGACGATGACGATGACGATGACGATGACGATGACAATGACGATGACGATGACGATGACGATGACGATGACGATGACGATGACGATGACGATGACGATGACGATGACAATGACGATGACGATGACGATGACGATGACGATGACGATGACGATGACGATGACGATGACGATGACGATGACGATGACGATGACGATGACGATGACGATGACGATGACGATGACGATGACGATGACGATGACGATGACGATGACGATGACGATGACGATGACGATGACGATGACGATGACGATGACGATGACGATGACGATGACGATGACGATGACGATGACGATGACGATGACGATGACGATGACGATGACGATGACGTCACGATGACGATGACGATGACGATGACCATGACGATGACGATGACGATGACGATGACGATGACGATGACGATGACGATGACGATGACGATGACGATGACGATGACGATGACGATGACGATGACGATGACGATGATGATGACGATGACGATGACGATGATGATGACGATGACGATGACGATGACGTCACGATGACGATGACGATGACGATGACGATGACGATGACGATGACGATGACGATGACGATGACGATGACGATGACGATGACGATGACGATGACGATGACGATGACGATGACGATGACGATGACGATGACGATGACGATGACGATGACGATGACGATGACGATGACGATGACGATGACGATGACGATGACGATGACGATGACGATGACGATGACGATGACGATGACGATGACGATGACGATGACGATGACGATGACGATGACGATGACGATGACGATGACGATGACGATGACGATGACGATGACGATGACGATGACGATGACGATGACGATGACGATGACGATGACGATGACGATGACGATGACGATGACGATGACGATGACGATGACGATGACGATGACGATGACGATGACGATGACGATGACGATGACGATGACGATGACGATGACGATGACGATGACGATGACGATGACGATGACGATGAAGATGACGATGACGATGACGATGACGATGACGATGACGATGACGATGACGATGACGATGACGATGACGATGACGATGACGATGACGATGACGATGACCATGACCATGACGATGACGATGACGATGACAATGACGATGACGATGACGATGACGATGACGATGACGATGACGATGACGATGACGATGACGATGACGATGACGATGACGATGACGATGACGATGACGATGACGATGACGATGACGATGACGATGACGATGACGATGACGATGACGATGACGATGACGATGACGATGACGATGACAATGACGATGTCGATGACGATGACGATGACGATGACGATGACGATGACGATGACGATGACCATGACGATGACGATCACGATGACGATGACGATGACGATGACGATGACGATGACGATGACGATGACGATGACGATGACGATGACGATGACGATGACGATGACGCTGACGATGACGATGACGCTGACGATGACGATGACGATGACGATGACGATGACGATGACGATGACGATGACGATGACGCTGACGATGACGCTGACGATGACGATGACGATGACGATGACGATGACGATGACGATGACGATGACGATGACGATGACGATGACGATGACGATGACGATGACGATGACGATGACGATGACGATGACGATGACGATGACGATGACGATGACGATGACGATGACGATGACGATGACGATGACGATGACGATGACAATGACGATGTCGATGACGATGACGATGACGATGACGATGACGATGACGATGACGATGACGATGACGATGACGATGACGATGACGATGACGATGACGATGACGATGACGATGACGATGACGGTGACGATGACGATGACGATGACGATGACGATGACGATGACCATGACGATGACGATCACGATGACGATGACGATGACGATGACGATGACGATGACGATGACGATGACGATGACGATGACGATGACGATGACGATGACGATGACGCTGACGATGACGCTGACGATGACGATGACGATGACGATGACGATGACGATGACGATGACGATGACGATGACGATGACGATGACGATGACGATGACGATGACGATGACGATGACGATGACGATGACGATGACGATGACGATGACGATGACGATGACGATGACGATGACGATGACGATGACGATGACGATGACGATGACGATGACGATGACGATGACGATGAAGATGACGATGACGATGACGATGACGATGACGATGACGATGACGATGACGATGACGATGACGATGACGATGACGATGACGATGACGATGACGATGACGATGACGATGACGATGACCATGACCATGACGATGACGATCACAATGACGATCACGATGACGATGACGATGACGTCACGACAACGATGACGATTACGATGACGATGACGATGACGATGACGATGACGATGACGATGACGATGACGATGACGATGACGATGACGTCACGATGACGATGACGATGACGATGACGATGACGATGACGATGACGATGACGATGACGATGACGATGACGATGACGATGACGATGACGATGACGATGACGATGACGATGACGATGACGATGACGATGACGATGACGATGACGATGACGATGACGATGACGATGACGATGACGATGACGATGACGATGACGATGACGATGACGATGACGATGACGATGACGATGACGATGACGATGACGATGACGATGACGATGACGATGACGATGACGATGACGCTGACGATGACGCTGACGATGACGATGACGATGACGATGACGATGACGATGACGATGACGATGACGATGACGATGACGATGACGATGACGATGACGATGACGATGACGATGACGATGACGATGACGATGACGATGACGATGACGATGACGATGACGATGACGATGACGATGACGATGACGATGACGATGACGATGACGATGACGATGACCATGACGATGACGATCACGATGACGATCACGATGACGATGACGATGACGTCACGACAACGATGACGATGACTATGACGATGACGATGACGATGACGATGACGATGACGATGACGATGACGATGACGATGACGATGACGATGACGATGACGATGACGATGACGATGACGATGACGATGACGATGACGATGACGATGACGATGACGATGACGATGACGATGACGATGACGATGACGATGACGATGACGATGACGATGACGATGACGATGACGATGACGATGACGATGACGATGACGATGACGATGACGATGACGATGACCATGACCATGACGATGACGATCACAATGACGATCACGATGACGATGACGATGACGTCACGACAACGATGACGATTACGATGACGATGACGATGACGATGACGATGACGATGACGATGACGATGACGATGACGATGACGATGACGATGACGATGACGATGACGATGACGATGACGATGACGATGACGATGACGATGACGATGACGATGACGATGACGATGACGATGACGATGACGATGACGATGACGATGACGATGACGATGACGATGACGATGACGATGACGATGACGATGACGATGACGATGACGATGACGATGACGATGACGATGACGATGACGATGACGATGACGATGACGACGACGATGACGATGACGATGACGATGACGATGACGATGACGATGACGATGACGATGACGATGACGATGACGATGACGATGACGATGACGATGACGATGACGATGACGATGACGATGACGATGACGATGACGATGACGATGACGATGACGATGACGATGACGATGACGATGACGATGACGATGACGATGACGATGACGATGACGATGACCATGACGATGACGATCACGATGACGATCACGATGACGATGACGATGACGTCACGACAACGATGACGATGACTATGACGATGACGATGACGATGACGATGACGATGACGATGACGATGACGATGACGATGACGATGACGATGACGATGACGATGACGATGACGATGACGATGACGATGACGATGACGATGACGATGACGATGACGATGACGATGACGATGACGATGACGATGACGATGACGATGACGATGACGATGACGATGACGATGACGATGACGATGACGATGACGATGACGATGACGATGACGATGACGATGACGATGACGATGACGATGACGATGACGATGACGATGACGATGACGATGACGATGACGATGACGATGACGATGACGATGACGATGACGATGACGATGACGATGACGATGACGATGACGATGACGATGACGATGACGATGACGATGACGATGACGATGACGATGACGATGACGATGACGATGACGATGACGATGACGATGACGATGACGATGACGATGACGATGACGATGACGATGACGATGACGATGACGATGACGATGACGATGACGATGACGATGACGATGACGATGACGATGACGATGACGATGACGATGACGATGACGATGACGATGACGATGACGATGACGATGACGATGACGATGACGATGACGATGACGATGACGATGACGATGACGATGACGATGACGATGACGATGACGATGACGATGACCATGACCATGACGATGACGATCACAATGACGATCACGATGACGATGACGATGACGTCACGACAACGATGACGATTACGATGACGATGACGATGACGATGACGATGACGATGACGATGACGATGACGATGACGATGACGATGACGATGACGATGACGATGACGATGACGTCACGATGACGATGACGATGACGATGACGATGACGATGACGATGACGATGACGATGACGATGACGATGACGATGACGATGACGATGACGATGACGATGACGATGACGATGACGATGACGATGACGATGACGATGACGATGACGATGACGATGACGATGACGATGACGATGACGATGACGATGACGATGACGATGACGATGACGATGACGATGACGATGACGATGACGATGACGATGACGATGACGATGACGATGACGATGACGATGACGATGACGATGACGATGACGATGACCATGACCATGACGATGACGATCACAATGACGATCACGATGACGATGACGATGACGTCACGACAACGATGACGATTACGATGACGATGACGATGACGATGACGATGACGATGACGATGACGATGACGATGACGATGACGATGACGATGACGATGACGATGACGATGACGATGACGTCACGATGACGATGACGATGACGATGACGATGACGATGACGATGACGATGACGATGACGATGACGATGACGATGACGATGACGATGACGATGACGATGACGATGACGATGACGATGACAATGACGATGACGATGACAATGACGATGACGATGACGATGACGATGACGATGACGATGACGATGACGATGACGATGACAATGACGATGACGATGACGATGACGATGACGATGACGATGACGATGACGATGACGATGACGATGACGATGACGATGACGATGACGATGACGATGACGATGACGATGACGATGACGATGACGATGACGATGACGATGACGATGACGATGACGATGACGATGACGATGACGATGACGATGACGATGACGATGACGATGACGATGACGATGACGATGACGATGACGATGACGATGACGATGACGATGACGATGACGATGACGATGACGATGACGATGACGATGACGATGACGATGACGATGACGATGACGATGACGATGACGATGACCATGACGATGACGATGACGATGACGTCATGACAACGATGACGATTACGATGACGATGACGATGACGATGACGATGACGATGACGATGACGATGACGATGACGATGACGTCACGATGACGATGACGATGACGATGACGATGACGATGACGATGACCATGACGATGACGATGACGATGACGATGACGATGACGATGACGATGACGATGACGATGACGATGACGATGACGATGACGATGACGATGACGATGACGATGACGATGACGATGACGATGATGATGACGATGACGATGACGATGACGTCACGATGACGATGACGATGACGATGACGATGACGATGACGATGACGATGACGATGACGATGACGATGACGATGACGATGACGATGACGATGACGATGACGATGACGATGACGATGACGATGACGATGACGATGACGATGACGATGACGATGACGATGACGATGACGATGACGATGACGATGACGATGACGATGACGATGACGATGACGATGACGATGACGATGACGATGACGATGACGATGACGATGACGATGACGATGACGATGACGATGACGATGACGATGACGATGACGATGACGATGACGATGACGATGACGATGACGATGACGATGACGATGACGATGACGATGACGATGACGATGACGATGACGATGACGATGACGATGACGATGACGATGACGATGACGATGACGATGACGATGACGATGACGATGACGATGACGATGACGATGAAGATGACGATGACGATGACGATGACGATGACGATGACGATGACGATGACGATGACGATGACGATGACGATGACGATGACGATGACGATGACGATGACCATGACCATGACGATGACGATGACGATGACAATGACGATGACGATGACGATGACGATGACGATGACGATGACGATGACGATGACGATGACGATGACGATGACGATGACGATGACGATGACGATGACGATGACGATGACGATGACGATGACGATGACGATGACGATGACGATGACGATGACGATGACGATGACGATGACGATGACGATGACAATGACGATGTCGATGACGATGACGATGACGATGACGATGACGATGACGATGACGATGACCATGACGATGACGATCACGATGACGATGACGATGACGATGACGATGACGATGACGATGACGATGACGATGACGATGACGATGACGATGACGATGACGATGACGCTGACGATGACGCTGACGATGACGATGACGATGACGATGACGATGACGATGACGATGACGATGACGATGACGCTGACGATGACGCTGACGATGACGATGACGATGACGATGACGATGACGATGACGATGACGATGACGATGACGATGACGATGACGATGACGATGAAGATGACGATGACGATGACGATGACGATGACGATGACGATGACGATGACGATGACGATGACGATGACGATGACGATGACGATGACGATGACGATGACCATGACCATGACGATGACGATGACGATGACAATGACGATGACGATGACGATGACGATGACGATGACGATGACGATGACGATGACGATGACGATGACGATGACGATGACGATGACGATGACGATGACGATGACGATGACGATGACGATGACGATGACGATGACGATGACGATGACGATGACGATGACGATGACGATGACGATGACGATGACAATGACGATGTCGATGACGATGACGATGACGATGACGATGACGATGACGATGACGATGACCATGACGATGACGATCACGATGACGATGACGATGACGATGACGATGACGATGACGATGACGATGACGATGACGATGACGATGACGATGACGATGACGATGACGCTGACGATGACGCTGACGATGACGATGACGATGACGATGACGATGACGATGACGATGACGATGACGATGACGCTGACGATGACGCTGACGATGACGATGACGATGACGATGACGATGACGATGACGATGACGATGACGATGACGATGACGATGACGATGACGATGACGATGACGATGACGATGACGATGACGATGACGATGACGATGACGATGACGATGACGATGACGATGACGATGACGATGACGATGACGATGACGATGACAATGACGATGTCGATGACGATGACGATGACGATGACGATGACGATGACGATGACGATGACGATGACGATGACGATGACGATGACGATGACGATGACGATGACGATGACGATGACGATGACGATGACGATGACGGTGACGATGACGATGACGATGACGATGACGATGACGATGACCATGACGATGACGATCACGATGACGATGACGATGACGATGACGATGACGATGACGATGACGATGACGATGACGATGACGATGACGATGACGATGACGCTGACGATGACGCTGACGATGACGATGACGATGACGATGACGATGACGATGACGATGACGATGACGATGACGATGACGATGACGATGACGATGACGATGACGATGACGATGACGATGACGATGACGATGACGATGACGATGACGATGACGATGACGATGACGATGACGATGACGATGACGATGACGATGACGATGACGATGACGATGACGATGACGATGACGATGAAGATGACGATGACGATGACGATGACGATGACGATGACGATGACGATGACGATGACGATGACGATGACGATGACGATGACGATGACGATGACGATGACGATGACGATGACGATGACCATGACCATGACGATGACGATCACAATGACGATCACGATGACGATGACGATGACGTCACGACAACGATGACGATTACGATGACGATGACGATGACGATGACGATGACGATGACGATGACGATGACGATGACGATGACGATGACGTCACGATGACGATGACGATGACGATGACGATGACGATGACGATGACGATGACGATGACGATGACGATGACGATGACGATGACGATGACGATGACGATGACGATGACGATGACGATGACGATGACGATGACGATGACGATGACGATGACGATGACGATGACGATGACGATGACGATGACGATGACGATGACGATGACGATGACGATGACGATGACGATGACGATGACGATGACGATGACGATGACGATGACGATGACGATGACGATGACGATGACGATGACGATGACGATGACGATGACGATGACGATGACGATGACGATGACGATGACGATGACGATGACGATGACGATGACGATGACGATGACGATGACGATGACGATGACGATGACGATGACGATGACGATGACGATGACGATGACGATGACGATGACGATGACGATGACGATGACGATGACGATGACGATGACGATGACGATGACGATGACGATGACGATGACGATGACGATGACGATGACGATGACGATGACGATGAAGATGACGATGACGATGACGATGACGATGACGATGACGATGACGATGACGATGACGATGACGATGACGATGACGATGACGATGACGATGACCATGACCATGACGATGACGATGACGTCATGACAACGATGACGATTACGATGACGATGACGATGACGATGACGATGACGATGACGATGACGATGACGATGACGATGACGTCACGACAACGATGACGATTACGATGACGATGACGATGACGATGACGATGACGATGACGATGACGATGACGATGACGATGACGATGACGATGACGATGACGATGACGATGACGATGACGATGACGATGACGATGACGATGACGATGACCATGACGATGACGATCACAATGACGATCACGATGACGATGACGATGACGTCACGACAACGATGACGATTACGATGACGATGACGATGACGATGACGATGACGATGACGATGACGATGACGATGACGATGACGATGACGATGACGATGACGATGACGATGACGATGACGATGACGATGACGATGACGATGACGATGACGATGACGATGACGATGACGATGACGATGACGATGACGATGACGATGACGATGACGATGACGATGACGATGACCATGACCATGACGATGACGATCACAATGACGATCACGATGACGATGACGATGACGTCACGACAACGATGACGATTACGATGACGATGACGATGACGATGACGATGACGATGACGATGACGATGACGATGACGATGACGATGACGATGACGATGACGATGACGATGACGATGACGATGACGATGACGATGACGATGACGATGACGATGACGATGACGATGACGATGACGATGACGATGACGATGACGATGACGATGACGATGACGATGACCATGACGATGACGATGACGATGACGTCATGACAACGATGACGATTACGATGACGATGACGATGACGATGACGATGACGATGACGATGACGATGACGATGACGATGACGTCACGATGACGATGACGATGACGATGACGATGACGATGACGATGACCATGACGATGACGATGACGATGACGATGACGATGACGATGACGATGACGATGACGATGACGATGACGATGACGATGACGATGACGATGACGATGACGATGACGATGACGATGACGATGATGATGACGATGACGATGACGATGACGTCACGATGACGATGACGATGACGATGACGATGACGATGACGATGACGATGACGATGACGATGACGATGACGATGACGATGACGATGACGATGACGATGACGATGACGATGACGATGACGATGACGATGACGATGACGATGACGATGACGATGACGATGACGATGACGATGACGATGACGATGACGATGACGATGACGATGACGATGACGATGACGATGACGATGACGATGACGATGACGATGACGATGACGATGACGATGACGATGACGATGACGATGACGATGACGATGACGATGACGATGACGATGACGATGACGATGACGATGACGATGACGATGACGATGACGATGACGATGACGATGACGATGACGATGACGATGACGATGACGATGACGATGACGATGACGATGACGATGACGATGACGATGACGATGACGATGACGATGACGATGACGATGACGATGACGATGACGATGACGATGACGATGACGATGACGATGAAGATGACGATGACGATGACGATGACGATGACGATGACGATGACGATGACGATGACGATGACGATGACGATGACGATGACGATGACGATGACGATGACGATGACCATGACCATGACGATGACGATGACGATGACAATGACGATGACGATGACGATGACGATGACGATGACGATGACGATGACGATGACGATGACGATGACGATGACGATGACGATGACGATGACGATGACGATGACGATGACGATGACGATGACGATGACGATGACGATGACGATGACGATGACGATGACGATGACGATGACGATGACAATGACGATGTCGATGACGATGACGATGACGATGACGATGACGATGACGATGACGATGACGATGACGATGACGATGACGATGACGATGACGATGACGATGACGATGACGATGACGATGACGATGACGATGACGATGACGATGACGATGACGATGACGATGACGATGACCATGACGATGACGATCACGATGACGATGACGATGACGATGACGATGACGATGACGATGACGATGACGATGACGATGACGATGACGATGACGATGACGATGACGATGACGATGACGATGACGATGACGATGACGATGACGATGACGATGACGATGACGATGACGATGAAGATGACGATGACGATGACGATGACGATGACGATGACGATGACGATGACGATGACGATGACGATGACGATGACGATGACGATGACGATGACGATGACGATGACGATGACGATGACCATGACCATGACGATGACGATCACAATGACGATCACGATGACGATGACGATGACGTCACGACAACGATGACGATTACGATGACGATGACGATGACGATGACGATGACGATGACGATGACGATGACGATGACGATGACGATGACGATGACGATGACGATGACGATGACGATGACGATGACGATGACGATGACGATGACGATGACGATGACGATGACGATGACGATGACGATGACGATGACGATGACGATGACGATGACGATGACGATGACGATGACGATGACGATGACGATGACGATGACGATGACGATGACGATGACGATGACGATGACGATGACGATGACGATGACGATGACGATGACGATGACGATGACGATGACGATGACGATGACGATGACGATGACGATGACGATGAAGATGACGATGACGATGACGATGACGATGACGATGACGATGACGATGACGATGACGATGACGATGACGATGACGATGACGATGACGATGACGATGACCATGACCATGACGATGACGATGACGATGACAATGACGATGACGATGACGATGACGATGACGATGACGATGACGATGACGATGACGATGACGATGACGATGACGATGACGATGACGATGACCATGACCATGACGATGACGATCACAATGACGATCACGATGACGATGACGATGACGTCACGACAACGATGACGATTACGATGACGATGACGATGACGATGACGATGACGATGACGATGACGATGACGATGACGATGACGATGACGATGACGATGACGATGACGATGACGATGACGATGACGATGACGATGACGATGACGATGACGATGACGATGACGATGACGATGACGATGACGATGACCATGACCATGACGATGACGATCACAATGACGATCACGATGACGATGACGATGACGTCACGACAACGATGACGATTACGATGACGATGACGATGACGATGACGATGACGATGACGATGACGATGACGATGACGATGACGATGACGATGACGATGACGATGACGATGACGATGACGATGACGATGACGATGACGATGACGATGACGATGACGATGACGATGACGATGACGATGACGATGACGATGACGATGACGATGACGATGACGATGACGATGACGATGACGATGACGATGACGATGACGATGACGATGACGATGAAGATGACGATGACGATGACGATGACGATGACGATGACGATGACGATGACGATGACGATGACGATGACGATGACGATGACGATGACGATGACGATGACGATGACGATGACGATGACCATGACCATGACGATGACGATCACAATGACGATCACGATGACGATGACGATGACGTCACGACAACGATGACGATTACGATGACGATGACGATGACGATGACGATGACGATGACGATGACGATGACGATGACGATGACGATGACGATGACGATGACGATGACGATGACGATGACGATGACGATGACGATGACGATGACGATGACGATGACGATGACGATGACGATGACGATGACGATGACGATGACGATGACGATGACGATGACGATGACGATGACGATGACGATGACGATGACGATGACGATGACGATGACGATGACGATGACGATGACGATGACGATGACGATGACGATGACGATGACGATGACGATGACGATGACGATGACGATGACGATGACGATGACGATGACGATGACGATGAAGATGACGATGACGATGACGATGACGATGACGATGACGATGACGATGACGATGACGATGACGATGACGATGACGATGACGATGACGATGACGATGACCATGACCATGACGATGACGATGACGATGACAATGACGATGACGATGACGATGACGATGACGATGACGATGACGATGACGATGACGATGACGATGACGATGACGATGACGATGACGATGACCATGACCATGACGATGACGATCACAATGACGATCACGATGACGATGACGATGACGTCACGACAACGATGACGATTACGATGACGATGACGATGACGATGACGATGACGATGACGATGACGATGACGATGACGATGACGATGACGATGACGATGACGATGACGATGACGATGACGATGACGATGACGATGACGATGACAATGACGATGACGATGACGATGACGATGACGATGACGATGACGATGACGATGACGATGACGATGACGATGACGATGACGATGACGATGACGATGACGATGACGATGACGATGACGCTGACGATGACGCTGACGATGACGATGACGATGACGATGACGATGACGATGACGATGACGATGACGATGACGATGACGATGACGATGACGATGACGATGACGATGACGATGACGATGACGATGACGATGACGATGACGATGACGATGACGATGACGATGACGATGACGATGACGATGACGATGACGATGACGATGACGATGACGATGACGATGAAGATGACGATGACGATGACGATGACGATGACGATGACGATGACGATGACGATGACGATGACGATGACGATGACGATGACGATGACGATGACGATGACGATGACGATGACGATGACGATGACCATGACCATGACGATGACGATCACAATGACGATCACGATGACGATGACGATGACGTCACGACAACGATGACGATTACGATGACGATGACGATGACGATGACGATGACGATGACGATGACGATGACGATGACGATGACGATGACGTCACGATGACGATGACGATGACGATGACGATGACGATGACGATGACGATGACGATGACGATGACGATGACGATGACGATGACGATGACGATGACGATGACGATGACGATGACGATGACGATGACGATGACGATGACGATGACGATGACGATGACGATGACGATGACGATGACGATGACGATGACGATGACGATGACGATGACGATGACGATGACGATGACGATGACGATGACGATGACGATGACGATGACGATGACGATGACGATGACGATGACGATGACGATGACGATGACGATGACGATGACGATGACGATGACGATGACGATGACGATGACGATGACGATGACGATGACGATGACGATGACGATGACGATGACGATGACGATGACGATGACGATGACGATGAAGATGACGATGACGATGACGATGACGATGACGATGACGATGACGATGACGATGACGATGACGATGACCATGACCATGACGATGACGATGACGATGACAATGACGATGACGATGACGATGACGATGACGATGACGATGACGATGACGATGACGATGACGATGACGATGACGATGACCATGACCATGACGATGACGATCACAATGACGATCACGATGACGATGACGATGACGTCACGACAACGATGACGATTACGATGACGATGACGATGACGATGACGATGACGATGACGATGACGATGACGATGACGATGACGATGACGATGACGATGACCATGACGATGACGATCACGATGACGATGACGATGACGATGACGACGACGATGACGATGACGATGACGATGACGTCACGATAACGTCACGATGACGATGACGATGACGATGACGATGACGGTGACGATGACGATGACGATGACGATGACGATGACGATGACCATGACGATGACGATCACGATGACGATGACGATGACGATGACGATGACGATGACGATGACGATGACGATGACGATGACGATGACGATGACGATGACCATGACCATGACGATGACGATCACAATGACGATCACGATGACGATGACGATGACGTCACGACAACGATGACGATTACGATGACGATGACGATGACGATGACGATGACGATGACGATGACGATGACGATGACGATGACGATGACGATGACGATGACGATGACGATGACGATGACGATGACGATGACGATGACGATGACGATGACGATGACGATGACAATGACGATGACGATGACGATGACGATGACGATGACGATGACGATGACGATGACGATGACGATGACGATGACGATGACGATGACGATGACGATGACGATGACGATGACGATGACGATGACGATGACGATGACGATGACGATGACGATGACGATGACGATGACGATGACGATGACGATGACGATGACGATGACGATGACGATGACGATGACGATGACGATGACGATGACGATGACGATGACGATGACGATGACGATGACGATGACGATGACGATGACGATGACGATGACGATGACGATGACGATGACGATGACGATGACGATGACGATGACGATGACGATGACGATGACGATGACGATGACGATGACGATGACGATGACGATGACGATGACGATGACGATGACCATGACCATGACGATGACGATCACAATGACGATCACGATGACGATGACGATGACGTCACGACAACGATGACGATTACGATGACGATGACGATGACGTCACGATGACGATGACGATGACGATGACGATGACGATGACGATGACGATGACGATGACGATGACGATGACGATGACGATGACGATGACGATGACGATGACGATGACAATGACGATGACGATGACGATGACGATGACGATGACGATGACGATGACGATGACGATGACGATGACGATGACGATGACGATGACGATGACGATGACGATGACGATGACGATGACGATGACGATGACGATGACGATGACGATGACGATGACGATGACGATGACGATGACGATGACGATGACGATGACGATGACGATGACGATGACGATGACGATGACGATGACGATGACGATGACGATGACGATGACGATGACGATGACGATGACGATGACGATGACGATGACGATGACGATGACGATGACGATGACGATGACGATGACGATGACGATGACGATCACGATGACGATGACGATGACGTCACGACAACGATGACGATGACGATGACGATGACGATGACGATGACGATGACGATGACGATGACCATGACGATGACGATCACGATGACGATGACGATGACGATGACGATGACGATGACGATGACGATGACGATGACGATGACGATGACGATGACGATGACGATGACGATGACGATGACGATGACGATGACGATGACGATGACGATGACGATGACGATGACGATGACGATGACGATGACGATGACGATGACGATGACGATGACGATGACGATGACGATGACGATGACGATGACGATGACGATGACGATGACGATGACGATGACGATGACGATGACGATGACGATGACGATGACGATGACGATGACGATGACGATGACGATGACGATGACGATGACGATGACGATGACGATGACGATGACGATGACGATGACGATGACGATGACGATGACGATGACGATGACGATGACGATGACGATGACGATGACCATGACGATGACGATGACGATGACGATGACGATGACGATGACGATGACGATGACGATGACGATGACGATGACGATGACGATGACGATGACGATGACGATGACGATGACGATGACGATGACGATGACGATGACGATGACGATGACGATGACGATGACGATGACGATGACGATGACGATGACGATGACGATGACGATGACGATGACGATGACGATGACGATGACGATGACGATGACGATGACGATGACGATGACGATGACGATGACGATGACGATGACGATGACGATGACGATGACGATGACGATGACGATGACGATGACGATGACGATGACGATGACGATGACGATGACGATGACGATGACGATGACGATGACGATGACGATGACGATGACGATGACGATGACGATGACGATGACGATGACGATGACGATGACGATGACGATGACGATGACGATGACGATGACGATGACGATGACGATGACGATGACGATGACGATGACGATGACGATGACGATGACGATGACGATGACGATGACGATGACGATGACGATGACGATGACGATGACGATGACGATGACGATGACGATGACGATGACGATGACGATGACGATGACGATGACGATGACGATGACGATGACGATGACGATGACGATGACGATGACGATGACCATGACCATGACGATGACGATCACAATGACGATCACGATGACGATGACGATGACGTCACGACAACGATGACGATTACGATGACGATGACGATGACGTCACGATGACGATGACGATGACGATGACGATGACGATGACGATGACGATGACGATGACGATGACGATGACGATGACGATGACGATGACGATGACGATGACGATGACGATGACGATGACGATGACGATGACGATGACGATGACCATGACGATGACGATCACGATGACGATGACGATGACGATGACGATGACGATGACGATGACGATGACGATGACGATGACGATGACGATGACGATGACGATGACGATGACGATGACGATCACGATGACGATGACGATGACGTCACGACAACGATGACGATGACGATGACGATGACGATGACGATGACGATAACAATGACGACGACGATGACGATGACGATGACGATGACGTCACGATAACGTCACGATGACGATGACGATGACGATGACGATGACGGTGACGATGACGATGACGATGACGATGACGATGACGATGACCATGACGATGACGATCACGATGACGATGACGATGACGATGACGACGACGATGACGATGACGATGACGATGACGTCACGATAACGTCACGATGACGATGACGATGACGATGACGATGACGGTGACGATGACGATGACGATGACGATGACGATGACGATGACCATGACGATGACGATCACGATGACGATGACGATGACGATGACGATGACGATGACGATGACGATGACGATGACGATGACGATGACGATGACGATGACCATGACCATGACGATGACGATCACAATGACGATCACGATGACGATGACGATGACGTCACGACAACGATGACGATTACGATGACGATGACGATGACGATGACGATGACGATGACGATGACGATGACGATGACGATGACGATGACGATGACGATGACGATGACGATGACGATGACGATGACGATGACGATGACGATGACGATGACGATGACAATGACGATGACGATGACGATGACGATGACGATGACGATGACGATGACGATGACGATGACGATGACGATGACGATGACGATGACGATGACGATGACGATGACGATGACGATGACGATGACGATGACGATGACGATGACGATGACGATGACGATGACGATGACGATGACGATGACGATGACGATGACGATGACGATGACGATGACGATGACGATGACGATGACGATGACGATGACGATGACGATGACGATGACGATGACGATGACGATGACGATGACGATGACGATGACGATGACGATGACGATGACGATGACGATGACGATGACGATGACGATGACGATGACGATGACGATGACGATGACGATGACGATGACGATGACGATGACGATGACGATGACCATGACCATGACGATGACGATCACAATGACGATCACGATGACGATGACGATGACGTCACGACAACGATGACGATTACGATGACGATGACGATGACGTCACGATGACGATGACGATGACGATGACGATGACGATGACGATGACGATGACGATGACGATGACGATGACGATGACGATGACGATGACGATGACGATGACGATGACGATGACGATGACGATGACAATGACGATGACGATGACGATGACGATGACGATGACGATGACGATGACGATGACGATGACGATGACGATGACGATGACGATGACGATGACGATGACGATGACGATGACGATGACGATGACGATGACGATGACGATGACGATGACGATGACGATGACGATGACGATGACGATGACGATGACGATGACGATGACGATGACGATGACGATGACGATGACGATGACGATGACGATGACGATGACGATGACGATGACGATGACGATGACGATGACGATGACGATGACGATGACGATGACGATGACGATGACGATGACGATGACGATGACGATGACGATGACGATGACGATGACGATCACGATGACGATGACGATGACGTCACGACAACGATGACGATGACGATGACGATGACGATGACGATAACAATGACGACGACGATGACGATGACGATGACGATGACGTCACGATAACGTCACGATGACGATATGACGTCACGATAACGTCACGATGACGATGACGATGACGATGACGATGACGGTGACGATGACGATGACGATGACGATGACGATGACGATGACCATGACGATGACGATCACGATGACGATGACGATGACGATGACGATGACGATGACGATGACGATGACGATGACGATGACGATGACGATGACGATGACGATGACGATGACGATGACGATGACGATGACGATGACGATGACGATGACGATGACGATGACGATGACGATGACGATGACGATGACGATGACGATGACGATGACGATGACGATGACGATGACGATGACGATGACGATGACGATGACGATGACGATGACGATGGCAATGACGACGATGATGACGATGACGATGACGATGACGATGACGATGACGATGACGATGACGATGACGATGACGTCACGACAACGATGACGATGACTATGACGATGACGATGACGATGACGATGACGATGACGATGACGATGACGATGACGATGACGATGACGATGACGATGACGATGACGATGACGATGACGATGACGATGACGATGACGATGACGATGACGATGACGATGACGATGACGATGACGATGACGATGGCAATGACGACGATGATGATGATGACGATGACGATGACGATGACGATGACGATGACGATGACGATGACGATGACGATGACGATGACGATGACGATGACGATGACGATGACGATGACGATGACGATGACGATGACGATGACGATGACGATGACGATGACGATGACGATGACGATGACGATGACGATGACGATGACGATGACGATGACGATGACGATGACGATGACGATGACGATGACGATGACGATGACGATGACGATGACGATGACGATGACGATGACGATGACGATGACGATGACGATGACGATGACGATGACGATGACGATGACGATGACGATGACGATGACGATGACGATGACGATGACGATGACGATGACGATGACGATGACGATGACGATGACGATGACGATGACGATGACGATGACGATGACGATGACGATGACGATGACGATGACGATGACGATGACGATGACGATGACGATGACGATGACGATGACGATGACGATGACGATGACGATGACGATGACGATGACGATGACGATGACGATGACCATGACGATGACGATCACGATGACGATCACGATGACGATGACGATGACGTCACGACAACGATGACGATGACTATGACGATGACGATGACGATGACGATGACGATGACGATGACGATGACGATGACGATGACGATGACGATGACGATGACGATGACGATGACGATGACGATGACGATGACGATGACGATGACGATGACGATGACGATGACGATGACGATGACGATGACGATGACGATGACGATGACGATGACGATGACGATGACGATGACGTCACGACAACGATGACGATGACTATGACGATGACGATGACGATGACGATGACGATGACGATGACGATGACGATGACGATGACGATGACGATGACGATGACGATGACGATGACGATGACGATGACGATGACGATGACGATGACGATGACCATGACGATGACGATCACGATGACGATCACGATGACGATGACGATGACGTCACGACAACGATGACGATGACTATGACGATGACGATGACGATGACGATGACGATGACGATGACGATGACGATGACGATGACGATGACGATGACGATGACGATGACGATGACGATGACGATGACGATGACGATGACGATGACGATGACGATGACGATGACGATGACGATGACGATGACGATGACGATGACGATGACGATGACGATGACGATGACGATGACGATGACGATGACGATGACGATGACGATGACGATGACGATGACGATGACGATGACGATGACGATGACGATGACGATGACGATGACGATGACGATGACGATGACGATGACGATGACGATGACGATGACGATGACGATGACGATGACGATGACGATGACGATGACGATGACGATGACGATGACGATGACGATGACGATGACGATGACGATGACGATGACGATGACGATGACGATGACGATGACGTCACGATGACGATGACGATGACGATGACGATGACGATGACGATGACGATGACGATGACGATGACGATGACGATGACGATGACGATGACGATGACGATGACGATGACGATGACGATGACGATGACGATGACGAGACGATGACGATGACGATGACGATGACGATGACGATGACGATGACGATGACGATGACGATGACAATGACGATGACGATGACGATGACGATGACGATGACGATGACGATGACGATGACGATGACGATGACGATGACGATGACGATGACGATGACGATGACGATGACGATGACGATGACGATGACGATGACGTCACGACAACGATGACGTCACGACAACGATGACGATGACTATGACTATGACGATGACGATGACGATGACGATGACGATGACGATGACGATGACGATGACGATGACGATGACGATGACGATGACGATGACGATGACGATGACGATGACGATGACGATGACGATGACGATGACGATGACGATGACGATGACGATGACGATGACGATGACGATGACGATGACGATGACGATGACGATGACGATGACGATGACGATGACGATGACGATGACGATGACGATGACGATGACGATGACGATGACGATGACGATGACGATGACGATGACGATGACGATGACGATGGCAATGACGACGATGATGATGATGACGATGACGATGACGATGACGATGACGATGACGATGACGATGACGATGACGATGACGATGACGATGACGATGACGATGACGATGACGATGACGATGACGATGACGATGACGATGACGATGACGATGACGATGACGATGACGATGACGATGACGATGACGATGACGATGACGATGACGATGACGATGACGATGACGATGACGATGACGATGACGATGACGATGACGATGACGATGACGATGACGATGACGATGACGATGACGATGACGATGACGATGACGATGACGATGACGATGACGATGACGATGACGATGACGATGACGATGACGATGACGATGACGATGACGATGACGATGACGATGACGATGACGATGACGATGACGATGACGATGACGATGACGATGACGATGACGATGACGATGACGATGACGATGACGATGACGATGACGATGACGATGACGATGACGATGACGATGACGATGACGATGACGATGACGATGACGATGACGATGACGATGACGATGACGATGACGATGACGATGACGATGACGATGACGATGACGATGACGATGACGATGACGATGACGATGACGATGACGATGACGATGACGATGACGATGACGATGACGATGACGATGACGATGACGATGACGATGACGATGACGATGACGATGACGATGACGATGACGATGACGATGACGATGACGATGACGATGACGATGACGATGACGATGACGATGACGATGACGATGACGATGACGATGACGATGACGATGACGATGACGATGACGATGACGATGACGATGACGATGACGATGACGATGACGATGACGATGACGATGACGATGACGATGACGATGACGATGACGATGACGATGACGATGACGATGACGATGACGATGACGATGACGATGACGATGACGATGACGATGACGATGACGATGACGATGACGATGACGATGACGATGACGATGACGATGACGATGACGATGACGATGACGATGACGATGACGATGACGATGACGATGACGATGACGATGACGTCACGATGACGATGACGATGACGATGACGATGACGATGACGATGACGATGACGATGACGATGACGATGACGATGACGATGACGATGACGATGACGATGACGATGACGATGACGATGACGATGACGAGACGATGACGATGACGATGACGATGACGATGACGATGACGATGACGATGACGATGACGATGACAATGACGATGACGATGACGATGACGATGACGATGACGATGACGATGACGATGACGATGACGATGACGATGACGATGACGATGACGATGACGATGACGATGACGATGACGATGACGTCACGACAACGATGACGTCACGACAACGATGACGATGACTATGACTATGACGATGACGATGACGATGACGATGACGATGACGATGACGATGACGATGACGATGACGATGACGATGACGATGACGATGACGATGACGATGACGATGACGATGACGATGACGATGACGATGACGATGACGATGACGATGACGATGACGATGACGATGACGATGACGATGACGATGACGATGACGATGACGATGACGATGACGATGACGATGACGATGACGATGACGATGACGATGACGATGACGATGACGATGACGATGACGATGACGATGACGATGACGATGACGATGACGATGACGATGACGATGACGATGACGATGACGATGACGATGACGATGACGATGACGATGACGATGACGATGACGATGACGATGACGATGACGATGACGATGACGATGACGATGACGATGACGATGACGATGACGATGACGATGACGATGACGATGACGATGACGATGACGATGACGATGACGATGACGATGACGATGACGATGACGATGACGATGACGATGACGATGACGATGACGATGACGATGACGATGACGATGACGATGACGATGACGATGACGATGACGATGACGATGACGATGACGATGACGATGACGATGACGATGACGATGACGATGACGATGACGATGACGATGACGATGACGATGACGATGACGATGACGATGACGATGACGATGACAATGACGATGACGATGACGATGACGATGACGATGACGATGACGATGACCATGACGATGACGATCACGATGACGATCACGATGACGATGACGATGACGTCACGACAACGATGACGATGACTATGACGATGACGATGACGATGACGATGACGATGACGATGACGATGACGATGACGATGACGATGACGATGACGATGACGATGACGATGACGATGACGATGACGATGACGATGACGATGACGATGACGATGACGATGACGATGACGATGACGATGACGATGACGATGACGATGACGATGACGATGACGATGACGTCACGACAACGATGACGATGACTATGACGATGACGATGACGATGACGATGACGATGACGATGACGATGACGATGACGATGACGATGACGATGACGATGACGATGACGATGACGATGACGATGACGATGACGATGACGATGACGATGACGATGACCATGACGATGACGATCACGATGACGATCACGATGACGATGACGATGACGTCACGACAACGATGACGATGACTATGACGATGACGATGACGATGACGATGACGATGACGATGACGATGACGATGACGATGACGATGACGATGACGATGACGATGACGATGACGATGACGATGACGATGACGATGACGATGACGATGACGATGACGATGACGATGACGATGACGATGACGATGACGATGACGATGACGATGACGATGACGATGACGATGACGATGACGATGACGATGACGATGACGATGACGATGACGATGACGATGACGATGACGATGACGATGACGATGACGATGACGATGACGATGACGATGACGATGACGATGACGATGACGATGACGATGACGATGACGATGACGATGACGATGACGATGACGATGACGATGACGATGACGATGACGATGACGATGACGTCACGATGACGATGACGATGACGATGACGATGACGATGACGATGACGATGACGATGACGATGACGATGACGATGACGATGACGATGACGATGACGATGACGATGACGATGACGATGACGATGACGATGACGAGACGATGACGATGACGATGACGATGACGATGACGATGACGATGACGATGACGATGACGATGACAATGACGATGACGATGACGATGACGATGACGATGACGATGACGATGACGATGACGATGACGATGACGATGACGATGACGATGACGATGACGATGACGATGACGATGACGATGACGATGACGATGACGTCACGACAACGATGACGTCACGACAACGATGACGATGACTATGACTATGACGATGACGATGACGATGACGATGACGATGACGATGACGATGACGATGACGATGACGATGACGATGACGATGACGATGACGATGACGATGACGATGACGATGACGATGACGATGACGATGACGATGACGATGACGATGACGATGACGATGACGATGACGATGACGATGACGATGACGATGACGATGACGATGACGATGACGATGACGATGACGATGACGATGACGATGACGATGACGATGACGATGACGATGACGATGACGATGACGATGACGATGACGATGACGATGACGATGACGATGACGATGACGATGACGATGACGATGACGATGACGATGACGATGACGATGACGATGACGATGACGATGACGATGACGATGACGATGACGATGACGATGACGATGACGATGACGATGACGATGACGATGACGATGACGATGACGATGACGATGACGATGACGATGACGATGACGATGACGATGACGATGACGATGACGATGACGATGACGATGACGATGACGATGACGATGACGATGACGATGACGATGACGATGACGATGACGATGACGATGACGATGACGATGACGATGACGATGACGATGACGATGACGATGACGATGACGATGACGATGACGATGACGATGACGATGACGATGACGATGACGATGACGTTGACGATGACGATGACGATGACGATGACGATGACGATGACGATGACGTCACGATAACGTCACGATGACGATGACGATGGCGATGACGATGGCGATGACGATTTCGGTGACGATGACGATGACGATGACGATGACAATTTTTTTTTCTTTTTTTGCATAGGTATTCTGTGGGACGCTAAAGCTCACCTGGGAAGGACCCGCTCTTTCCAGGTAGTGTGGAACTTTCAACCACCAAACCCACAGGGACGTTTTCTTCTTCACACCATCCACTTTATGACCGCTTTCGCATTACTTCAGAGTGGTGTCGTTTCCAATCCCCTACGGGGAACCGGACTTATATTCGTTGAGCGACTTGTCTTTTTTGCGGGTTTGTATTTTCTTCGTGCCGGTTTTGCAACTTCATCTTATTAAATTTTCGTTGCTTTTCTTCACGCGTAGTACAGTTTCAATATACAAAGCTATCTTATTCCAGCTCGGATGACGTTTTGTGGTTCTATCTCATGGAACTCGCTTTCCAACAACCGCCTTTGCGCACGCCATCTCCTGCAGTGGAAGAACGTGTGTTCCGCATCGTCGTTACTCGCATCTCCATAGGGGCATGCTGGGCTGTCGACTTTTCGCATCTTGTACAAATAGGCTCGCTTGGGCGAGGAGCCCTGTATGAATAATTCCCGTAATGGCTAGAATGGTCCACTCTTCTCTGGTCTCTCTCTCCCACAATCGTTGCCATGGCGCAAGCGTGCATGCTCTCTCTTCTAAGCTGCATTGCATATTTCCCAATACGCTCTTCCGTTCATATATCCTTTTCTTCCTTTGGGCTAGGAGCCCTGTGGGAACAATTCCCGTAATAGCTAGAATGATCCACTCTTCTCTGTTATCTCTCTCCCACAATCATTGCCTTGTCGCAAGCGTGCGTGCTCTCTCTTCTAAGCTGGCTTGCATATTTCCCAATACGCTCTTCCGTTCATATATCCTTTTCTTCCTTTGGGCTATTAGCCCTGTGGGAACAATTCCCGTAATATCTAGAATGGTCCACTCTTCTCTGGTATCTCTCTCCCACAATCATTGCCTTGTCGCATGCTCTCTTTTCTAAGCTGGCTTGCATTGGGAAATATGCTCTTCCGTTCATATATCCTCTTCTTCTCTTGGGCGAGGAACCCTGTAGGAATAATTCCCGTAATGGCTAGAATGGTCCACTCTTCTCTGGTCTCTCTCTCCCACTACGGTTGCCATGGCGCAAGCGTGCATGCTCTCTCTTCTAAGCTGGCTTGCATATTTCCCAATACGCTCTTCCGTTCATATATCATCTACTTCTCTTGGGCTAGGAGCCCTGTAGGAACAATCCCCGTAATAGCTAGAATGGTCCACTCTTCTCTGGTCTCTCTCGCCCACTATCGTTGCCATGGCGCAAGCGTGCGTGCTCTCTCTTCTAAGCTGCATTGCATATTTCCCAATACACTCTTTCGTTCATATATCCTCTTCTACCTTTGGGCTAGGAGCCCTGTGGGAACAATTCCAATAATAGCTAGAATGGTCCACTCTTCTCTGTTATCTCTCTCCCACAATCGTTACCTTGTCGCAAGCGTGCGTGCTTTCTTTTCTAAGCTGGCTTGCATGTTTCCCAATACGCTCTTCCGTTCATATATCCTCTTCTTCTCTTGGGCTAGGAGCTCTGTAGGAATAATGTCTGTAATAGATAGAATGGTCCACTCTTCTCTGGTCTCTCTCGCCCACTATCGTTGCCATGGCGCAAGCGTGCGTGCTCTCTCTTCTAAGCTGGCTTGCATATTTCCCAATACGCTCTTCCGTTCATATATCCTCTTCTACCTTTGGGCTAGGAGCAATGTGGAAACAATTCCAATAATAGCTAGAATGGTCCACTCTTCTCTGTTATCTCTCTCCCACAATCGTTGCCTTGTCGCAAGCGTGCGTGCTTTCTTTTCTAAGCTGGCTTGCATGTTTCCCAATACGCCCTTCCGTTCATATATCCTCTTCTTCTCTTGGGCTAGGAGCTCTGTAGGAATAATGTCTGTAATAGATAGAATGGTCCACTCTTCTCTGGTCTCTCTCGCCCACTATCGTTGCCATGGCGCAAGCGTGCGTGCTCTCTCTTCCAAGCTGGCTTGCATATTTCCCAATACGCTCTTCCGTTCATATATCATCTACTTCTCTTGGGCTAGGAGCCCTGTGGAAACAATTCCAATAATAGCTAGAATTGTCCACTCTTCTCTGGTCTCTCTCGCCCATTATCGTTGCCATGGCGCAAGCGTGCGTGCTCTCTTTTCTAAGCTGGCTTGCATATTTCCCAATACGCTCTTCTGTCCATATATCCTCTTCTTCTTTTGGGCTAGGAGCCCTGTACAAATAATTCCCGTAATAGCTAGAATGGTCCACTATTCTCTGGTCTCTCTCTCCCACTATCGTTGCCATGGCGCAAGCGTGCGTGCTCTCTCTTCTAAGCTGGCTTCCATATTTCCCAGTACGCACTTCCGTTCATATATCCTCTTCTTCTCTTGGGCTAGGAGCCCTATAGGAATAATTCCCGTAAAAGCTAGAATGGCTGGTTCCGACACAGTGCGGTAAGAACAGGCAACTCTCAGGGCTCACCTCCGTTGGACTGCTGCCATGCGCTTCCGGTACTTCTCCTTTTCAAGAGCTTCTGCCCATATCTCGGCTCCATATAATAAGATTGACTCCGTCACTGACATCAGAAGACGGCGTTTGCTTGGTATGGGCGCGCTCGTATTCGCCATCAATCTGCTCGAGTAACTGAGCAGTAACTGACGCAGCCTTGTCAGACGCCCGCCTTATATGTTCCCAGAAGGATAGCTTCGTGCCGATGGTTGCTCCCAAGTATTTCGCGCTAGGTTTTGTCTGCACCATCTCAGTGCCTACTGACATTGGCAATATGGTGGGTATCCTACGTTTTGTGAGTACGACGATTTCCGCTTTGGCCGTTGCCAGGCTTAGGCCATGCTGCTCCATCCACTCGTTTACAAGACGCATCACCTGGTTTAAACTGAGTTGGGCCAGCTCCAAATTCCGCGACACTACAACAGCTGCTACATCGTCAGCATATCCCACCAGGAATGTGTCTCTCGGCATCTCTAAGCGGAGCAGACTGTCGTAGGAGACGTTCCAGAGATCTGGACCAAGAATAGAGCCTTGAGCTGCTCCGGCAGAAATTTCCCTTCTCCTTTCTCCTTCTTCCGTATCGTAGACTAGAACTCGACTACTGGGATAGCTCCTTATCATGCGAAGAAGATATTTGGGCACGTTGAACGTATGTTTCAGGGCCTCCAGCATGTCCTTTAACCGAGCCGAAATGAAGACCTTTTTAACATCAAGTGTAACCAGGGTACAGATTTTTTTCGAATGTCGATTACCTTATTGAGCCGACCATACTGTGCTTATCAAATGTCGCACCACATCTATCATCGAACGCCCGCGTCTGAACCCGTACTGGTTGTCTGACAGCCCTCCAGATTCTTCTATTGATAGCAGTAAACGTTGTTTCAGAAGCCTTTCGAATAGCTTGAATGCAACATGCAAAGCAGTCTGTACGCTGAAGAGAAGCTTAGGTCACATTTTCCCTTACTAATGAGGGCCAGTCTGGCTATTTTAAAGCGTGATGGGATTATTCCAGCGCGCAAGCAGCAGTTGAACATATGAAGTTCTTTGTGTGGGCATGTCTGCGTGATGACGATGACGATGACGATGACGATGACGATGACGATGACGATGACGATGACGATGACGATGACGATGACGATGACGATGACGATGACGATGACGATGACGATGACGATGACGATGACGATGACGATGACGATGACGATGACGATGACGATGACGATGACGATGACGATGACGATGACGATGACGATGACGATGACGATGACGATGACGATGACGATGACGATGACGATGACGATGACGATGACGATGACGATGACGATGACGATGACGATGACGATGACGATGACGATGACGATGACGATGACGATGACGATGACGATGACGATGACGATGACGATGACGATGACGATGACGATGACGATGACGATGACGATGACGATGACGATGACGATGACGATGACGATGACGATGACGATGACGATGACGATGACGATGACGATGACGATGACGATGACGATGACGATGACGATGACGATGACGATGACGATGACGATGCCGATATCGATGACGATGACGATGACGATGGCGATGACGATGACGATGACGATGACGATGACGATGACGATGACGATGACGATGACGATGACGATGACGATGACGATGACGATGACGATGACGTTGACGATGACGATGACGATGACGATGACGATGACGATGACGATGACGATGACGATGACGATGACGATGACGATGACGATGACGATGACGATGACGATGACGATGACGATGACGATGACGATGACGATGACGATGACGATGACGATGACGATGACGATGACGATGACGATGACGATGACGATGACGATGACGATGACGATGACGATGACGATGACGATGACGATGACGATGACGATGACGATGACGATGACGATGACGATGACGATGACGATGACGATGACGTGCGTGCTCTCCTTTCTAAGCTGGCTTGCATATTTCCCAATACGCTCTTCCGTTCATACATATATCCTCTTCTTCTTTTGGGCTAGGAGCCCTGTACAAATAATTCCCGTAATAGCTAGAATGGTCCACTCTTCTCTGGTCTCTCTCTCCCACTATCGTTGCCATGGCGCAAGCGTGCGTGCTCTCTCTTCTAAGCTGGCTTGCATATTTCCCAATACGCTCTTCCGTTCATATATCCTCTTCTTCTCTTGGGCTAGGAGCCCTGTAGGAATAATTCCCGTAATAGCTAGAATGGTCCACTCTTCTCTGGTCTCTCTCTCCCACTATCGTTGCCATGGCGCAAGCGTGCGTGCTCTCTCTTCTAAGCTGGCTTGCATATTTCCCAATACGCACTTCCGTTCATATATCCTCTTCTTCTCTTGGGCTAGGAGCCCTATAGGAATAATTCCCGTAAAAGCTAGAATGGCTGGTTCCGACACAGTGCGGTAAGAACAGGCAACTCTCAGGGCTCACCTCCGTTGGACTGCTGCCATGCGCTTCCGGTACTTCTCCTTTTCAAGAGCTTCTGCCCATATCTCGGCTCCATATAATAAGATTGACTCCGTCACTGACATCAGAAGACGGCGTTTGCTTGGTATGGGCGCGCTCGTATTCGCCATCAATCTGCTCGAGTAACTGAGCAGTAACTGACGCAGCCTTGTCAGACGCCCGCCTTACATGTTCCCAGAAGGATAGCTTCGTGCCGATGGTTGCTCCCAAGTATTTCGCGCTAGGTTTTGTCTGCACCATCTCAGTGCCTACTGACATTGGCAATATGGTGGGTATCCTACGTTTTGTGAGTACGACGATTTCCGCTTTGGCCGTTGCCAGGCTTAGGCCATGCTGCTCCATCCACTCGTTTACCCGACGCATCACCTGGTTTAAACTGAGTTGGGCCAGCTCCAAATTCCGCGACACTATAACAGCTGCTACATCGTCTGCATATCCCACCAGGAATGTGTCTCTCGGCATCTCTAAGCGGAGCAGGCTGTCGTAGGAGACGTTTCAGAGATCTGGACCAAGAATAGAGCCTTGAGCTGCTCCGGCAGAAATTTCCCTTCTCCTTTCTCCTTCTTCCGTATCGTAGACTAGAACTCGACTGCTGGGATAGCTCCTTATCATGCGAAGAAGATATTTGGGCACGTTGAACGTATGTTTCAGGGCCTCCAGCATGTCCTTTAACCGAGCCGAAATGAAGACCTTTTTAACATCAAGTGCAACCAGGGTACAGATTTTTTTCGAATGTCGATTACCTTATTGAGCCGACCATACTGTGCTTATCAAATGTCGCACCACATCTATCATCGAACGCCCGCGTCTGAACCCGTACTGGTTGTCTGACAGCCCTCCAGATTCTTCTATTGATAGCAGTAGACATTGTTTCAGAAGCCTTTCGAATAGCTTGAATGCTGTATCCAACATGCAAAGCAGTCTGTACGCTGAAGAGAAGCTTAGGTCACATTTTCCCTTACTAATGAGGGCCAGTCTGGCTATTTTCCAGCGTGATGGGATTATTCCAGCGCGCAAGCAGCAGTTGTACATATGAAGTACTTTGTGTGGGCATGTCTGCGTGGCAATCCTCAAAGCTTACACTGGTATCCCATCGGGTCCCGGTGCTTTGTTCGCCTGCATTGAACTGACGATGACGATGACGATGACGATGACGATGACGATGACGATGACGATGACGATGACGATGACGATGACGATGACGATGACGATGACGATGACGATGACGATGACGATGACGATGACGATGACGATGACGATGACGATGACGATGACGATGACGATGACGATGACGATGACGATGACGATGACGATGACGATGACGATGACGATGGCGACGACGATGACGATGACGATGACGATGACGATGACGATGACGATGACGATGACGATGACGATGACGATGACGATGACGATGACGATGACGATGACGATGACGATGACGATGACGATGACGATGACGATGACGATGACGATGACGATGACGATGACGATGACGATGACGATGACGATGACGATGACGATGACGATGACGATGACGATGACGATGACGATGACGATGACGATGACGATGACGATGACGATGACGATGACGATGACGATGACGATGACGATGACGATGACGATGACGATGACGATGACGATGACGATGACGATGACGATGACGATGACGATGACGTCACGATAACGTCACGATAACGTCACGATGACGATGGCGATGACGATTTCGATGACGATGACGATGACAATTTTTTTTTCTTTTTTTGCATAGGTATTCTGTGGGACGCTAAAGCTCACCTGGGAAGGACCCGCTCTTTCCAGGTAGTGTGGAACTTTCAACCAGCAAACCCACAGGGACGTTTTCTTCTTGACACAATCCACTCTATGACCGCTTTCGCATTACTTCAGAGTGGTGTTGTTTCCAATCCCCTACGGGGAACCGGGCTTATATTCGTTGAGCGACTTGTCTTTTTTGCGGGTTTGTATTTCTTCGTGCCGGTTTTGCAACTTCATCTTATTAAATTTTCGTTGCTTTTCTTCACGCGTAGTACAGTTTCAATATACAAAGCTATCTTATTCCAGCTCGGATGACGTTTTGTGGTTCTATCTCATGGAACTCGCTTTACAACAACCGCCTTTGCGCACGCCATCTCCTGCAGTGGAAGAACGTGTGTTCCGCATCGTCGTTACTCGCATCTCCATAGGGGCATGCTGGGCTGTCGACATTTCGCATCTTGTAGAAATAGGCTCGCTTGGGCGAGGAGCCCTGTAGGAATAATTCCCGTAATGGCTAGAATGGTCCACTCTTCTCTGGTCTCTCTCTCCCACTATCGTTGCCGTGGCGCAAGCGTGCGTGCTCTCTCTTCTAAGCTGGCTTGCATATTTCCCAATACGCTCTTCCGTTCATATATCCTTTTCTTCCTTTGGGCTAGGAGCCCTGTGGGAACAATTCCCGTAATAGCTAGAATGGTCCACTCTTCTCTGGTCTCTCTCGCACACTATCGTTGCCATGGCGCAAGCGTGCGTGCTTTCTCTTCTAAGCTGCATTGCATATTTCCCAATACGCTCATTCGATCATATATCCTCTTCTACCTTTGGGCTAGGAGCCCTGTGGGATCAATTCCAATAATAGCTAGAATGGTCCACTCTTCTCTGTTATCTCTCTCCCACAATCGTTACCTTGTCGCAAGAGTGCGTGCTTTCTTTTCTAAGCTGGGTTGCATGTTTCCCAATACGCTCTTCCGTTCATATATCCTCTTCTTCTCTTGGGCTAGGAGCTCTGTAGGAATAATGTCTGTAATAGATAGAACGGTCCACTCTTCTCTGGTCTCTCTCGCCCACTATCGTTGCCATGGCGCAAGCGTGCGTGCTCTCTCTTCCAAGCTGGCTTGCATATTTCCCAATACGCTCTTCCGTTCATATATCCTCTTCTACGTTTGGGCTAGGAGCCCTGTGGAAACAATTCCAATAATAGCTAGAATGGTCCACTCTTCTCTGGTCTCTCTCGCCCACTATCGTTGCCATGGCGCAAGCGTGCGTGCTCTCCTTTCTAAGCTGGCTTGCATATTTCCCAATACGCTCTTCCGTTCATACATATATCCTCTTCTTCTTTTGGGCTAGGAGCCCTGTACAAATAATTCCCGTAATAGCTAGAATGGTCCACTCTTCTCTGGTCTCTCTCTCCCACTATCGTTGCCATGGCGCAAGCGTGCGTGCTCTCTCTTCTAAGCTGGCTTGCATATTTCCCAATACGCTCTTCCGTTCATATATCCTCTTCTTCTCTTGGGCTAGGAGCCCTGTAGGAATAATTCCCGTAATAGCTAGAATGGTCCACTCTTCTCTGGTCTCTCTCTCCCACTATCGTTGCCATGGCGCAAGCGTGCGTGCTCTCTCTTCTAAGCTGGCTTGCATATTTCCCAATACGCACTTCCGTTCATATATCCTCTTCTTCTCTTGGGCTATTAGCCCTATAGGAATAATTCCCGTAAAAGCTAGAATGGCTGGTTCCGACACAGTGCGGTAAGAACAGGCAACTCTCAGGGCTCACCTCCGTTGGACTGCTGCCATGCGCTTCCGGTACTTCTCCTTTTCAAGAGCTTCTGCCCATATCTCGGCTCCATATAATAAGATTGACTCCGTCACTGACATCAGAAGACGGCGTTTGCTTGATATGGGCGCGCTCGTATTCGCCATCAATCTGCTCGAGTAACTGAGCAGTAACTGACGCAGCCTTGTCAGACGCCCGCCTTACATGTTCCCAGAAGGATAGCTTCGTGCCGATGGTTGCTCCCAAGTATTTCGCGCTAGGTTTTGTCTGCACCATCTCAGTGCCTACTGACATTGGCAATATGGTGGGTATCCTACGTTTTGTGAGTACGACGATTTCCGCTTTGGCCGTTGCCAGGCTTAGGCCATGCTGCTCCATCCACTCGTTTACCCGACGCATCACCTGGTTTAAACTGAGTTGGGCCAGCTCCAAATTCCGCGACACTATAACAGCTGCTACATCGTCAGCATATCCCACCAGCAATGTGTCTCTCGGCATCTCTAAGCGGAGCAGGCTGTCGTAGGAGACGTTTCAGAGATCTGGACCAAGAATAGAGCCTTGAGCTGCTCCGGCAGAAATTTCCCTTCTCCTTTCTCCTTCTTCCGTATCGTAGACTAGAACTCGACTGCTGGGATAGCTCCTTATCATGCGAAGAAGATATTTGGGCACGTTGAACGTATGTTTCAGGGCCTCCAGCATGTCCTTTAACCGAGCCGAAATGAAGACCTTTTTAACATCAAGTGCAACCAGGGTACAGATTTTTTTCGAATGTCGATTACCTTATTGAGCCGACCATACTGTGCTTATCAAATGTCGCACCACATCTATCATCGAACGCCCGCGTCTGAACCCGTACTGGTTGTCTGACAGCCCTCCAGATTCTTCTATTGATAGCAGTAAACGTTGTTTCAGAAGCCTTTCGAATAGCTTGAATGCTGTATCCAACATGCAAAGCAGTCTGTACGCTGAAGAGAAGCTTAGGTCACATTTTCCCTTACTAATGAGGGATTATTCCAGCGCGCAAGCAGCAGTTGTACATATGAAGTACTTTGTGTGGGCATGTCTGCGTGGCAATCCTCAAAGCTTACACTGGTATCCCATCGGGTCCCGGTGCTTTGTTCGCCTGCATTGAACTGACGATGACGATGACGATGACGATGACGATGACGATGACGATGACGATGACGATGACGATGACGATGACGATGACGATGGCGACGACGATGACGATGACGATGACGATGACGATGACGATGACGATGACGATGACGATGACGATGACGATGACGATGACGATGACGATGACGATGACGATGACGATGACGATGACGATGACGATGACGATGACGATGACGATGACGATGACGATGACGATGACGATGACGATGACGATGACGATGACGATGACGATGACGATGACGATGACGATGACGATGACGATGACGATGACGATGACGATGACGATGACGATGACGATGACGATGACGTCACGATAACGTCACGATGACGATGGCGATGACGATTTCGATGACGATGACGATGACAATTTTTTTTTCTTTTTTTGCATAGGTATTCTGTGGGACGCTAAAGCTCACCTGGGAAGGACCCGCTCTTTCCAGGTAGTGTGGAACTTTCAACCAGCAAACCCACAGGGACGTTTTCTTCTTGACACAATCCACTCTATGACCGCTTTCGCATTACTTCAGAGTGGTGTTGTTTCCAGTCCCCTACGGGGAACCGGGCTTATATTCGTTGAGCGACTTGTCTTTTTTGCGGGTTTGTATTTCTTCGTGCCGGTTTTGCAACTTCATCTTATTAAATTTTCGTTGCTTTTCTTCACGCGTAGTACAGTTTCAATATACAAAGCTATCTTATTCCAGCTCGGATGACGTTTTGTGGTTCTATCTCATGGAACTCGCTTTCCAACAACCGCCTTTGCGCACGCCATCTCCTGCAGTGGAAGAACGTGTGTTCCGCATCGTCGTTACTCGCATCTCCATAGGGGCATGCTGGGCTGTCGACTTTTCGCATCTTGTAGAAATAGGCTCGCTTGGGCGAGGAGCCCTGTAGGAATAATTCCCGTAATGGCTAGAATGGTCCACTCTTCTCTGGTCTCTCTCTCCCACTATCGTTGCCGTGGCGCAAGCGTGCGTGCTCTCTCTTCTAAGCTGGCTTGCATATTTCCCAATACGCTCTTCCGTTCATATATCCTTTTCTTCCTTTGGGCTAGGAGCCCTGTGGGAACAATTCCCGTAATAGCTAGAATGGTCCACTCTTCTCTGGTATCTCTCTCCCACAATCATTGCCTTGTCGCATGCTCTCTTTTCTAAGCTGGCTTGCATTGGGAAATATGCTCTTCCGTTCATATATCCTCTTCTTCTCTTGGGCGAGGAGCCCTGTAGGAATAATTCCCGTAATGGCTAGAATGGTCCACTCTTCTCTGGTCTCTCTCTCCCACTACGGTTGCCATGGCGCAAGCGTGCATGCTCTCTCTTCTAAGCTGGCTTGCATATTTCCCAATACGCTCTTCCGTTCATATATCATCTACTTCTCTTGGGCTAGGAGCCCTGTAGGAACAATTCCCGTAATAGCTAGAATGGTCCACTCTTCTCTGGTCTCTCTCGCCCACTATCGTTGCCATGGCGCAAGCGTGCGTGCTTTCTCTTCTAAGCTGCATTGCATATTTCCCAATACGCTCATTCGTTCATATATCCTCTTCTACCTTTGGGCTAGGAGCCCTGTGGGAACAATTCCAATAATAGCTAGAATGGTCCACTCTTCTCTGTTATCTCTCTCCCACAATCGTTACCTTGTCGCAAGAGTGCGTGCTTTCTTTTCTAAGCTGGCTTGCATGTTTCCCAATACGCTCTTCCGTTCATATATCGTCTTCTTCTCTTGGGCTAGGAGCTCTGTAGGAATAATGTCTGTAATAGATAGAATGGTCCACTCTTCTCTGGTCTCTCTCGCCCACTATCGTTGCCATGGCGCAAGCGTGCGTGCTCTCTCTTCCAAGCTGGCTTGCATATTTCCCAATACGCTCTTCCGTTCATATATCCTCTTCTACGTTTGGGCTAGGAGCCCTGTGGAAACAATTCCAATAATAGCTAGAATGGTCCACTCTTCTCTGGTCTCTCTCGCCCACTATCGTTGCCATGGCGCAAGCGTGCGTGCTCTCCTTTCTAAGCTGGCTTGCATATTTCCCAATACGCTCTTCCGTTCATACATATATCCTCTTCTTCTTTTGGGCTAGGAGCCCTGTACAAATAATTCCCGTAATAGCTAGAATGGTCCACTCTTCTCTGGTCTCTCTCTCCCACTATCGTTGCCATGGCGCAAGCGTGCGTGCTCTCTCTTCTAAGCTGGCTTGCATATTTCCCAATACGCTCTTCCGTTCATATATCCTCTTCTTCTCTTGGGCTAGGAGCCCTGTAGGAATAATTCCCGTAATAGCTAGAATGGTCCACTCTTCTCTGGTCTCTCTCTCCCACTATCGTTGCCATGGCGCAAGCGTGCGTGCTCTCTCTTCTAAGCTGGCTTGCATATTTCCCAATACGCACTTCCGTTCATATATCCTCTTCTTCTCTTGGGCTAGGAGCCCTATAGGAATAATTCCCGTAAAAGCTAGAATGGCTGGTTCCGACACAGTGCGGTAAGAACAGGCAACTCTCAGGGCTCACCTCCGTTGGACTGCTGCCATGCGCTTCCGGTACTTCTCCTTTTCAAGAGCTTCTGCCCATATCTCGGCTCCATATAATAAGATTGACTCCGTCACTGACATCAGAAGACGGCGTTTGCTTGGTATGGGCGCGCTCGTATTCGCCATCAATCTGCTCGAGTAACTGAGCAGTAACTGACGCAGCCTTGTCAGACGCCCGCCTTACATGTTCCCAGAAGGATAGCTTCGTGCCGATGGTTGCTCCCAAGTATTTCGCGCTAGGTTTTGTCTGCACCATCTCAGTGCCTACTGACATTGGCAATATGGTGGGTATCCTACGTTTTGTGAGTACGACGATTTCCGCTTTGGCCGTTGCCAGGCTTAGGCCATGCTGCTCCATCCACTCGTTTACCCGACGCATCACCTGGTTTAAACTGAGTTGGGCCAGCTCCAAATTCCGCGACACTATAACAGCTGCTACATCGTCAGCATATCCCACCAGCAATGTGTCTCTCGGCATCTCTAAGCGGAGCAGGCTGTCGTAGGAGACGTTTCAGAGATCTGGACCAAGAATAGAGCCTTGAGCTGCTCCGGCAGAAATTTCCCTTCTCCTTTCTCCTTCTTCCGTATCGTAGACTAGAACTCGACTGCTGGGATAGCTCCTTATCATGCGAAGAAGATATTTGGGCACGTTGAACGTATGTTTCAGGGCCTCCAGCATGTCCTTTAACCGAGCCGAAATGAAGACCTTTTTAACATCAAGTGCAACCAGGGTACAGATTTTTTTCGAATGTCGATTACCTTATTGAGCCGACCATACTGTGCTTATCAAATGTCGCACCACATCTATCATCGAACGCCCGCGTCTGAACCCGTACTGGTTGTCTGACAGCCCTCCAGATTCTTCTATTGATAGCAGTAAACGTTGTTTCAGAAGCCTTTCGAATAGCTTGAATGCTGTATCCAACATGCAAAGCAGTCTGTACGCTGAAGAGAAGCTTAGGTCACATTTTCCCTTACTAATGAGGGCCAGTCTGGCTATTTTCCAGCGTGATGGGATTATTCCAGCGCGCAAGCAGCAGTTGTACATATGAAGTACTTTGTGTGGGCATGTCTGCGTGGCAATCCTCAAAGCTTACACTGGTATCCCATCGGGTCCCGGTGCTTTGTTCGCCTGCATTGAACTGACGATGACGATGACGATGACGATGACGATGACGATGACGATGACGATGACGATGACGATGACGATGACGATGACGATGACGATGACGATGACGATGACGATGACGATGACGATGACGATGACGATGACGATGACGATGACGATGACGATGACGATGACGATGACGATGACGATGACGATGACGATGACGATGACGATGACGATGACGATGACGATGACGATGACGATGACGATGACGATGACGTCACGATAACGTCACGATAACGTCACGATGACGATGGCGATGACGATTTCGATGACGATGACGATGACAATTTTTTTTTTTTTTTTTGCATAGGTATTCTGTGGGACGCTAAAGCTCACCTGGGAAGGACCCGCTCTTTCCAGGTAGTGTGGAACTTTCAACCAGCAAACCCACAGGGACGTTTTCTTCTTGACACAATCCACTCTATGACCGCTTTCGCATTACTTCAGAGTGGTGTTGTTTCCAGTCCCCTACGGGGAACCGGGCTTATATTCGTTGAGCGACTTGTCTTTTTTGCGGGTTTGTATTTCTTCGTGCCGGTTTTGCAACTTCATCTTATTAAATTTTCGTTGCTTTTCTTCACGCGTAGTACAGTTTCAATATACAAAGCTATCTTATTCCAGCTCGGATGACGTTTTGTGGTTCTATCTCATGGAACTCGCTTTCCAACAACCGCCTTTGCGCACGCCATCTCCTGCAGTGGAAGAACGTGTGTTCCGCATCGTCGTTACTCGCATCTCCATAGGGGCATGCTGGGCTGTCGACTTTTCGCATCTTGTAGAAATAGGCTCGCTTGGGCGAGGAGCCCTGTAGGAATAATTCCCGTAATGGCTAGAATGGTCCACTCTTCTCTGGTCTCTCTCTCCCACTATCGTTGCCGTGGCGCAAGCGTGCGTGCTCTCTCTTCTAAGCTGGCTTGCATATTTCCCAATACGCTCTTCCGTTCATATATCCTTTTCTTCCTTTGGGCTAGGAGCCCTGTGGGAACAATTCCCGTAATAGCTAGAATGGTCCACTCTTCTCTGGTATCTCTCTCCCACAATCATTGCCTTGTCGCATGCTCTCTTTTCTAAGCTGGCTTGCATTGGGAAATATGCTCTTCCGTTCATATATCCTCTTCTTCTCTTGGGCGAGGAGCCCTGTAGGAATAATTCCCGTAATGGCTAGAATGGTCCACTCTTCTCTGGTCTCTCTCTCCCACTACGGTTGCCATGGCGCAAGCGTGCATGCTCTCTCTTCTAAGCTGGCTTGCATATTTCCCAATACGCTCTTCCGTTCATATATCATCTACTTCTCTTGGGCTAGGAGCCCTGTAGGAACAATTCCCGTAATAGCTAGAATGGTCCACTCTTCTCTGGTCTCTCTCGCCCACTATCGTTGCCATGGCGCAAGCGTGCGTGCTTTCTCTTCTAAGCTGCATTGCATATTTCCCAATACGCTCATTCGTTCATATATCCTCTTCTACCTTTGGGCTAGGAGCCCTGTGGGAACAATTCCAATAATAGCTAGAATGGTCCACTCTTCTCTGTTATCTCTCTCCCACAATCGTTACCTTGTCGCAAGAGTGCGTGCTTTCTTTTCTAAGCTGGCTTGCATGTTTCCCAATACGCTCTTCCGTTCATATATCGTCTTCTTCTCTTGGGCTAGGAGCTCTGTAGGAATAATGTCTGTAATAGATAGAATGGTCCACTCTTCTCTGGTCTCTCTCGCCCACTATCGTTGCCATGGCGCAAGCGTGCGTGCTCTCTCTTCCAAGCTGGCTTGCATATTTCCCAATACGCTCTTCCGTTCATATATCCTCTTCTACGTTTGGGCTAGGAGCCCTGTGGAAACAATTCCAATAATAGCTAGAATGGTCCACTCTTCTCTGGTCTCTCTCGCCCACTATCGTTGCCATGGCGCAAGCGTGCGTGCTCTCCTTTCTAAGCTGGCTTGCATATTTCCCAATACGCTCTTCCGTTCATACATATATCCTCTTCTTCTTTTGGGCTAGGAGCCCTGTACAAATAATTCCCGTAATAGCTAGAATGGTCCACTCTTCTCTGGTCTCTCTCTCCCACTATCGTTGCCATGGCGCAAGCGTGCGTGCTCTCTCTTCTAAGCTGGCTTGCATATTTCCCAATACGCTCTTCCGTTCATATATCCTCTTCTTCTCTTGGGCTAGGAGCCCTGTAGGAATAATTCCCGTAATAGCTAGAATGGTCCACTCTTCTCTGGTCTCTCTCTCCCACTATCGTTGCCATGGCGCAAGCGTGCGTGCTCTCTCTTCTAAGCTGGCTTGCATATTTCCCAATACGCACTTCCGTTCATATATCCTCTTCTTCTCTTGGGCTAGGAGCCCTATAGGAATAATTCCCGTAAAAGCTAGAATGGCTGGTTCCGACACAGTGCGGTAAGAACAGGCAACTCTCAGGGCTCACCTCCGTTGGACTGCTGCCATGCGCTTCCGGTACTTCTCCTTTTCAAGAGCTTCTGCCCATATCTCGGCTCCATATAATAAGATTGACTCCGTCACTGACATCAGAAGACGGCGTTTGCTTGGTATGGGCGCGCTCGTATTCGCCATCAATCTGCTCGAGTAACTGAGCAGTAACTGACGCAGCCTTGTCAGACGCCCGCCTTACATGTTCCCAGAAGGATAGCTTCGTGCCGATGGTTGCTCCCAAGTATTTCGCGCTAGGTTTTGTCTGCACCATCTCAGTGCCTACTGACATTGGCAATATGGTGGGTATCCTACGTTTTGTGAGTACGACGATTTCCGCTTTGGCCGTTGCCAGGCTTAGGCCATGCTGCTCCATCCACTCGTTTACCCGACGCATCACCTGGTTTAAACTGAGTTGGGCCAGCTCCAAATTCCGCGACACTATAACAGCTGCTACATCGTCAGCATATCCCACCAGGAATGTGTCTCTCGGCATCTCTAAGCGGAGCAGGCTGTCGTAGGAGACGTTTCAGAGATCTGGACCAAGAATAGAGCCTTGAGCTGCTCCGGCAGAAATTTCCCTTCTCCTTTCTCCTTCTTCCGTATCGTAGACTAGAACTCGACTGCTGGGATAGCTCCTTATCATGCGAAGAAGATATTTGGGCACGTTGAACGTATGTTTCAGGGCCTCCAGCATGTCCTTTAACCGAGCCGAAATGAAGACCTTTTTAACATCAAGTGCAACCAGGGTACAGATTTTTTTCGAATGTCGATTACCTTATTGAGCCGACCATACTGTGCTTATCAAATGTCGCACCACATCTATCATCGAACGCCCGCGTCTGAACCCGTACTGGTTGTCTGACAGCCCTCCAGATTCTTCTATTGATAGCAGTAAACGTTGTTTCAGAAGCCTTTCGAATAGCTTGAATGCTGTATCCAACATGCAAAGCAGTCTGTACGCTGAAGAGAAGCTTAGGTCACATTTTCCCTTACTAATGAGGGCCAGTCTGGCTATTTTCCAGCGTGATGGGATTATTCCAGCGCGCAAGCAGCAGTTGTACATATGAAGTACTTTGTGTGGGCATGTCTGCGTGGCAATCCTCAAAGCTTACACTGGTATCCCATCGGGTCCCGGTGCTTTGTTCGCCTGCATTGAACTGACGATGACGATGACGATGACGATGACGATGACGATGACGATGACGATGACGATGACGATGACGATGACGATGACGATGACGATGACGATGACGATGACGATGACGATGACGATGACGATGACGATGGCGACGACGATGACGATGACGATGACGATGACGATCACGATCACGATGACGATGACGATGACGTCACGACAACGATGACGATGACGATGACGATGACGATGACGATGACGATGACGATGACGATGACGATGACGATGACGATGACGATGACGATGACGATGACGATGACGATGACGATGACGATGACGATGACGATGACGATGACGATGACGATGACGATGACGATGACGATGACGATGACGATGACGATGACGATGACGATGACGATGACGATGACGATGACGATGACGATGACGATGACGATGACGATGACGATGACGATGACGATGACGATGACGATGACGATGACGATGACGATGACGATGACGATGACGATGACGATGACGATGACGATGACGATGACGATGACGATGACGATGACGATGACGATGACGATGACGATGACGATGACGATGACGATGACGATGACGATGACGATGACGATGACGATGACGATGACGATGACGATGACGATGACAATGACGATGAAGATGACGATGGCGATGACGATGACGATGGCGATGACGATGACGATGACGATGACGATGACGATGACGATGACGATGACGATGACGATGACGATGACGATGACGATGACGATGACGATGACGATGACGATGACGATGACGATGACGATGACGATGACGATGACGATGACGATGACGATGACGATGACGATGACGATGACGATGACGATGACGATGACGATGACGATGACGATGACGATGACGATGACGATGACGATGACGATGACGATGACGATGACGATGACGATGACGATGACGATGACGATGACGATGACGATGACGATGACGATGACGATGACGATGACGATGACGATGACGATGACGATGACGATGACGATGACGATGACGATGACGATGACGATGACGATGACGATGACGATGACGATGACGATGACGATGACGATGACGATGACGATGACGATGACGATGACGATGACCATGACGATGACGATGACGATGACGATGACAATGACGATGAAGATGACGATGGCGATGACGATGACGATGGCGATGACGATGACGATGACGATGACGATGACGATGACGATGACGATGACGATGACGATGACGATGACGATGACGATGACGATGACGATGACGATGACGATGACGATGACGATGACGATGACGATGACGATGACGATGACGATGACGATGACGATGACGATGACGATGACGATGACGATGACTATGACGATGACGATGACGATGACGATGACGATGACGATGACGATGACAATGACGATGAAGATGACGATGAAGATGAAGATGACGATGACGATGACGATGACGATGACGATGACGATGACGATGACGATGACGATGACGATGACGATGACGATGACGATGACGATGACGATGACGATGACGATGACGATGACGATGACGATGACGATGACGATGACGATGACGATGACGATGACGATGACGATGACGATGACGATGACGATGACGATGACGATGACGATGACGATGACGATGACGATGACGATGACGATGACGATGACGATGACGATGACGATGACGATGACGATGACGATGACGATGACGATGACGATGACGATGACGATGACGATGACGATGACGATGACGATGACGATGACGATGACGATGACGATGACGATGACGATGACGATGACGATGACGATGACGATGACGATGACGATGACGATGACGATGACGATGACGATGACGATGACGATGACGATGACGATGACGATGACGCTGACGATGACGATGACGATGACGATGACGATGACGATGACGATGACGATGACGATGACGATGACGATGACGATGACGATGACGATGACGATGACGATGACGATGACGATGACGATGACGATGACGATGACGATGACGATGACGATGACGATGACGATGACGATGACGATGACGATGACGATGACGATGACGATGACGATGACGATGACGATGACGATGACGATGACGATGACGATGACGATGACGATGACGATGACGATGACGATGACGATGACGATGACGATGACGATGACGATGACGATGACGATGACGATGACGATGACGATGACGATGACGATGACGATGACGATGACGATGACGATGACGATGACGATGACGATGACGATGACGATGACGATGACGATGACGATGACGATGACAATGACGATGAAGATGACGATGGCGATGACGATGACGATGGCGATGACGATGACGATGACGATGACGATGACGATGACGATGACGATGACGATGACGATGACGATGACGATGACGATGACGATGACGATGACGATGACGATGACGATGACGATGACGATGACGATGACGATGACGATGACGATGACGATGACGATGACGATGACGATGACGATGACGATGACGATGACGATGACGATGACGATGACGATGACGATGACGATGACGATGACGATGACGATGACGATGACGATGACGATGACGATGACGATGACGATGACGATGACGATGACGATGACGATGACGATGACGATGACGATGACGATGACGATGACGATGACGATGACGATGACGATGACGATGACGATGACGATGACGATGACGATGACGATGACGATGACGATGACGATGACGATGACGATGACGATGACGATGACGATGACGATGACGATGACGATGACGATGACGATGACGATGACGATGACGATGACGATGACGATGACGATGACGATGACGATGACGATGACGATGACGATGACGATGACGATGACGATGACGATGACGATGACGATGACGATGACGATGACGATGACGATGACGATGACGATGACGATGACGATGACGATGACGATGACGATGACGATGACGATGACGATGACGATGACGATGACGATGACCATGACGATGACGATGACGATGACAATGACGATGAAGATGACGATGGCGATGACGATGACGATGGCGATGACGATGACGATGACGATGACGATGACGATGACGATGACGATGACGATGACGATGACGATGACGATGACGATGACGATGACGATGACGATGACGATGACAATGACGATGACGATGACGATGACGATGACGATGACGATGACGATGACGATGACGATGACGATGACGATGACGATGACGATGACGATGACGATGACGATGACGATGACGATGACGATGACGATGACGATGACGATGACGATGACGATGACGATGACGATGACGATGACGATGACGATGACGATGACGATGACGATGACGATGACGATGACGATGACGATGACGATGACGATGACGATGACGATGACGATGACGATGACGATGACGATGACGATGACGATGACGATGACGATGACGATGACGATGACGATGACGATGACGATGACGATGACGATGACGATGACGATGACGATGACGATGACGATGACGATGACGATGACGATGACGATGACGATGACGATGACGATGACGATGACGATGACGATGACGATGACGATGACAATTTTTTGTTCTTTTTTGCATAGGTATTCTGTGGGACGCTAAAGCTCACCTGGGAAGGAACCGCTCTTTCCAGGTAGTGTGGAACTTTCAACCACCAACCCCACAGGGACATTTTCTTCTTGACACCATCCACTCTTTTACCGCTTTCGCACTACTTCAGAGTGGTGTCGTTTCCAATCCCCTACGGGGAACCGGACTTATATTCGTTGAGCGACTTGTCTTTTTTGCGGGTTTGTATTTTCTTCGTGCCGGATTTGCAACTTCATCTTATTATATTCGTTGAGCGACTTGTCTTTTTTGCGGGTTTGTATTTTCGCTGAGCGACTTGTCTTTTTTGCGGGTTTGTATTTTCTTCGTGCCGGTTTTGCAACTTCATCTTATTAAATTTTCGTTGCTTTTCTTCACGCGTAGTACAGTTTCAATATACAAAGCTATCTTATTATAGCTCGGATGACATTTTGTTTTTCTATCTCATGGAACTCGATTTGAAACAACCGCCTTAGCGCACGCCATCTCCTGCAGTGGAAGAACGTGTGTTCCGCATCGTCGTTACTCGCATCTCCATAGGTTCAAGCTGGGCTGTCGACTTTTCGCATCTTGTAAAGATAGGCTCGAAAATATCTGTGACCGGTGTGAAACTGAGTCAGGTAGTAATTGACTTCTCCATGCTTCCGTTCAGTCCATATTCTTAGATCTCCGAGAAGTCGTCTAGTCCACTCTCCTCTGGTCTCTCTCTCCCACTATCGTTGCCATCTCGCAAGCGTTCGTGCTCTCTCTTCTAAGCTGGCTTGCATATTTCCCAATATGCTCTTCCGTTCATATATCCCCTTCTTCTCTTGGGCTAGGAGCCCTGTAGGAATAATGCTTGTAATAGCTAGAATGGTCCACTCTCCTCTGGTCTCTCTCTCCCACTATCGTTGCCATGGCGCAAGCGTGCGTGCTCTCTCTTCTAAGCTGGCTTGCATATTTCCCAATACGCTCTTCCGTTCATATATCCTCTTCTTCTCTTGGGCTAGGAGCCCTGTAGGAATAATGCCTGTAATAGCTAGAATGGTCCACTCTCCTCTGGTCTCTCTCTGCCACTATTGTTGCCATGGCGCAAGCGTGCGTGCTCTCTCTTCTAAGCTGGCTTGCATATTTCCCAATACCCTCTTCCGTTCATATATCCTCTCCTTCTCTTGGGCTAGGAGCCCTGTAGGAATAATGCCTGTAATAGCTAGAATGGTCTACTCTCCTCTGGTCTCTCTCTCCCACTACCGTTGCCATGGCGCAAGCGTGCGTGCTCTCTCTTCTAAGCTGGCTTGCATATTTCCCAACGCTCTTCCGTTCATATATCCTCTTCTTCTCTTGGGCTAGGAGCCCTATAGGAATAATGCCTGTAATAACTAGAATGGTCCACTCTCCTCTGGTCTCTTTCTCCCACTATCGTTGCCATGGCGCAAGCGTGCGTGCTCTCTCTTCTAAGCTGGCTCGCATATTTCAAAATACGCTATTCCGTTCACATAGGAATAATGCCTGTAATAGCTAGAATGGTCCACTCTCTTCTGGTCTCTCTCTCCCACTACCGTTGCCATGGCGCAAGCGTGCGTGCTCTCTCTTCTAAGCTGGCTTGCATATTTCCCAATACGCTCTTCCGTTCATATATCCTCTTCTTCTCTTGGGCTAGGAGCCCAATAGGAATAATTCCGGTAAAAGCTAGAATGGCTGGTTAAGACACAGTGCGGTAAGCACAGGCAACTCTCAGGGCTCACCTCCGTTGGACTGCTGCTATGCGCTTCCGGTACTTCTCCTTTTCAAGAGCTTCTGCCCATGTCTCGGCTCCATATAATAAGATTGACTACGTCACTGACATCAGAAGACGGCGTTTGCTTGGTATTTTTTTTTTTTTTTTTTTTTTTTTTTTTTTTTTTTTTTTTTTTTTTTTTTTTGATGCGCTGGAGGGGTGAAATCCTTTATGGATACTCGGTAGCCCGTGCTACGAGTTATGCCAGACTCCATGCTCCTGCATGTATACGTGGCTAAAACACCCCCCCATCCCTGTCCTGTGATTCCCCCTACGGTACTACCGGTCAAGGCATTCCTTCGTAGGGGCAGGTTTTGACATCATGTCTTCTCCTTCTTATGGTCCAGGGTTTCCTTCCTCTTGAGCTCTTGGTGTTTGGTTTTCCGACCGTAATTCCTGCATGATGCTTGCAATGATACGGTTGGCGATGTCCCAAGCTTCCCTCGTTGATAGCATAAACGAAATCAGTCTCCTTGGAGTTATTTCATTGCCTATCTCTCGTTCTAAGGCATTTCTGGCTGCTACGTATTTCTTGCATTCCAGTAGCACGTGCTCGGCGTTCTGGATTTTTCCTTCACAATGACGACATAATGGATCGTCTACGATGTTGTACTTGTAGAGGAATTCCCGGAAGCTTCCATGTCCCGTTAGAAATTGGGTAAGGTAGAAGTTTACTTCACCGTGTTTTCTTGTGGTCCATTCTTCTATGTTCGGCAGCAGTTTGTATGTCCATCGGCCGTTTTCTGATGTGCTCCATCGCCGTTGCCATTCTATTTCGGCAGCTGCTCTGATGGCTCTTCTCTCCCGGTTTTCGTCATTGTATATTGATGCTGCTACTTTGACCTCTAGCTCGATAGGCATTCGCGCCGCTATCACACTTATTGCATCCCCCGATACTGTTCTATATGCACAGGATACTCTGATCGATGCTCTTCTATGTACAGAGTTTATGCTTCTCATGTACGAGTTTATGGCTGTTGCCGGTGCCCATATAGGGGCTGCGTACATGAGGATTGACTTGCTCACTGTCGCAAGCAGATTTCTAATTGGCTGCCTGGGTCCTCCAATATTTGGCATCAGCCTGGATATTGCGGCAACAGCCCGATTAGCCTTCACGCTTGTGTAGGTTAGATGGTCTCTAAAGTTGAGCCTATGGTCAAGCAGTACCCCTAGGTACTTTATGTAGGGCTTTGACTCAATAGTGTGCTCTCCTACCTGTATGGTCAGGCGCTCAACCTTCTTGCGGCTACTAATGAGGACAGCCTCCGTTTTGTGGTCCGCTAGTTCCAGACCTGTTGAGCGAAGCCATATCTTCACGTCTTTGATGGTACTGTTGCAGTTTCGTGTCACCTCCTCTAGGGTTTTAGCCACTACCACCACCGCAATGTCATCGGCGTATCCAATTATGTCCACTCCTCTTAGTCTTCGCATACGCAGTACACCATCATACATAATATTCCACAGGGCTGGGCCTAGGACTGATCCCTGTGGGACTCCTCCTGTTATTTTGTATCTTTTCGGCCCTTCGTCCGTATCATAGAAGAGGGTTCTGTCTTTGAAGTAGTCGGTAATAATTCGTAGTAGGTAGTTTGGCACTCGAATATTCCTCAGCGCTCTCATGATGAAGTTCCAGCTGGCCGAGTTAAATGCATTTTTGACGTCCAGCGTAACTACAGCACAGTACTGTTTTCTTCCTCCTTTCCATCTGGTCCCAGATATGGCTTCGCGTGCAATTTCACAAACTGCTTGTATCGCATGAGTGGTGCTTCGCTTTTTCCTGAAACCGTATTGTCGGTTGGAAAGCCCGTTGTCTCCTTCTGTGTACTGTTCAAGTCTGTCACGGATAATTCTTTCCAGCACTTTCCCTACTGTGTCTAGCATGCACAGCGGTCTGTATGACGACGGTTGCTCTGGGGGCTTGTCGCCTTTCGGGATTAACACCAGTCTCTGTCGCTTCCATTGCAAAGGGAACTTTCCTTCTGCCAGACATCTTGTATAGAGGTTTGCAAACACCTCCGGTTGGATTTTGATGGCTTCCTTTAGGACGAAGTTTGGGATCCCGTCCATTCCGGGGGCCTTATTGCTTTTTATTAAGCCCGCTGCTTCCAGCACTTCTGCAGTTGTGACGGGTTGTATTGGTTCCGCATTCTCTGTTATTACGTGGGTGAGATGCACACTGGTGTTCCTTGGGAAAAGGCCGCTGACTATAATATTCATCATAGTCGGGCATGTCGGTGCACCTGCCGTGCCAGTTTTTAGTTTATCCATAACTATCTTGTAAGCACTTCCCCACGGGTTATGTTGGAGGTCTTCTCTTAGTGATTGGAAAGATTCAGCTTTACTCTTTTTAATGAGTTTCCGAAGCTCCTTTCTTTTCTTTAAGAATTCATCTCGAATCTCTTCGGAGTCTTCTCTTTGTCTACGTCTTGCTCGCTGCTGGCGCCTTCGCATTTTGAGGCAGTCTGCTCTCAGCTTAGCGATGTTGTCGTTCCACCAGTACACCGGGGCTCTTCCATTTCCATTGCCTTTGCGTGGCATGGATGCGTCGCATCCTCGAGTGAGGGAAGTCGTCACCTGTTTTGCCTGTTCTTCAGCTGTGCCCCTGGGAATTTCCATGGTACTCAGCCAATAATCGAGCATCTCTCTATCTATATTTTTTCCTTGCCAGCCCAACTTTTGTACCTTTTTAGTAGCTTTTTGGTACTGAAACCTTCTTGGCTCTATTGTTTCAAAAATGATGGCCCGATGGTCACTGTTTGTATAGACATCGGAGACATGCCATTTTGTTTTTCTCGCTATAACTCTGCTGGCAAACGTTAGATCTATGATGGAGCCAGATCTGCCGTTATTGAACGTTTCTTTGTTTCCTTGGTTTAATAGTATAAGGTCAAGGCTAGCAAACGCATCCAGCAGTGCTTCGCCTCTGTGGTTGGTCCTCGTACTACCCCATTCGAATGCCCATGAGTTAAAGTCTCCGGCTACAATTGCTGGTGTTTTTCCTCGTACCTCAGCTACAAGTACATCCAACATCTGTTGGTACTCTGCCATGGTTGCGCTCGGTGGGGCATAACAACTGAAGAAGTGGATGCCCTTAATTTTGGCGTAGGCGAAATTCGGTCTCCTGTTTGCGTTTTTCCGCTCGAATGCGTATTTTCCGCAAGTCCATATCGCCGCTGTCTTAGTGGAGTCATCTACCCATCTTGAGTTGGCGTGGATAGTTTTGTACTGTTCGCATATGAGGGCTAGGTCTGCTTTTTCCTCTTTGACTGTCTGTGTAAGCAGATCCTGTGCGGCTTCGCAATGATTGAGATTTATCTGGATGCACTTCATTGCTTCTTTACTAGTTCTCGCATCGCGTTTTTGTATGCGGCGCATCTATAGCTTCCGGTCGCATGGTTGTTTCCACCTTTGCAGTTCGCGTCACATATGGCACACTTTGGTTCAGCAGTGCACTTTTTGGCTACATGCCCCTTGCTTCCACAGCGTAGGCACGTTCCTGCGCGGTCCGCTTCATTTTTGCAGTGCCTGGCAATATGGCCGTATTCAAGACATTTAAAACATCTTGTAGGTGTGATGTGCTCGCGTACTCTGCACCTAACCCACCCGATCTTTATACGACCTACAGCGAGTAGTTTGTTGGCTGCATCTGCTGTGAGGGTAATAAGGGCGGTTTGTGTCCCGTCCCTTGTCACTCTCATGGATTTGATGGCATCTTCCGTTATGCTTCCTGCTGTTGGGAGTTGTTGTTCAATGGCCACGCATATCTCCTTTTGTGTCGTCGCTTCGTCTAGGTCGCGTAGCTCAACCGTAGCGTGTTGGCACAGTGTTTTTATGCTCGCTTCCGTTTGGAGGATTTTGGACATGTCTTCTTTGTATTTGGCAGTTTGTCCATCTCTACCTCTCTTGAGCTCTATCAGCAATTCGCCCTTGGCTGTTTTCCTGATCTTATTCACATTTTCCCCGAGCTCCTTAAGATCAGGGTTTGCTCTCATCTTTTTGAGCATATTTGCGTAGGAAGTCTCTCCCGTTTTCGCAATCACAATGGCATCTGGCCTTCTGGGTTTACTTCGGGTCTTCCTTCCAGCGTTTTCTGCCTTCTTCTTCTCCTCAGTTTTCGGCAGTTTTTCTTTCCCTTTATTTTTTTGTTTCTGGGACTTGCTGACAATTTTTGACCAGGTTTCGCCGTCTTTATTCTCGGGTTGCTGGTCTTTCGAAACAATTTCCACTTTATCAGGCTTTTCGTTGCTCACGCGCAATGCCCTATTTTCTTCGCTGGGGGTGGACTTTTGCTGGCGCTTTGAGCATGGTATTTCGGCTGTTGATTCCGGTTTCCTCTTTGCATCCTGACCTACTTTCAGCCACGGCGATGTTTGGGAGGCATTATTCTTTCTTATGACCTCCTTTGCTCTGTCGTCGCGCATTTCAATCGCTGACAGCTCGTATAATGCCTTGATCTTGTCAATGATGTCTCGCATTGACTGGTTGATAGAGCGCCTTTTTCCGTCCTCCATCTTATCCACTAGGATCTTTATTTGCTTCCCTAAATTTTGGAAAACAGATAGGGGGGTTGTCGTAGTCGTCCCTTGGCCCTTTGGCGTTTCATCTGATCTCCGGGCTAAGCCAAAGGCCATTTGGGTTGCTGGCGTTCCACCGACTCTCGGGCCCATTTGGAGGGGATTCTCTTCGCCACGTTTAGTTTCATTGGTGGTTGACGTCTGTTTTATTGGCGACCTAGCCACCCTTGAACTCTTAAGGAAGGGGTTCTCTTCGATCCTTTTTTGTATTTCTTCGTTTGGTTTTTCTTCGTTTGGTTTTGTTTTGTTTGTTGTAATCATTTCTATTTGGTCCCCACTCAAAGCCGCTATCAATGTTCGGATGTGTAGTCACCTAAGGATCCCATGGTTGTCTTTGCAAGCAGTGAGGCCATGCGAGGGTTGACACAGACCCTTATGAGGTGTTGTGCCAGAGCCGGATCGGTGCTAACCAGGAATGTTACATCTGAACCTACACCACCAACTTAATGGCGACGAAACATTGAACGTACTTTGAGGCCTGCCAAGGTTTTAACGGGACGGGGGCGCCTGCAGCATTAGCCTGAAAGCCATTTCAGCCGGATTTCACTCCTGCTTACTCAGGTGACAGAATACTACAGACGTCAGCTCTTCTAGCAGTATATTCCGATTCGATTTCCAGTATTCCATAATTAAGACCTTACTGGGCTCGGTCTTAATGTCTGTGGTAGTGGCGATGCCGAAGTCATCGCGTATTGATACATAGGAAAACACTTTTTGTGATTTCCTGTTTAATTTGTATGTACATATGTACGTATATACTCCCCATTGGAGGCTTCACGTTATACGTTGTGGCGGGTGCCTTTGGATCTCGCCATTTCTTCTTTCTTTATCCCTCGTAGCCACTTTGTAAGGTGGGGAGCACTTATTTGAAGACGGCGCTTACTCGTCTTGTCACAGAAAGTTCGTCGGGGTTCCTTTGACCTTTTCAGCCACGCCCTCCTTCTCTGCCGCTCTTGGTCGGGGGCTGCTTATTGGGTATTCGCAGCTAACCTACTTTTCTGTAGGCCTTTCACTATCCGCCACCTGTGACCCCCACAGTGGCCTGAGCTTAGCCCCACCAGCCCGTCCGGCTTGGTGCCTGTGTTTGCTTGGTATGGGCGCGCTCGTATTCGCCATCAATCTGCTCGAGTATCTGAGCAGTAACTGACGCAGCCTTGTCAGACGCCCGCCTTATATGTTCCCAGAAGGATAGCTTCGTGCCAATGGTTGCAGGTAGTAATTGACTTCTCCATGCTTCCGCTCAGTCCACATTCTTAGACCTCCGAGAAGTCGTCTGGTCCACTCTCCTCTGGTGTCTCTCTCCCACTATCGTTGCCATGGCGCAAGCGTGCGTGCTCTCTCTTCTAAGCTGGCTTGCATATTTCCCAATACGCTCTTCCGTTCATATATCATCTACTTCTCTTGGGCTAGGAGCCCTGTAGGAACAATTCCCGTAATAGCTAGAATGGTCCACTCTTCTCTGGTCCTTCTCTCCCACTATCGTTGCCATGGCGCAAGCGTGCGTGCTCTCTCTTCTAAGCTGGCTTGCATATTTCCCAATACGCTCTTCCGTTCATATATCCTTTTCTTCCTTTGGGCTAGGAGCCCTGTGGGAAGAATTCCCGTAATAGCTAGAATGGTCCACTCTTCTCTGGTTTCTCTCTCCCACTACCGTTGCCATGGCGCAAGCGTGCGTGCTCTCTCTTCTAAGCTGGCTTGCATATTTCCCAACGCTCTTCCGTTCATATATCCTCATCTTCTCTTGGGCTAGGAGCCCTGTAGGAATAATGCCTCTAATAGCTAGAATGGTCCACCCTTCTCTGTTATCTCTCTCCCACTAACGTTGCCATGGGGCAAGCGTGCGTGCTCTCTCTTCTAAGCTGGCTTGCATATTTCCCAATACGCTCTTCCGTTCATATATCCTCTTCTTCTCTTGGGCAAGGAGCAATGTAGGAATAATGCCTGTAATAGCTAGAATGGTCCACTCTCCTCTGGTCTCTCTCTCCCACTATCGTTGCCATGGCGCAAGCGTGCGTGCTCTCTCTTCTAAGCTGGCTTGCATATTTCCCAATACGCTCTTCCGTTCATATATCCTCTTCTTCCTTTGGGCTAGGAGCCCTGTGGGAAGAATTCCCGTAATAGCTAGAATGGTCCACTCTTCTCTGTTATATCTCTCCCACAATCGTTGCCTTGTCGAAAGCGTGCGTGCTCTCTTTTCTAAGCTGGCTTGCATATTTCCCAATACCCTCTTCCGTTCATATATCCTCTTCTTCTCTTGGGCTAGGAGCAATGTAGGAATAATGGGTGTAATAGCTAGAATGGTCCACTCTCCTCTGGTCTCTCTCTCCCACTATCGTTGCCATGGCGCAAGCGTGCGTGCTCTCTCTTCTAAGCTGGCTTGCATATTTCCCAATACGCTCTTCCGTTCATATATCCTCTTCTTCTCTTGGGCTAGGAGCCCTGTAGGAATAATGCCTGTAATAGCTAGAATGGTCCACTCTCCTCTGGTCTCTCTGTCCCACTACCGTTGCCATGGCGCAAGCGTGCGTGCTCTCTCTTCTAAGCTGGCCTGCATATTTCCCAACGCTCTTCCGTTCATATATCCTCTTCTTCTCTTGGGCTAGGAGCCCTATAGGAATAATGCCTGTAATAGCTAGAATGGTCCACTCTCCTCTGGTCTCTCTCTCCCACTATCGTTGCCATGGCGCAAGCGTGCGTGCTCTCTCTTCTAAGCTGGCTTGCATATTTCCCAATACGCTCTTCCGTTCATATATCCTCTTCTTCTCTTGGGCTAGGAGCCCTATAGGAATAATTCCCGTAAAAGCTAGAATGGCTGGTTCCGACACAGTGCGGTAAGCACAGGCAACTCTCAGGGCTCACCTCCGTTGGACTGCTGCCATGCGCTTCCGGTACTTCTCCTTTTCAAGAGCTTCTGCCCATATCTCGGCTCCATATAATAAGATTGACTCCGTCACTGACATCAGAAGACGGCGTTTGCTTGGTATGGGCGCGCTCGTATTCGCCATCAATCTGCTCGAGTAACTGAGCAGTAACTGACGCAGCCTTGTCAGACGCCCGCCTTATATGTTCCCAGAAGGATAGCTTCGTGCCGATGGTTGCTCCAAGTATTTCGTGCTAGGTTTTGTCTGCACCATCTCAGTACCTACTGACATTGGCAATATGGTGGGTATCCTACGTTTTGTGAGTACGATGACTTCCGCTTTGGCCGTTGCCAGGCTTAGGCCATGCTGCTCCATCCACTCGTTTACCCGACGCATCACCTGCTTTAAACTGAGTTGGGCCAGCTCCAAATTCCGCGACACTATAACAGCTGCTACATCGTCTGCATATCCCACCAGGAATGTGTCTCTCGGCATCTATAAGCGGAGCAGGCTGTCGTAGGAGACGTTCCAGAGATCTGGAAAAAGAATAGAGCCTTGAGCTGCTCCGACAGAAATTTCCCTTCTCCTTTCTCCTTCTTCCGTATCGTTTTTTTTATTTTTTTTTTTTTTATAATTTACCCGCACTCAGGGGGTTATGACTGCTGGGATAGCTCCTTATCATGCGAAGAAGATATTTGGGCACGTTGAACGTATGTTTCAGGGCCTACAGCATGTCCTTTAACCGAGCCGAAATGAAGACCTTTTTAACATCAAGTGTAACCAGGGTACAGATTTTTTTCGAATGTCGATTACCTTATTGAGCCGACCATACTGTGCTTATCTAATGTCGCACCACATCTATCGTCGAACGCCCGCGTCTGAACCCGTACTGGTTGTCTGACAGCCCTCCAGATTCTTCTATTGATAGCAGTAAACGTTGTTTCAGAAGCTTTTCGAATAGCTTGAATGCTGTATCCAACATGCAAAGCAGTCTGTACGCTGAAGAGAAGCTTAGGTCACATTTTCCCTTACTAATGAGGGCCAGTCTGGCTATTTTCCAGCGTGATGGGATTATTCCAGCGCGCAAGCAGCAGTTGAACATATGAAGTACTTTGTGTGGGCATGTCTGCGTGATGACGATGACGATGACGATGAAGATGACGATGACGATGACGATGACGATGACGATGACGATGACGATGACGATGACGATGACGATGACGATGACGATGACGATGACGATGACGATGACGATGACGATGACGATGACGATGACGATGACGATGACGATGACGATGACGATGACGATGACGATGACGATGACGATGACGATGACGATGACGATGACGATGACGATGACGATGACGATGACCATGACGATGACGATGACGATGACGATGACGATGACGATGACGATGACGATGACGATGACGATGACGATGACGATGACGATGACGATGACGATGACGATGACGATGACGATGACGATGACGATGACGATGACGATGACGATGACGATGACGATGACCATGACGATGACGATGACGATGACGATGACGATGACGATGACGATGACGATGACGATGACGATGACGATGACGATGACGAAGACGATGACGATGACGTTGACGATGACGATGACGATGACGATGACGATGACGATGACGATGACGATGACGATGACGATGACGATGACGATGACGATGACGATGACGATGACGATGACGATGACGATGACGATGACGATGACGATGACGATGACGATGACGATGACGATGACGATGACGATGACGATGACGATGACGATGACGATGACGATGACGATGACGATGACGATGACGATGACGATGACGATGACGATGACGATGACGATGACGATGACGATGACGATGACGATGACGATGACGATGACGATGACGATGACGATGACGATGACGGTGACGATGACGGTGACGATGACGATGACGATGACGATGACGATGACGATGACGATGACGATGACGATGACGATGACGATGACGATGACGATGACGATGACGATGACGATGACGATGACGATGACGATGACGATGACGATGACGATGACGATGACGATGACGATGACGATGACGATGACGATGACGATGACGATGACGATGACGATGACGATGACGATGACGATGACGATGACGATGACGATGACGATGACGATGACGATGACGATGACGATGACGGTGACGATGACGGTGACGATGACGATGACGATGACGATGACGATGACGATGACGATGACGATGACGATGACGATGACGATGACGATGACGATGACGATGACGATGACGATGACGATGACGATGACGATGACGATGACGATGACGATGACGATGAGGATGACGATGAGGATGACGATGACGATGACGATGACGATGACGATGACGATGACGATGACGATGACGATGACGATGACGATGACGATGACGATGACGATGACGGTGACGATGACGGTGACGATGACGATGACGATGACGATGACGATGACGATGACGATGACGATGACGATGACGATGACGATGACGATGACGATGACGATGACGATGACGATGACGATGACGATAACGATGACGATAACGATGACGATGACGATGACGATGACGATGACGATGACGATGACGATGACGATGACGATGACGATGACGATGACGATGACGATGACGATGACGATGACGATGACGATGACGATGACGATGACGATGACGATGACGATGACGATGACGATGACGATGACGATGACGATGACGATGACGATGACGATGACGATGACGATGACGATGACGATGACGATGACGATGACGATGACGATGACGATGACGATGACGATGACGATGACGATGACGATGACGATGACGATGACGATGACGATGACGATGACGATGACGATGACGTCACGATGTCGATGACGATGACGATGACGATGAGGATGACGATGACGATGAGGATGACGATGAGGATGACGATGACGATGACGATGACGATGACGATGACGATGACGATGACGATGACGGTGACGATGACGGTGACGATGACGATGACGATGACGATGACGATGACGATGACGATGACGATGACGATGACGATGACGATGACGATGACGATGACGATGACGATGACGATGACGATGACGATGACGATGACGATGACGATGACGATGACGATGACGATGACGATGACGATGACGATGACGATGACGATGGCGATGACGATGACGATGACGATGACGATGACGATGACGATGGCGATGACGATGACGATGACGATGACGATGACGATGACGATGACGATGACGATGACGATGACGATGACGATGACGATGACGATGACGATGACGATGACGATGACGATGACGATGACGATGACGATGACGATGACGATGACGATGACGATGACGATGACGATGACGATGACGATGACGATGACGATGACGATGACGATGACGATGACGATGACGATGACGATGACGATGACGATGACGATGACGATGACGATGACGATGACGATGACGATGACGATGACGATGACGATGACGATGACGATGACGATGACGATGACGATGACGATGACGATGACGATGACGATGACGATGACGATGACGATGACGATGACGATGACGATGACGATGACGATGACGATGACGATGACGATGACGATGACGATGACGATGACGATGACGATGACGATGACGATGACGATGACGATGACGATGACGATGACGATGACGATGACGATGACGATGACGATGACGATGACGATGACGATGACGATGACGATGAGGATGACGATGACGATGACGATGACGATGACGATGACGATGACGATGACGATGACGATGACGATGACGATGACGATGACGATGACGATGACGATGACGATGACGATGACGATGACGATGACGATGACGATGACGATGACGATGACGATGACGATGACGATGACGATGACGATGACGATGACGATGACGATGACGATGACGATGACGATGACGATGACGATGACGATGACGATGACGATGACGATGACGATGACGATGACGATGACGATGACGATGACGATGACGATGACGATGACGATGACGATGACGATGACGATGACGATGACGATGACGATGACGATGAGGATGACGATGACGATGAGGATGACGATGAGGATGACGATGAGGATGACGATGACGATGACGATGACGATGACGATGACGATGACGATGACGATGACGATGACGATGACGATGACGATGACGATGACGATGACGATGACGATGACGATGACGATGACGATGACGATGACGATGACGATGACGATGACGATGACGATGACGATGACGATGACGATGACGATGACGATGACGATGACGATAACGTCACGATAACGATGACGATGACGATGACGATGACGATGACGATGACGATGACGATGACGATGACGATGACGATGACGATGACGATGACGATGACGATGACGATGACGATGACGATGACGATGACGATGACGATGACGATGACGATGACGATGACGATGACGATGACGATGACGATGACGATGACGATGACGATGACGATGACGATGACGATGACGATGACGATGACGATGACGATGACGATGACGATGACGATGACGATGACGTCACGATGTCGATGACGATGACGATGACGATGACGATGACGATGACGTCACGATGTCGATGACGATGACGATGACGATGACGATGACGATGACGATGACGATGACGATGACGATGACGATGACGATGACGATGACGATGACGATGACGATGACGATGACGATGACGATGACGATGACGATGACGATGACGATGACGATGACGATGACGATGACGATGACGATGACGATGACGATGACGATGACGATGACGATGACGATGACGATGACGATGACGATGACGATGACGATGACGATGACGATGACGATGACGATGACGATGACGATGACGATGACGATGACGATGACGATGACGATGACGATGACGATGACGATGACGATGACGATGACGATGACGATGACGATGACGATGACGATGACGATGACGATGACGATGACGATGACGATGACGATGACGATGACGATGACGATGACGATGACGATGACGATGACGTCACGATGTCGATGACGATGACGATGACGATGACGATGACGATGACGATGACGATGACGATGATGATGACGATGACGATGACGATGACGATGACGATGACGATGACGATGACGATGACGATGACGATGACGATGACGATGTCGATGACGATGACGTCACGATAACGATGACGATGACGATGTCGATGACGATGACGTCACGATAACGATGACGTCACGATGACGATGACGATGACGATGACGATGACGATGACGATGACGTCACGATAACGATGACGTCACGATGACGATGACGATGACGATGTCGATGACGATGACGTCACGATGACGATGACGATGACGATGTCGATGACGATGACGTCACGATAACGATGACGTCACGATGACGATGACGATGACGATGACGATGACGATGACGATGACGATGACGATGACGATATCGATGACGATGACGATGACGATGACGATGACGATGACGATGACGATGACGATGACGATGACGATGACGATGACGATGACGATGACGATGACGATGACGATGACGATGACGATGACGATGACGATGACGATGACGATGACGATGACGATGACGATGACGATGACGATGACGATGACGATGACGATGACGATGACGATGACGATGACGATGACGATGACGATGACGATGACGATGACGATGACGATGACGATGACGATGACGATGACGATGACGATGACGATGACGATGACGATGACGATGACGATGACGATGACGATGACGATGACGATGACGATGACGATGACAATGACGATGACGATGACGATGGCGATGACAATGACGATGATGATGACGATGACGATGACGATGACGATGACGATGACGATGACGATGACGATGACGATGACGATGACGATGACGATGACGATGACGATGACGATGACGATGACGATGACGATGACGATGACGATGACGATGACGATGACGATGACGATGACGATGACGATGACGATGACGATGACGATGACGATGACGATGACGATGACGATGACGATTGACGATGACGATGACGATGACGATGACGATGACGATGACGATGACGATGACGATGACGATGACGATGACGATGACGATGACGATGACGATGACGATGACGATGACGATGACGATGACGATGACGATGACGATGACGATGACGATGACGATGACGATGACGATGACGATGACGATGACGATGACGATGACGATGACGATGACGATGACGATGACGATGACGATGACGATGGGAAGAACCCGCTCTTTCAAGGTGGTGTGGAACTTTCAACCACCAAACCCACAGGGACCTTTTCTTCTTCACACCATCCACTTTATGACCGCTTTCGCATTACTTCAGAGTGGTGTCGTTTCCAATCCCCTACGGGGAACTGGACTTATATTCGTTGAGCAACTTGTCTTTTTTGCGGGTTTGTATTTTCTTCGTGCCGGTTTTGCCACTTCATCTTATTAAATTTTCGTCGCTTTTCTTCACGCGTAGTACAGTTTCAATATACAAAGCTATCTTATTCCAGCTCGGATGACATTTTGTGGGGCTATCTCATGGAACTCGCTTTAAGACAACCGCCTTTGCGCACGCCATCTCCTGCAGTGGAAGAACGTGTGTCCTGCATCGTCGTTACTCGCATCTACGTAGGGGCATGCTGGGCTGTCGACTTTTCGCATCTTGTAGAGATAGGCTCGAAAATATCTGTGACCGGTGAGATACTGAGCCAGGTAGTAATTGACTTCTCCATGCTTCCGTTCAGTCCACATTCTTAGATCTCCGAGAAGTCGTCTGGTCCACTCTCCTCTGGTCTCTCTCTCCCACTATCGTTGCCATGGCGCAAGCGTTCGTGCTCTCTCTTCCAAGTTGGCTTGCATATTTCCCAATACGCTCTTCCGTTTATATATCCTCTTCTTCTCTTGGGCTTGGAGCCCTGTAGGAATAATGCCTGTAATAGCTAGAATGGTCCACTCTCCTCTGGTCTCTCTCTCCCACTACCGTTGCCATGGCGCAAGCGTGCGTGCTCTCTCTTCTAAGCTGGCTTGCATATTTCCCAATACGCTCTTCCGTTTATATATCCTCTTCTTCTCTTGGGCTTGGAGCCCTGTAGGAATAATGCCTGTAATAGCTAGAATGTTCCACTCTTCTCTGGTCTCTCTCGCCCACTATCGTTGAGATGGCGCAAGCGTGCGTGCTCTCTCTTCTAAACTGGCTTGCATATTTCCCAATACGCTCTTTCGTTCATATATCCTCTTCTACCTTTGGGCTAGGAGCCCTGTGGGAACAATTCCAATAATAGCTAGAATGGTCCACTCTTCTCTGGTATCTCTCTTACACAATCGTTGCCTTGTCGCAAGCGTGCGTGCTCTCTTTTCTAAGCTGGCTTGCATATTTCCCAATACGCTCTTCCGTTCATATATCATCTTCTTCTCTTGGGCTAGGAGCCCTGTAGGAATAATTCCCGTAATAGCTAGAATGGTCCACTCTTCTCTGGTCTCTCTCTCCCACTATCGTTGCCATGGCGCAAGCGTGCGTGCTCTCTCTTCTAAGCTGGCTGGCATATTTCCCAATACGTGCTTCCGTTCATATATCCTCTTCTTCTCTTGAGCTAGGAGCCCTATAGGAATAATTCCCGTAAAAGCTAGAATGGCTGGTTCCGACACAGTGCGGTAAGCACAGGCAACTCTCAGGGCTCACCTCCGTTGGACTGCTGCCATGCGCTTCCGGTACTTCTCCTTTTCAAGAGCTTCTGCCCATATCTCGGCTCCATATAATAAGATTGACTCCGTCACTGACATCAGAAGACGGCGTTTGCTTGGTATGGGCGCGCTCGTATTCGCCATCAATCTGCTCGAGTAACTGAGCAGTAACTGACGCAGCCTTGTCAGACGCCCGCCTTATATGTTCCCAGAAGGATAGCTTCGTGCCGATGGTTGCTCCCAAGTATTTCGCGCTAGGTTTTGTCTTCACCATCTCAGTGCCTACTGACATTGGCAATATGGTGGGTATTATACGTTTTGTGAGTACGACGATTTCCGCTTTGGCCGTTGCCAGGCTTAGGCCATGCTGCTAAATCCACTTGTTTACCCGACGCATCACCTGGTTTTAACTGAGTTGGGCAAGCTCCGAATTCGGCGACACTATAACAGCTGCTACATCGTCTCCATATCCCACCAGGAATGTGTCTCTCGGCATCTCTAAGCGGAGCAGGCTGTCGTAGGAGACGTTCCAGAGATCTGGAAAAAGAATAGAGCCTTGAGCTGCTGCGGCAGAAATTTCCCTTCTCCTTTCTCCTTCTTCCGTATCGTAGACTAGAACTCGACTGCTAGGATAGCTCCTTATCATGCGAAGAAGATATTTGGGCACGTTGAACCCTTGTTTTAAGGCCTCCAGCATGTCTTTCAACCGAGCCGAAATGAAGACCTTTTGAACATCAAGTGTAACCAGGGTACAGATTTTTTTCGAATGTCGATTACCTTACCGATGACGATGACGATGACGATGACGATGACGATGACGATGACGATGACGATGACGATGACGATGACGATGACGATGACAATGACGATGACGATGACGATGACGATGACGATGACGATGACGATGACGATGACGATGACGATGACGATGACGATGACGATGACGATGACGATGACGATGACGATGACGATGACGATGACGATGACGATAACGATGACGATGACGATGACGATGACGATGACGATGACGATGACGATGACGATGACGATGACGATGACGATGACGATGACGATGACGATGACGATGACGATGACGATGACGATGACGATGACGATGACGATGACGATGACGATGACGATGACGATGACGATGACGATGACGATGACGATGACGATGACGATGACGATGACGATGACGATGACGATGACGATGACGATGACGATGACGATGACGATGACGATGACGATGACGATGACGATGACGATGACGATGACGATGACGATGACGATGACGATGACGATGACGATGACGATGACGATGGCAATGACGACGATGATGACGATGACGATGACGATGACGATGACGATGACGATGACGATGACGATGACGATGACGATGACGATGACGATGACGATGACGATGACGATGACGATGACGATGACGATGACGATGACGATGACGATGACGATGACGATGACGATGACGATGACGATGACGATGACGATGACGATGACGATGACGATGACGATGACGATGACGATGACGATGACGATGACGATGACGATGACGATGACGATGACGATGACGATGACGATGACGATGACGATGACGATGACGATGACGATGACGATGACGATGACGATGACGATGACGATGACGATGACGATGACGATGACGATGACGATGACGATGACGATGACGATGACGATGACGATGACGATGACGATGACGATGACGATGACGATGACGATGACGATGACGATGACGATGACGATGACGATGACGATGACGATGACGATGACGATGACGATGACGATGACGATGACGATGACGATGACGATGACGATGACGATGACGATGACGATGACGATGACGATGACGATGACGATGACGATGACGATGACGATGACGATGACGATGACGATGACGATGACGATGACGATGACGATGACGATGACGATGACGATGACGATGACGATGACGATGACGATGACGATGACGATGACGATGACGATGACGATGACGATGACGATGACGATGACGATGACGATGACGATGACGATGACGATGACGATGACGATGACGATGACGATGACGATGACGATGACGATGACGATGACGATGACGATGACGATGACGATGACGATGACGATGACGATGACGATGACGATGACGATGACGATGACGATGACGATGACGATGACGATGACGATGACGATGACGATGACGATGACGATGACGATGACGATGACGATGACGATGACGATGACGATGACGATGACGATGACGATGACGATGACGATGACGATGACGATGACGTCACGATAACGATGACGATGACGATGACGATGACGATGACGATGACGATGACGATGACGATGACGATGACGATGACGATGACGATGACGATGACGATGACGATGACGATGACGATGACGATGACGATGACGATGACGATGACGATGACGATGACGATGACGATGACGATGACGATGACGATGACGATGACGATGACGATGACGATGACGATGACGATGACGATGACGATGACGATGACGATGACGATGACGATGACGATGACGATGACGATGACGATGACGATGACGATGACGATGACGATGACGATGACGATGACGATGACGATGACGATGACGATGACGATGACGATGACGATGACGATGACGATGACGATGACGATGACGATGACGATGACGATGACGATGACGTCACGATGTCGATGACGATGACGATGACGATGACGATGACGATGACGATGACGATGACGATGACGATGACGATGACGATGACGATGACGATGACGATGACGATGACGATGACGATGACGATGACGATGACGATGACGATGACGATGACGATGACGATGACGATGACGATGACGATGACGATGACGATGACGATGACGATGACGATGACGATGACGATGACGATGACGATGACGATGACGATGACGATGACGATGACGATGACGATGACGATGACGATGACGATGACGATGACGATGACGATGACGATGACGATGACGATGACGATGACGATGACGATGACGATGACGTCACGATGTCGATGACGATGACGATGACGATGACGATGACGATGACGATGACGATGACGATGACGATGACGATGACGATGACGATGACGATGACGATGACGATGACGATGACGATGTCGATGACGATGACGTCACGATAACGATGACGATGACGATGTCGATGACGATGACGTCACGATAACGATGACGTCACGATGACGATGACGATGACGATGACGATGACGATGACGATGACGTCACGATAACGATGACGTCACGATGACGATGACGATGACGATGTCGATGACGATGACGTCACGATGACGATGACGATGACGATGTCGATGACGATGACGTCACGATAACGATGACGTCACGATGACGATGACGATGACGATGACGATGACGATGACGATGACGATGACGATGACGATGACGATATCGATGACAATGACGGTGACGATGACGATGACGATGACGATGACGATGACGATGACGATGACGATGACGATGACGATGACGATGACGATGACGATGACGATGACGATGACGATGACGATGACGATGACGATGACGATGACGATGACGATGACGATGACGATGACGATGACGATGACGATGACGATGACGATGACGATGACGATGACGATGACGATGACGATGACGATGACGATGACGATGACGATGACGATGGCGATGACAATGACGATGACGATGATGATGACGATGACGATGACGATGACGTCACGATGACGATGACGATGACGATGACGATGACGATGACGATGACGATGACGATGACGATGACGATGAAAATGACGATGACGATGACGATGACGATGACGATGACGATGACGATGACGATGACGATGACGATGACGATGACGATGACGATGACGATGACGATGACGATGACGATGACGATGACGATGACGATGACGATGACGATGACGATGACGATGACGATGACGATGACGATGACGATGACGATGACGATGACGATGACGATGACGATGACGATGACGATGACGATGACGATGACGATGACGATGACGATGACGATGACGATGACGATGACGATGACGATGACGATGACGATGACGATGACGATGACGATGACGATGACGATGACGATGACGATGGCGATGACAATGACGATGACGATGATGATGACGATGACGATGACGATGACGTCACGATGACGATGACGATGACGATGACGATGACGATGACGATGACGATGACGATGACGATGAAAATGACGATGACGATGACGATGACGATGACGATGACGATGAGGATGACGATGACGATGACGATGACGATGACGATGACGATGACGATGACGATGACGATGACGATGACGATGACGATGACGATGACGATGACGATGACGATGACGATGACGATGACGATGACGATGACGATGACGATGACGATGACGATGACGATGACGATGACGATGACGATGACGATGACGATGACGATGACGATGACGATGACGATGACGATGACGATGACGATGACGTCACGATGTCGATGACGATGACGATGACGATGACGATGAGGATGACGATGACGATGAGGATGACGATGAGGATGACGATGACGATGACGATGACGATGACGATGACGATGACGATGACGATGACGATGACGATGACGATGACGATGACGATGACGATGACGATGACGATGACGATGACGATGACGATGACGATGACGATGACGATGACGATGACGATGACGATGACGATGACGATGACGATGACGATGACGGTGACGATGACGGTGACGATGACGATGACGATGACGATGACGATGACGATGACGATGACGATGACGATGACGATGACGATGACGATGACGATGACGATGACGATGACGATGACGATGACGATGACGATGACGATGACGATGACGATGACGATGACGATGACGATGACGATGACGATGACGATGACGATGACGATGACGTCACGATAACGATGACGATGACGATGACGATGACGATGACGATGACGATGACGATGACGATGACGATGACGATGACGATGACGATGACGATGACGATGACGATGACGATGACGATGACGATGACGATGACGATGACGATGACGATGACGATGACGATGACGATGACGATGACGATGACGATGACGATGACGATGACGATGACGATGACGATGACGATGACGATGACGATGACGATGACGATGACGATGACGATGACGATGACGATGACGATGACGATGACGATGACGATGACGATGACGATGACGATGACGATGACGATGACGATGACGATGACGATGACGATGACGATGACGATGACGATGACGATGACGATGACGATGACGATGACGATGACGATGACGATGACGATGACGATGACGATGACGTCACGACAACGATGACGATGACGATGACGATGACGATGACGATGACGATGACGATGACGATGACGATGACGATGACGATGACGATGACGATGACGATGACGATGACGATGACGATGACGATGACGATGACGATGACGATGACGATGACGTCACGATGTCGATGACGATGACGATGACGATGACGATGACGATGACGATGACGATGACGATGACGATGACGATGACGATGACGATGACGATGACGATGACGATGACGATGACGATGACGATGACGATGACGATGACGATGACGATGACGATGACGATGACGATGACGATGACGATGACGATGACGATGACGATGACGATGACGATGACGATGACGATGACGATGACGATGACGATGACGATGACGATGACGATGACGATGACGATGACGATGACGATGACGATGACGATGACGATGACGATGACGATGACGATGACGATGACGATGACGATGACGATGACGATGACGATGACGATGACGATGACGATGACGATGACGATGACGATGACGATGACGATGACGATGACGATGACGATGACGATGACGATGACGATGACGATGACGATGACGATGACGATGACGATGACGTCACGATGTCGATGACGATGACGATGACGATGACGATGACGATGACGATGACGATGACGATGACGATGACGATGACGATGACGATGACGATGACGATGACGATGACGATGACGATGACGATGACGATGACGATGACGATGACGATGACGATGACGATGACGATGTCGATGACGATGACGTCACGATAACGATGACGATGACGATGTCGATGACGATGACGTCACGATAACGATGACGTCACGATGACGATGACGATGACGATGACGATGACGATGACGATGACGTCACGATAACGATGACGTCACGATGACGATGACGATGACGATGTCGATGACGATGACGTCACGATGACGATGACGATGACGATGTCGATGACGATGACGTCACGATAACGATGACGTCACGATGACGATGACGATGACGATGACGATGACGATGACGATGACGATGACGATGACGATGACGATGACGATATCGATGACAATGACGGTGACGATGACGATGACGATGACGATGACGATGACGATGACGATGACGATGACGATGACGATGACGATGACGATGACGATGACGATGACGATGACGATGACGATGACGATGACGATGACGATGACGATGACGATGACGATGACGATGACGATGACGATGACGATGACGATGACGATGACGATGACGATGACGATGACGATGACGATGACGATGACGATGACGATGACGATGACGATGACGATGACGATGACGATGACGATGACGATGACGATGACGATGACGATGACGATGACGATGACGATGACGATGACGATGACGATGACGATGACGATGACGATGACGATGACGATGACGATGACGATGACGATGACGATGACGATGACGATGACGATGACGATGACGATGACGATGACGATGACGATGACGATGACGATGACGATGACGATGACAATGACGATGACGATGACGATGGCGATGACGATGACGATGACGATGACGATGACGATGACGATGACGATGACGATGACGATGACGATGACGATGACGATGACGATGACGATGACGATGACGATGACGATGACGATTGACGATGACGATGACGATGACGATGACGATGACGATGACGATGACGATGACGATGACGATGACGATGACGATGAGGATGACGATGACGATGACGATGACGATGACGATGACGATGACGATGACGATGACGATGACGATGACGATGACGCTGACGATGACGATGACGATGACGATGACGATGGGAAGAACCCGCTCTTTCAAGGTGGTGTGGAACTTTCAACCACCAAACCCACAGGGACCTTTTCTTCTTCACACCATCCACTTTATGACCGCTTTCGCATTACTTCAGAGTGGTGTCGTTTCCAATCCCCTACGGGGAACTGGACTTATATTCGTTGAGCAACTTGTCTTTTTTGCGGGTTTGTATTTTCTTCGTGCCGGTTTTGCCACTTCATCTTATTAAATTTTCGTCGCTTTTCTTCACGCGTAGTACAGTTTCAATATACAAAGCTATCTTATTCCAGCTCGGATGACATTTTGTGGGGCTATCTCATGGAACTCGCTTTAAAACAACCGCCTTTGCGCACGCCATCTCCTGCAGTGGAAGAACGTGTGTCCTGCATCGTCGTTACTCGCATCTACGTAGGGGCATGCTGGGCTGTCGACTTTTCGCATCTTGTAGAGATAGGCTCGAAAATATCTGTGACCGGTGAGATACTGAGCCAGGTAGTAATTGACTTCTCCATGCTTCCGTTCAGTCCACATTCTTAGATCTCCGAGAAGTCGTCTGGTCCACTCTCCTCTGGTCTCTCTCTCCCACTATCGTTGCCATGGCGCAAGCGTTCGTGCTCTCTCTTCCAAGTTGGCTTGCATATTTCCCAATACGCTCTTCCGTTTATATATCCTCTTCTTCTCTTGGGCTTGGAGCCCTGTAGGAATAATGCCTGTAATAGCTAGAATGGTCCACTCTCCTCTGGTCTCTCTCTCCCACTACCGTTGCCATGGCGCAAGCGTGCGTGCTCTCTCTTCTAAGCTGGCTTGCATATTTCCCAATACGCTCTTCCGTTTATATATCCTCTTCTTCTCTTGGGCTTGGAGCCCTGTAGGAATAATGCCTGTAATAGCTAGAATGTTCCACTCTTCTCTGGTCTCTCTCGCCCACTATCGTTGAGATGGCGCAAGCGTGCGTGCTCTCTCTTCTAAACTGGCTTGCATATTTCCCAATACGCTCTTTCGTTCATATATCCTCTTCTACCTTTGGGCTAGGAGCCCTGTGGGAACAATTCCAATAATAGCTAGAATGGTCCACTCTTCTCTGGTATCTCTCTTACACAATCGTTGCCTTGTCGCAAGCGTGCGTGCTCTCTTTTCTAAGCTGGCTTGCATATTTCCCAATACGCTCTTCCGTTCATATATCATCTTCTTCTCTTGGGCTAGGAGCCCTGTAGGAATAATTCCCGTAATAGCTAGAATGGTCCACTCTTCTCTGGTCTCTCTCTCCCACTATCGTTGCCATGGCGCAAGCGTGCGTGCTCTCTCTTCTAAGCTGGCTGGCATATTTCCCAATACGTGCTTCCGTTCATATATCCTCTTCTTCTCTTGAGCTAGGAGCCCTATAGGAATAATTCCCGTAAAAGCTAGAATGGCTGGTTCCGACACAGTGCGGTAAGCACAGGCAACTCTCAGGGCTCACCTCCGTTGGACTGCTGCCATGCGCTTCCGGTACTTCTCCTTTTCAAGAGCTTCTGCCCATATCTCGGCTCCATATAATAAGATTGACTCCGTCACTGACATCAGAAGACGGCGTTTGCTTGGTATGGGCGCGCTCGTATTCGCCATCAATCTGCTCGAGTAACTGAGCAGTAACTGACGCAGCCTTGTCAGACGCCCGCCTTATATGTTCCCAGAAGGATAGCTTCGTGCCGATGGTTGCTCCCAAGTATTTCGCGCTAGGTTTTGTCTTCACCATCTCAGTGCCTACTGACATTGGCAATATGGTGGGTATTATACGTTTTGTGAGTACGACGATTTCCGCTTTGGCCGTTGCCAGGCTTAGGCCATGCTGCTAAATCCACTTGTTTACCCGACGCATCACCTGGTTTTAACTGAGTTGGGCAAGCTCCGAATTCGGCGACACTATAACAGCTGCTACATCGTCTCCATATCCCACCAGGAATGTGTCTCTCGGCATCTCTAAGCGGAGCAGGCTGTCGTAGGAGACGTTCCAGAGATCTGGAAAAAGAATAGAGCCTTGAGCTGCTGCGGCAGAAATTTCCCTTCTCCTTTCTCCTTCTTCCGTATCGTAGACTAGAACTCGACTGCTAGGATAGCTCCTTATCATGCGAAGAAGATATTTGGGCACGTTGAACCCTTGTTTTAAGGCCTCCAGCATGTCTTTCAACCGAGCCGAAATGAAGACCTTTTGAACATCAAGTGTAACCAGGGTACAGATTTTTTTCGAATGTCGATTACCTTACCGATGACGATGACGATGACGATGACGATGACGATGACGATGACGATGACGATGACGATGACGATGACAATGACGATGACGATGACGATGACGATGACGATGACGATGACGATGACGATGACGATGACGATGACGATGACGATGACGATGACGATGACGATGACGATGACGATGACGATGACGATAACGATGACGATGACGATGACGATGACGATGACGATGACGATGACGATGACGATGACGATGACGATGACGATGACGATGACGATGACGATGACGATGACGATGACGATGACGATGACGATGACGATGACGATGACGATGACGATGACGATGACGATGACGATGACGATGACGATGACGATGACGATGACGATGACGATGACGATGACGATGACGATGACGATGACGATGACGATGACGATGACGATGACGATGACGATGACGATGACGATGACGATGACGATGACGATGACGATGACGATGACGATGACGATGGCAATGACGACGATGATGACGATGACGATGACGATGACGATGACGATGACGATGACGATGACGATGACGATGACGATGACGATGACGATGACGATGACGATGACGATGACGATGACGATGACGATGACGATGACGATGACGATGACGATGACGATGACGATGACGATGACGATGACGATGACGATGACGATGACGATGACGATGACGATGACGATGACGATGACGATGACGATGACGATGACGATGACGATGACGATGACGATGACGATGACGATGACGATGACGATGACGATGACGATGACGATGACGATGACGATGACGATGACGATGACGATGACGATGACGATGACGATGACGATGACGATGACGATGACGATGACGATGACGATGACGATGACGATGACGATGACGATGACGATGACGATGACGATGACGATGACGATGACGATGACGATGACGATGACGATGACGGTGACGATGATGACGATGACGATGACGTCACGATGACGATGACGATGACGATGACGATGACGATGACGATGACGATGACGATGACGATGACGATGACGATGACGATGACGATGACGATGACGATGACGATGACGATGACGATGACGATGACGATGACGATGACGATGACGATGACGATGACGATGACGATGACGATGACGATGACGATGACGATGACGATGACGATGACGATGACGATGACGATGACGATGACGTTGACGATGACGATGACGTTGACGATGACGATGACGATGACGATGACGATGACGATGACGATGACGATGACGATGACGATGACGATGACGATGACGATGACGATGACGATGACGATGACGATGACGATGACGATGACGATGACGATGACGATGACGATGACGATGACGATGACGATGACGATGACGATGACGATGACGATGACGATGACGATGACGATGACGATGACGATGACGATGACGATGACGATGACGATGACGATGACGATGACGATGACGATGACGATGACGATGACGATGACGATGACGATGACGATGACGATGACGATGACGATGACGATGACGATGACGATGACGATGACGATGACGATGACGATGACGATGACGATGACGATGACGATGACGATGACGATGACGATGACGATGACGATGACGATGACGATGACGATGACGATGACGATGACGATGACGATGACGATGACGATGACGATGACGATGACGATGACGATGACGATGACGATGACGATGACGATGACGATGACGATGACGATGACGATGACGATGACGATGACGATGACGATGACGATGACGATGTCGATGACGATGACGTCACGATAACGATGACGATGACGATGTCGATGACGATGACGTCACGATAACGATGACGTCACGATGACGATGACGATGACGATGACGATGACGATGACGATGACGATGACGTCACGATGTCGATGACGATGACGATGACGATGACGATGACGATGACGATGACGATGACGATGACGATGACGATGACGATGACGATGACGATGACGATGACGATGACGATGACGATGACGATGACGATGACGATGACGATGACGATGACGATGACGATGACGATGACGATGACGATGACGATGACGATGACGATGACGATGACGATGACGATGACGATGACGATGACGATGACGATGACGATGACGATGACGATGACGATGACGATGACGATGACGATGACGATGACGATGACGATGACGATGACGGTGACGATGATGACGATGACGATGACGTCACGATGACGATGACGATGACGATGACGATGACGATGACGATGACGATGACGATGACGATGACGATGACGATGACGATGACGATGACGATGACGATGACGATGACGATGACGTCACGATGTCGATGACGATGACGATGACGATGACGATGACGATGACGATGACGATGACGATGACGATGACGATGACGATGACGATGACGATGACGATGACGATGACGATGACGATGACGATGACGATGACGATGACGATGACGATGACGATGACGATGACGATGACGATGACGATGACGATGACGATGACGATGTCGATGACGATGACGTCACGATAACGATGACGATGACGATGTCGATGACGATGACGTCACGATAACGATGACGTCACGATGACGATGACGATGACGATGACGATGACGATGACGATGACGTCACGATAACGATGACGTCACGATGACGATGACGATGACGATGTCGATGACGATGACGTCACGATGACGATGACGATGACGATGTCGATGACGATGACGTCACGATAACGATGACGTCACGATGACGATGACGATGACGATGACGATGACGATGACGATGACGATGACGATGACGATGACGATATCGATGACAATGACGGTGACGATGACGATGACGATGACGATGACGATGACGATGACGATGACGATGACGATGACGATGACGATGACGATGACGATGACGATGACGATGACGATGACGATGACGATGACGATGACGATGACGATGACGATGACGATGACGATGACGATGACGATGACGATGACGATGACGATGACGATGACGATGACGATGACGATGACGATGACGATGACGATGACGATGACGATGACGATGACGATGACGATGACGATGACGATGACGATGACGATGACGATGACGATGGCGATGACAATGACGATGACGATGATGATGACGATGACGATGACGATGACGTCACGATGACGATGACGATGACGATGACGATGACGATGACGATGACGATGACGATGACGATGACGATGACGATGACGATGACGATGACGATGACGATGACGATGAAAATGACGATGACGATGACGATGACGATGACGATGACGATGACGATGACGATGACGATGACGATGACGATGACGATGACGATGACGATGACGATGACGATGACGATGACGATGACGATGACGATGACGATGACGATGACGATGACGATGACGATGACGATGACGATGACGATGACGATGACGATGACGATGACGATGACGATGACGATGACGATGACGATGACGATGACGATGACGATGACGATGACGATGGCGATGACAATGACGATGACGATGATGATGACGATGACGATGACGATGACGTCACGATGACGATGACGATGACGATGACGATGACGATGACGATGACGATGACGATGACGATGACGATGACGATGACGATGACGATGACGATGACGATGAAAATGACGATGACGATGACGATGACGATGACGATGACGATGAGGATGACGATGACGATGACGATGACGATGACGATGACGATGACGATGACGATGACGATGACGATGACGATGACGATGACGATGACGATGACGATGACGATGACGATGACGATGACGATGACGATGACGATGACGATGACGATGACGATGACGATGACGATGACGATGACGATGACGATGACGATGACGATGACGATGACGATGACGATGACGATGACGATGACGATGACGATGACGATGACGATGACGATGACGATGACGATGACGATGACGATGACGATGACGATGACGATGACGATGACGATTGACGATGACGATGACGATGACGATGACGATGACGATGACGATGACGATGACGATGACGATGACGATGACGATGACGATGACGATGACGATGACGATGACGATGAGGATGACGATGACGATGACGATGACGATGACGATGACGATGACGATGACGATGACGATGACGATGACGATGACGATGACGATGACGATGACGATGACGATGACGATGACGATGACGATGACGATGACGATGACGATGACGATGACGATGACGATGACGATGACGATGACGATGACGATGACGATGACGATGACGATGACGATGACGATGACGATGACGATGACGATGACGATGACGATGACGATGACGATGACGATGACGATGACGATGACGATGACGATGACGATGACGATGACGATGACGATGACGATGACGATGACGATGACGATGACGATGACGATGACGATGACGATGACGATGACGATGACGTCACGATGTCGATGACGATGACGATGACGATGACGATGAGGATGACGATGACGATGAGGATGACGATGAGGATGACGATGACGATGACGATGACGATGACGATGACGATGACGATGACGATGACGATGACGATGACGATGACGATGACGATGACGATGACGATGACGATGACGATGAAAATGACGATGACGATGACGATGACGATGACGATGACGATGAGGATGACGATGACGATGACGATGACGATGACGATGACGATGACGATGACGATGACGATGACGATGACGATGACGATGACGATGACGATGACGATGACGATGACGATGACGATGACGATGACGATGACGATGACGATGACGATGACGATGACGATGACGATGACGATGACGATGACGATGACGATGACGATGACGATGACGATGACGATGACGATGACGATGACGATGACGATGACGATGACGATGACGATGACGATGACGATGACGATGACGATGACGATGACGATGACGATGACGATGACGATGACGATGACGATGACGATGACGATGACGATGACGATGACGATGACGATGACGATGACGATGACGATGACGATGACGATGACGATGACGATGACGATGACGATGACGATGACGATGACGATGACGATGACGATGACGATGACGATGACGATGACGATGACGATGACGATGACGATGACGATGACGATGACGATGACGATGACGATGACGATGACGATGACGATGACGATGACGATGACGATGACGATGACGATGACGATGACGATGACGATGACGATGACGATGACGATGACGATGACGATGACGATGACGATGACGATGACGATGACGATGACGATGACGATGACGATGACGATGACGATGACGATGACGATGACGATGACGATGACGATGACGATGACGATGACGATGACGATGACGATGACGATGACGATGACGATGACGATGACGATGACGATGACGATGACGATGACGATGACGATGACGATGACGATGACGATGACGATGACGATGACGATGACGATGACGATGACGATGACGATGACGATGACGATGACGATGACGATGACGATGACGATGACGATGACGATGACGATGACGATGACGATGACGATGACGATGACGTCACGATGTCGATGACGATGACGATGACGATGACGATGACGATGACGATGACGATGACGATGACGATGACGATGACGATGACGATGACGATGACGATGACGATGACGATGACGATGACGATGACGATGACGATGACGATGACGATGACGATGACGATGACGATGTCGATGACGATGACGTCACGATAACGATGACGATGACGATGTCGATGACGATGACGCCACGATAACGATGACGTCACGATGACGATGACGATGACGATGACGATGACGATGACGTCACGATAACGATGACGTCACGATGACGATGACGATGACGATGTCGATGACGATGACGTCACGATGACGATGACGATGACGATGTCGATGACGATGACGTCACGATAACGATGACGTCACGATGACGATGACGATGACGATGACGATGACGATGACGATGACGATGACGATGACGATGACGATATCGATGACAATGACGGTGACGATGACGATGACGATGACGATGACGATGACGATGACGATGACGATGACGATGACGATGACGATGACGATGACGATGACGATGACGATGACGATGACGATGACGATGACGATGACGATGACGATGACGATGACGATGACAATGACGATGACGATGACGATGGCGATGACAATGACGATGATGATGACGATGACGATGACGATGACGATGACGATGACGATGACGATGACGATGACGATGACGATGACGATGACGATGACGATGACGATGACGATGACGATGACGATGACGATGACGATGACGATGACGATGACGATGACGATGACGATGACGATGACGATGACGATGACGATGACGATGACGATGACGATGACGATGACGATGACGATGACGATGACGATGACGATGACGATGACGATGACGATGACGATGACGATTGACGATGACGATGACGATGACGATGACGATGACGATGACGATGACGATGACGATGACGATGACGATGACGATGACGATGACGATGACGATGACGATGACGATGACGATGACGATGACGATGACGATGACGATGACGATGACGATGACGATGACGATGACGATGACGATGACGATGACGATGACGATGGGAAGAACCCGCTCTTTCAAGGTGGTGTGGAACTTTCAACCACCAAACCCACAGGGACCTTTTCTTCTTCACACCATCCACTTTATGACCGCTTTCGCATTACTTCAGAGTGGTGTCGTTTCCAATCCCCTACGGGGAACTGGACTTATATTCGTTGAGCAACTTGTCTTTTTTGCGGGTTTGTATTTTCTTCGTGCCGGTTTTGCCACTTCATCTTATTAAATTTTCGTCGCTTTTCTTCACGCGTAGTACAGTTTCAATATACAAAGCTATCTTATTCCAGCTCGGATGACATTTTGTGGGGCTATCTCATGGAACTCGCTTTAAAACAACCGCCTTTGCGCACGCCATCTCCTGCAGTGGAAGAACGTGTGTCCTGCATCGTCGTTACTCGCATCTACGTAGGGGCATGCTGGGCTGTCGACTTTTCGCATCTTGTAGAGATAGGCTCGAAAATATCTGTGACCGGTGAGATACTGAGCCAGGTAGTAATTGACTTCTCCATGCTTCCGTTCAGTCCACATTCTTAGATCTCCGAGAAGTCGTCTGGTCCACTCTCCTCTGGTCTCTCTCTCCCACTATCGTTGCCATGGCGCAAGCGTTCGTGCTCTCTCTTCCAAGTTGGCTTGCATATTTCCCAATACGCTCTTCCGTTTATATATCCTCTTCTTCTCTTGGGCTTGGAGCCCTGTAGGAATAATGCCTGTAATAGCTAGAATGGTCCACTCTCCTCTGGTCTCTCTCTCCCACTACCGTTGCCATGGCGCAAGCGTGCGTGCTCTCTCTTCTAAGCTGGCTTGCATATTTCCCAATACGCTCTTCCGTTTATATATCCTCTTCTTCTCTTGGGCTTGGAGCCCTGTAGGAATAATGCCTGTAATAGCTAGAATGTTCCACTCTTCTCTGGTCTCTCTCGCCCACTATCGTTGAGATGGCGCAAGCGTGCGTGCTCTCTCTTCTAAACTGGCTTGCATATTTCCCAATACGCTCTTTCGTTCATATATCCTCTTCTACCTTTGGGCTAGGAGCCCTGTGGGAACAATTCCAATAATAGCTAGAATGGTCCACTCTTCTCTGGTATCTCTCTTACACAAACGTTGCCTTGTCGCAAGCGTGCGTGCTCTCTTTTCTAAGCTGGCTTGCATATTTCCCAATACGCTCTTCCGTTCATATATCATCTTCTTCTCTTGGGCTAGGAGCCCTGTAGGAATAATTCCCGTAATAGCTAGAATGGTCCACTCTTCTCTGGTCTCTCTCTCCCACTATCGTTGCCATGGCGCAAGCGTGCGTGCTCTCTCTTCTAAGCTGGCTGGCATATTTCCCAATACGTGCTTCCGTTCATATATCCTCTTCTTCTCTTGAGCTAGGAGCCCTATAGGAATAATTCCCGTAAAAGCTAGAATGGCTGGTTCCGACACAGTGCGGTAAGCACAGGCAACTCTCAGGGCTCACCTCCGTTGGACTGCTGCCATGCGCTTCCGGTACTTCTCCTTTTCAAGAGCTTCTGCCCATATCTCGGCTCCATATAATAAGATTGACTCCGTCACTGACATCAGAAGACGGCGTTTGCTTGGTATGGGCGCGCTCGTATTCGCCATCAATCTGCTCGAGTAACTGAGCAGTAACTGACGCAGCCTTGTCAGACGCCCGCCTTATATGTTCCCAGAAGGATAGCTTCGTGCCGATGGTTGCTCCCAAGTATTTCGCGCTAGGTTTTGTCTTCACCATCTCAGTGCCTACTGACATTGGCAATATGGTGGGTATTATACGTTTTGTGAGTACGACGATTTCCGCTTTGGCCGTTGCCAGGCTTAGGCCATGCTGCTAAATCCACTTGTTTACCCGACGCATCACCTGGTTTTAACTGAGTTGGGCAAGCTCCGAATTCGGCGACACTATAACAGCTGCTACATCGTCTCCATATCCCACCAGGAATGTGTCTCTCGGCATCTCTAAGCGGAGCAGGCTGTCGTAGGAGACGTTCCAGAGATCTGGAAAAAGAATAGAGCCTTGAGCTGCTGCGGCAGAAATTTCCCTTCTCCTTTCTCCTTCTTCCGTATCGTAGACTAGAACTCGACTGCTAGGATAGCTCCTTATCATGCGAAGAAGATATTTGGGCACGTTGAACCCTTGTTTTAAGGCCTCCAGCATGTCTTTCAACCGAGCCGAAATGAAGACCTTTTGAACATCAAGTGTAACCAGGGTACAGATTTTTTTCGAATGTCGATTACCTTACCGATGACGATGACGATGACGATGACGATGACGATGACGATGACGATGACGATGACGATGACGATGACGATGACGATGACAATGACGATGACGATGACGATGACGATGACGATGACGATGACGATGACGATGACGATGACGATGACGATGACGATGACGATGACGATGACGATGACGATGACGATGACGATGACGATAACGATGACGATGACGATGACGATGACGATGACGATGACGATGACGATGACGATGACGATGACGATGACGATGACGATGACGATGACGATGACGATGACGATGACGATGACGATGACGATGACGATGACGATGACGATGACGATGACGATGACGATGACGATGACGATGACGATGACGATGACGATGACGATGACGATGACGATGACGATGACGATGACGATGACGATGACGATGACGATGACGATGACGATGACGATGACGATGACGATGACGATGACGATGACGATGACGATGACGATGGCAATGACGACGATGATGACGATGGCAATGACGACGATGATGACGATGACGATGACGATGACGATGACGATGACGATGACGATGACGATGACGATGACGATGACGATGACGATGACGATGACGATGACGATGACGATGACGATGACGATGACGATGACGATGACGATGACGATGACGATGACGATGACGATGACGATGACGATGACGATGACGATGACGATGACGATGACGATGACGATGACGATGACGATGACGATGACGATGACGATGACGATGACGATGACGATGACGATGACGATGACGATGACGATGACGATGACGATGACGATGACGATGACGATGACGATGACGATGACGATGACGATGACGATGACGATGACGATGACGATGACGATGACGATGACGATGACGATGACGATGACGATGACGATGACGATGACGATGACGATGACGATGACGATGACGATGACGATGACGATGACGATGACGATGACGATGACGATGACGATGACGATGACGATGACGATGACGATGACGATGACGATGACGATGACGATGACGATGACGATGACGATGACGATGACGATGACGATGACGATGACGATGACGATGACGATGACGATGACGATGACGATGACGATGACGATGACGATGACGATGACGATGACGATGACGATGACGATGACGATGACGATGACGATGACGATGACGATGACGATGACGATGACGATGACGATGACGATGACGATGACGATGACGATGACGATGACGATGACGATGACGATGACGATGACGATGACGATGACGATGACGATGACGATGACGATGACGATGACGATGACGATGACGATGACGATGACGTCACGATGACGTCACGATGACGATGACGATGACGATGACGATGACGATGACGATGACGATAACGATGACGATGACGATGACGATGACGATGACGATGACGATGACGATGACGATGACGATGACGATGACGATGACGATGACGATGACGATGACGATGACGATGACGATGACGATGACGATGACGATGACGATGACGATGACGATGACGATGACGATGACGATGACGATGACGATGACGATGACGATGACGATGACGATGACGATGACGATGACGATGACGATGACGATGACGTCACGATGACGATGACGATGACGATGACGATGACGATGACGATGACGATGACGATGACGATGACGATGACGATGACGATGACGATGACGATGACGATGACGATGACGATGACGATGACGATGACGATGACGATGACGATGACGATGACGATGACGATGACGATGACGATGACGATGACGATGACGATGACGATGACGATGACGATGACGATGACGATGACGATGACGATGACGATGACGATGACGATGACGATGACGATGACGATGACGATGACGATGACGATGACGATGACGATGACGATGACGATGACGATGACGATGACGATGACGATGACGATGACGATGACGATGACGATGACGATGACGATGACGATGACGATGACGATGACGATGACGATGACGATGACGATGACGATGACGATGACGATGACGATGACGATGACGATGACGATGACGATGACGATGACGATGACGATGACGATGACGATGACGATGACGATGACGATGACGATGACGATGACGATGACGATGACGATGACGATGACGATGACGATGACGATGACGATGACGATGACGATGACGATGACGATGACGATGACGATGACGATGACGATGACGATGACGATGACGATGACGATGACGATGACGATGACGATGACGATGACGATGACGATGACGATGACGATGACGATGACGATGACGATGACGATGACGATGACGATGACGATGACGATGACGATGACGATGACGATGACGATGACGATGACGATGACGATGACGATGACGATGACGATGACGATGACGATGACGATGACGATGACGATGACGATGACGATGACGATGACGATGACGATGACGATGACGATGACGATGACGATGACGATGACGATGACGATGACGATGACGATGACGATGACGATGACGATGACGATGACGATGACGATGACGATGACGATGACGATGACGATGACGATGACGATGACGATGACGATGACGATGACGATGACGATGACGATGACGATGACGATGACGATGACGATGACGATGACGATGACGATGACGATGACGATGATGATGACGATGACGATGACGATGACGATGACGATGACGATGACGATGACGATGACGATGACGATGACGATGACGATGACGATGACGATGACGATGACGATGAC
>OX337250.1:1913337-1998337 GCA_946965025.1 Blera fallax
GACGTCACGATAACGATGACGATGATGATGACGATGACGATGACGATGACGATGACGATGACGATGACGATGACGTCACGATAACGATGACGATGATGATGACGATGACGATGACGATGACGATGACGATGACGATGACGATGACGATGACGATGACGATGACGATGACGATGACGATGACGATGACGATGACGATGACGATGACGATGACGATGACGATGACGATGACGATGACGATGACGATGACGATGACGTCACGATAACGATGACGATGATGATGACGATGACGATGACGATGACGATGACGATGACGATGACGATGACGATGACGTCACGATAACGATGACGATGATGATGACGATGACGATGACGATGACGATGACGATGACGATGACGATGACGATGACGATTACGATGACGATGACGATGACGATGACGATGACGATGACGATGACGATGACGATGACGATGACGATGACGATGACGATGACGATGACGATGACGATGAGGATGACGATGACGATGACGATGACGATGACGATGACGATGACGATGACGATGACGATGACGATGACGATGACGATGACGATGACGATGACGATGACGATGACGATGACGATGACGATGACGATGACGATGACGATGACGATGACGATGACGATGACGATGACGATGACGATGACGATGAGGATGACGATGCCGATGACGATGACGATGACGATGACGATGACGATGACGATGACGATGACGATGACGATGACGATGACGATGACGATGACGATGACGATGACGATGACGATGACGATGACGATGACGATGACGATGACGATGACGATGACGATGACGATGACGATGACGATGACGATGACGATGACGATGACGATGACGATGACGATGACGATGACGATGACGATGACGATGACGATGACGATGACGATGACGATGACGATGACGATGACGTCACGATAACGATGACGATGATGATGACGATGACGATGACGATGACGATGACGATGACGATGACGATGACGATGACGATGACGATGACGATGACGATGACGATGATGATGACGATGACGATGACGATGACGATGACGATGACGATGACGATGACGATGACGATGACGATGACGATGACGATGACGATGACGATGACGATGACGATGACGATGACGATGACGATGACGATGACGATGACGATGACGATGACGATGACGATGACGATGACGATGACGATGACGATGACGATGATGATGACGATGACGATGACGATGACGATGACGATGACGTCACGATAACGATGACGATGATGATGATGATGACGATGACGATGACGATGACGATGACGATGACGATGACGATGACGATGACGATGACGATGACGATGACGATGACGATGACGATGACGATGACGATGACGATGACGATGACGATGACGATGACGATGACGATGACGATGACGATGACGATGACGATGACGATGACGATGACGATGACGATGACGATGACGATGACGATGACGATGACGATGACGATGACGATGACGATGACGATGACGATGACGATGACGATGACGATGACGATGACGATGACGATGACGATGACGATGACGATGACGATGACGATGACGATGACGTCACGATAACGATGACGATGATGATGACGATGACGATGACGATGACGATGACGATGACGATGACGATGACGATGACGATGACGATGACGTCACGATAACGATGACGATGATGATGACGATGACGATGACGATGACGATGACGATGACGATGACGATGACGATTACGATGACGATGACGATGACGATGACGATGACGATGACGATGACGATGACGATGACGATGACGATGACGATGACGATGACGATGAGGATGACGATGACGATGACGATGACGATGACGATGACGATGACGATGACGATGACGATGACGATGACGATGACGATGACGATGACGATGACGATGACGATGACGATGACGATGACGATGACGATGACGATGATGATGACGATGACGATGACGATGACGATGACGATGACGTCACGATAACGATGACGATGATGATGATGATGACGATGACGATGACGATGACGATGACGATGACGATGACGATGACGATGACGATGACGATGACGATGACGATGACGATGACGATGACGATGACGATGACGATGACGATGACGATGACGATGACGATGACGATGACGATGACGATGACGATGACGATGACGATGACGATGACGATGACGATGACGATGACGATGACGATGACGATGACGATGACGATGACGATGACGATGACGATGACGATGACGATGACGATGACGTCACGATAACGATGACGATGATGATGACGATGACGATGACGATGACGATGACGATGACGATGACGATGACGATGACGTCACGATAACGATGACGATGATGATGACGATGACGATGACGATGACGATGACGATGACGATGACGATGACGATGACGATGACGATGACGATTACGATGACGATGACGATGACGATGACGATGACGATGACGATGACGATGACGATGACGATGACGATGACGATGACGATGACGATGAGGATGACGATGACGATGACGATGACGATGACGATGACGATGACGATGACGATGACGATGACGATGACGATGACGATGACGATGACGATGACGATGACGATGACGATGACGATGACGATGACGATGACGATGACGATGACGATGACGATGACGATGACGATGACGATGACGATGACGATGACGATGACGATGACGATGACGATGACGATGACGATGACGATGACGATGACGTCACGATAACGATGACGATGATGATGACGATGACGATGACGATGACGATGACGATGACGATGACGATGACGTCACGATAACGATGACGATGATGATGACGATGACGATGACGATGACGATGACGATGACGATGACGATGACGATGACGATGACGATTACGATGACGATGACGATGACGATGACGATGACGATGATGATGACGATGACGATGACGATGACGATGACGATGACGATGACGATGACGATGACGATGACGTCACGATAACGATGACGATGATGATGACGATGGCGATGACGATGACGATGACGATGACGATGACGATGACGATGACGATGACGATGAGGATGACGATGACGATGACGATGACGATGACGATGACGATGACGATGACGATGACGATGACGATGACGATGACGATGACGATGACGATGACGATGACGATGACGATGACGATGACGATGACGATGACGATGACGTCACGATAACGATGACGATGATGATGACGATGACGATGACGATGACGATGACGATGACGATGACGATGACGATGACGATGACGATGACGATGACGATGACGATGACGATGACGATGACGATGACGATGACGATGACGATGACGATGACGATGACGATGACGATGACGATGACGATGACGATGATGATGACGATGATGGGGTGGCAATGGTGTAGTGGTAGCGTCATCGTTTGTCGAGCTGATGGTTCACAGTTCAATCCCTGATGTCAGCAAGCATTATATGATAAGAGGCAGTCCGATCAATTGCGAAAGTTTGTGGCAACACTACTGCGAAGGCATAACACTGGCAGTAGGTTTGTCATATGGCTGGAGAAATTGATCGCTCTGTTGATAATTGATATGCTCATGACATCAGGTGGTCGGGAAAAAATACTGTGAATCAGAAGCGAAGGCAAAAAATACATGACAGCATCAAATCTCCCCAGTTATTCTGGACACCACCCCTGGAGCTAATGTGAAACCTAATACAGCTGAGTTTCAAACCACTACACCAATCTCTTTCTCTCTCTCTCTATCTATCTTTCCAACGCCCGCACCATGTGAAAACATGTAAAAGGGTATTCATAACCCCTTGAGTGCGGGTAAATTATAAAAAAAAAAAAAAAAAAAAATGATGACGATGACGATGACGATGACGATGACGATGACGATGACGATGACGATGACGATGACGATGACGATGACGATGACGATGACGATGACGATGACGATGACGATGACGATGACGATGACGATGACGATGACGATGACGATGACGATGACGATGACGATGACGATGACGATGACGATGACGATGACGATGACGATGACGATGACGATGACGATGACGATGACGATGACGATGACGATGACGATGACGATGACGATGACGATGACGATGACGATGACGTCACGATAACGATGACGATGATGATGACGATGACGATGACGATGACGATGACGATGACGATGACGATGACGTCACGATAACGATGACGATGATGATGACGATGACGATGACGATGACGATGACGATGACGATGACGATGACGATGACGATGACGATTACGATGACGATGACGATGACGATGACGATGACGATGATGATGACGATGACGATGACGATGACGATGACGATGACGATGACGATGACGATGACGATGACGTCACGATAACGATGACGATGATGATGACGATGGCGATGACGATGACGATGACGATGACGATGACGATGACGATGACGATGACGATGAGGATGACGATGACGATGACGATGACGATGACGATGACGATGACGATGACGATGACGATGACGATGACGATGACGATGACGATGACGATGACGATGACGATGACGATGACGATGACGATGACGATGACGATGACGTCACGATAACGATGACGATGATGATGACGATGACGATGACGATGACGATGACGATGACGATGACGATGACGATGACGATGACGATGACGATGACGATGACGATGACGATGACGATGACGATGACGATGACGATGACGATGACGATGACGATGACGATGACGATGACGATGACGATGACGATGATGATGACGATGATGGGGTGGCAATGGTGTAGTGGTAGCGTCATCGTTTGTCGAGCTGATGGTTCACAGTTCAATCCCTGATGTCAGCAAGCATTATATGATAAGAGGCAGTCCGATCAATTGCGAAAGTTTGTGGCAACACTACTGCGAAGGCATAACACTGGCAGTAGGTTTGTCATATGGCTGGAGAAATTGATCGCTCTGTTGATAATTGATATGCTCATGACATCAGGTGGTCGGGAAAAAATACTGTGAATCAGAAGCGAAGGCAAAAAATACATGACAGCATCAAATCTCCCCAGTTATTCTGGACACCACCCCTGGAGCTAATGTGAAACCTAATACAGCTGAGTTTCAAACCACTACACCAATCTCTTTCTCTCTCTCTCTATCTATCTTTCCAACGCCCGCACCATGTGAAAACATGTAAAAGGGTATTCATAACCCCTTGAGTGCGGGTAAATTATAAAAAAAAAAAAAAAAAAAAATGATGACGATGACGATGACGATGACGATGACGATGACGATGACGATGACGATGACGATGACGATGACGATGACGATGACGATGACGATGACGATGACGATGACGATGACGATGACGATGACGATGACGATGACGATGACGATGACGATGACGATGACGATGACGATGACGATGACGATGACGATGACGATGACGATGACGATGACGATGACGATGACGATGACGATGACGATGACGATGACGATGACGATGACGATGACGATGACGATGACGATGACGATGACGATGACGATGACGATGACGTCACGATAACGATGACGATGATGATGACGATGACGATGACGATGACGATGACGATGACGATGACGATGACGATGACGATGACGTCACGATAACGATGACGATGATGATGACGATGACGATGACGATGACGATGACGATGACGATGACGATGACGATGACGATGACGATGACGATGACGATGACGATGACGATGACGATGACGATGACGATGACGATGACGATGACGATGACGATGACGATGACGATGACGATGACGATGACGATGACGATGACGATGACGATGACGATGACGATGACGATGACGATGACGATGACGATGACGATGACGATGACGATGACGATGACGATGACGATGACGATGACGATGACGATGACGATGACGATGACGATGACGATGACGATGACGATGACGATGACGATGACGATGACGATGACGATGACGATGACGATGACGATGACGATGACGATGATGATGACGATGACGATGACGTCACGATAACGATGACGATGATGATGACGATGGCGATGACGATGACGATGACGATGACGATGACGATGACGATGACGATGACGATGACGATGACGATGACGATGACGATGACGATGACGATGACGATGACGATGACGATGACGATGACGATGACGATGACGATGACGATGACGATCACGATGATGATGACGATGACGATGACGTCACGATAACGATGACGATGATGATGACGATGACGATGACGATGACGATGACGATGACGATGACGATGACGATGACGATGACGATGATGATGACGATGACGATGACGATGACGATGACGATGACGTCACGATAACGATGACGATGATGATGACGATGACGATGACGATGACGATGATGATGACGATGACGATGACGTCACGATAACGATGACGATGACGATGACGATGACGATGATGATGACGATGACGATGACGATGACGATGACGATGACGATGACGATGACGATGACGATGACGTCACGATAACGATGACGATGATGATGACGATGACGATGACGATGACGATGACGATGACGATGACGATGACGATGACGATGACGATGACGATGACGATGACGATGACGATGACGATGACGATGACGATGACGATGACGATGACGATGACGATGACGATGACGATGACGATGACGATGACGATGACGATGACGATGACGATGACGATGACGATGACGATGACGATGACGTCACGATAACGATGACGATGATGATGACGATGACGATGACGATGACGATGACGATGACGATGACGATGACGATGACGATGACGATGACGATGACGATGACGATGACGATGACGATGACGATGACGTCACGATAACGATGACGATGATGATGACGATGACGATGACGATGACGATGACGATGACGATGACGATGACGATGACGATGACGATGACGTCACGATAACGATGACGATGATGATGACGATGACGATGACGATGACGATGACGATGACGATGACGATGACGATGACGATGACGATGACGATGACGATGACGATGACGATGACGATGACGATGACGATGACGATGACGATGACGATGACGATGACGATGACGATGATGATGACGATGACGATGTCGATGACGATGACGATGACGATGACGATGACGATGACGATGACGATGACGATGACGATGACGATGACGATGACGATGACGATGACGATGACGATGACGATGACGATGACGATGACGATGACGATGACGATGACGATGACGATGACGATGACGATGACGATGACGATGACGATGACGATGACGATTACGATGACGATGACGATGACGATGACGATGACGATGACGATGACGATGACGATGACGATGACGATGACGATGACGATGACGATGAGGATGACGATGACGATGACGATGACGATGACGATGACGATGACGATGACGATGACGATGACGATGACGATGACGATGACGATGACGATGACGATGACGATGACGATGACGATGACGATGACGATGACGATGACGATGACGATGACGATGACGATGACGATGACGATGACGATGACGATGACGATGACGATGACGATGACGATGACGTCACGATAACGATGACGATGATGATGACGATGACGATGACGATGACGATGACGATGACGATGACGTCACGATAACGATGACGATGATGATGACGATGACGATGACGATGACGATGACGATGACGATGACGATGACGATGACGATGACGATTACGATGACGATGACGATGACGATGACGATGACGATGATGATGACGATGACGATGACGATGACGATGACGATGACGATGACGATGACGATGACGATGACGTCACGATAACGATGACGATGATGATGACGATGGCGATGACGATGACGATGACGATGACGATGACGATGACGATGACGATGACGATGAGGATGACGATGACGATGACGATGACGATGACGATGACGATGACGATGACGATGACGATGACGATGACGATGACGATGACGATGACGATGACGATGACGATGACGATGACGTCACGATAACGATGACGATGATGATGACGATGACGATGACGATGACGATGACGATGACGATGACGATGACGATGACGATGACGATGACGATGACGATGACGATGACGATGACGATGACGATGACGATGACGATGACGATGACGATGACGATGACGATGACGATGACGATGACGATGACGATGACGATGATGATGACGATGATGGGGTGGCAATGGTGTAGTGGTAGCGTCATCGTTTGTCGAGCTGATGGTTCACAGTTCAATCCCTGATGTCAGCAAGCATTATATGATAAGAGGCAGTCCGATCAATTGCGAAAGTTTGTGGCAACACTACTGCGAAGGCATAACACTGGCAGTAGGTTTGTCATATGGCTGGAGAAATTGATCGCTCTGTTGATAATTGATATGCTCATGACATCAGGTGGTCGGGAAAAAATACTGTGAATCAGAAGCGAAGGCAAAAAATACATGACAGCATCAAATCTCCCCAGTTATTCTGGACACCACCCCTGGAGCTAATGTGAAACCTAATACAGCTGAGTTTCAAACCACTACACCAATCTCTTTCTCTCTCTCTCTATCTATCTTTCCAACGCCCGCACCATGTGAAAACATGTAAAAGGGTATTCATAACCCCTTGAGTGCGGGTAAATTATAAAAAAAAAAAAAAAAAAAAATGATGACGATGACGATGACGATGACGATGACGATGACGATGACGATGACGATGACGATGACGATGACGATGACGATGACGATGACGATGACGATGACGATGACGATGACGATGACGATGACGATGACGATGACGATGACGATGACGATGATGATGACGATGACGATGACGTCACGATAACGATGACGATGATGATGACGATGACGATGATGATGACGATGACGATGACGATGACGATGATGATGACGATGACGATGACGTCACGATAACGATGACGATGATGATGACGATGACGATGACGATGACGATGACGATGACGATGACGATGACGATGACGATGACGATGACGATGACGATGACGATGACGATGACGATGACGATGACGATGACGATGACGATGACGATGACGATGACGATGACGATGACGATGACGATGACGATCACGATGATGATGACGATGACGATGACGTCACGATAACGATGACGATGATGATGACGATGACGATGACGATGACGATGACGATGACGATGACGATGACGATGACGATGACGATGACGATGATGATGACGATGACGATGACGTCACGATAACGATGACGATGATGATGACGATGACGATGACGATGACGATGACGATGACGATGACGATGACGATGACGATGACGATGATGATGACGATGACGATGACGATGACGATGACGATGACGTCACGATAACGATGACGATGATGATGACGATGACGATGACGATGACGATGATGATGACGATGACGATGACGTCACGATAACGATGACGATGACGATGACGATGACGATGACGATGACGATGACGATGACGATGACGATGACGATGACGATGACGATGACGATGACGATGACGATGACGATGACGATGACGATGACGATGACGATGACGATGACGATGACGATGACGATGACGTCACGATAACGATGACGATGATGATGACGATGACGATGACGATGACGATGACGATGACGATGACGATGACGATGACGATGACGATGACGATGACGATGACGATGACGATGACGATGACGATGACGATGACGATGACGATGACGATGACGATGACGATGACGATGACGATGACGATGACGATGACGATGACGATGACGATGACGATGACGATGACGATGACGATGACGATGACGATGACGATGACGATGACGATGACGATGACGATGATGATGACGATGACGATGACGATGACGATGACGATGACGATGACGATGACGATGACGATGACGATGACGATGACGATGACGATGACGATGACGATGACGATGACGATGACGATGACGATGACGATGACGATGACGATGACGATGACGATGACGATGACGATGACGATGACGATGACGATGACGATGACGATGACGATGACGATGACGATGACGATGACGATGACGATGACGATGACGATGACGATGACGATGACGATGACGATGACGATGACGATGACGATGACGATGACGATGACGATGACGATGACGATGACGATGACGATGACGATGACGATGACGATGACGATGACGATGACGATGACGATGACGATGACGATGACGATGACGATGACGTCACGATAACGATGACGATGATGATGACGATGACGATGATGATGACGATGACGATGACGATGATGATGACGATGACGATGACGTCACGATAACGATGACGATGATGATGACGATGACGATGACGATGACGATGACGATGACGATGACGATGACGATGACGATGACGATGACGATGACGATGACGATGACGATGACGATGACGATGACGATGACGATGACGATGACGATGACGATGACGATGACGATGACGATGACGATGACGATGACGATGACGATGACGATGACGATGACGATGATGATGACGATGACGATGACGATGACGATGATGATGACGATGACGATGACGTCACGATAACGATGACGATGACGATGACGATGACGATGACGATGACGATGACGATGACGATGACGATGACGATGACGATGACGATGACGATGACGATGACGATGACGATGACGATGACGATGACGATGACGATGACGATGACGATGACGATGACGATGACGTCACGATAACGATGACGATGATGATGACGATGACGATGACGATGACGATGACGATGACGATGACGATGACGATGACGATGACGATGACGATGACGATGACGATGACGATGACGATGACGATGACGATGACGATGACGATGACGATGACGATGACGATGACGATGACGATGACGATGACGATGACGATGACGATGACGATGACGATGACGATGACGATGACGATGACGATGACGATGACGATGACGATGACGATGACGATGACGATGACGATGACGATGACGATGACGATGACGATGACGATGACGATGACGATGACGATGACGATGACGATGACGATGACGATGACGATGACGATGACGATGACGATGACGATGACGATGACGATGACGATGACGATGACGATGACGTCACGATAACGATGACGATGATGATGACGATGGCGATGACGATGACGATGACGATGACGATGACGATGACGATGACGATGACGATGACGATGACGATGACGATGACGATGACGATGACGATGACGATGACGATGACGATGACGATGACGATGACGATGACGATGACGATGACGATGACGATGACGATGACGATGACGATGACGATGACGATGACGATGACGATGACGATGACGATGACGATGACGATGACGATGGCGATGACGATGACGATGACGATGACGTCACGATAACGATGACGATGATGATGACGATGACGATGACGATGACGATGACGATGACGATGACGATGACGATGACGATGACGATGACGATGACGATGACGATGACGATGACGATGACGATGACGATGACGATGACGATGACGATGACGATGACGATGACGATGACGATGACGATGACGATGACGATGACGATGACGATGACGATGACGATGACGATGACGATGACGATGACGATGACGATGATGATGACGATGATGGGGTGGCAATGGTGTAGTGGTAGCGTCATCGTTTGTCGAGCTGATGGTTCACAGTTCAATCCCTGATGTCAGCAAGCATTATATGATAAGAGGCAGTCCGATCAATTGCGAAAGTTTGTGGCAACACTACTGCGAAGGCATAACACTGGCAGTAGGTTTGTCATATGGCTGGAGAAATTGATCGCTCTGTTGATAATTGATATGCTCATGACATCAGGTGGTCGGGAAAAAATACTGTGAATCAGAAGCGAAGGCAAAAAATACATGACAGCATCAAATCTCCCCAGTTATTCTGGACACCACCCCTGGAGCTAATGTGAAACCTAATACAGCTGAGTTTCAAACCACTACACCAATCTCTTTCTCTCTCTCTCTATCTATCTTTCCAACGCCCGCACCATGTGAAAACATGTAAAAGGGTATTCATAACCCCTTGAGTGCGGGTAAATTATAAAAAAAAAAAAAAAAAAAATGATGACGATGACGATGACGATGACGATGACGATGACGATGACGATGACGATGACGATGACGATGACGATGACGATGACGATGACGATGACGATGACGATGACGATGACGATGACGATGACGATGACGATGACGATGACGATGACGATGACGATGACGATGACGATGACGATGACGATGACGATGACGATGACGATGACGATGACGATGACGATGACGATGACGTCACGATAACGATGACGATGATGATGACGATGACGATGATGATGACGATGACGATGACGATGACGATGATGATGACGATGACGATGACGTCACGATAACGATGACGATGATGATGACGATGACGATGACGATGACGATGACGATGACGATGACGATGACGATGACGATGACGATGACGATGACGATGACGATGACGATGACGATGACGATGACGATGACGATGACGATGACGATGACGATGACGATGACGATGACGATGACGATGACGATGACGATGACGATGACGATGACGATGACGATGACGATGACGATGACGATGACGATGACGATGACGATGACGATGACGATGACGATGACGATGACGATGACGATGACGATGACGATGACGATGACGATGACGATGACGATGACGATGACGATGACGATGACGATGACGATGACGATGACGATGACGATGACGATGACGATGACGATGACGATGACGATGACGATGACGTCACGATAACGATGACGATGATGATGACGATGACGATGATGATGACGATGACGATGACGATGACGATGATGATGACGATGACGATGACGTCACGATAACGATGACGATGACGATGACGATGACGATGACGATGACGATGACGATGACGATGACGATGACGATGACGATGACGATGACGATGACGATGACGATGACGATGACGATGACGATGACGATGACGATGACGATGACGATGACGATGACGATGACGATGACAATGACGATGACGATGACGATGACGATGACGATGACGATGACGATGACGATGACGATGACGATGACGATGACGATGACGATGACGATGACGATGACGATGACGATGACGATGACGATGACGATGACGATGACGATGACGATGACGATGACGATGACGATGACGATGACGATGACGATGACGATGACGATGACGATGACGATGACGATGACGATGACGATGACGATGACGATGACGATGACGTCACGATAACGATGACGATGATGATGACGATGGCGATGACGATGACGATGACGATGACGATGACGATGACGATGACGATGACGATGACGATGACGATGACGATGACGATGACGATGACGATGACGATGACGATGACGATGACGATGACGATGACGATGACGATGACGATGACGATGACGATGACGATGACGATGACGATGACGATGACGATGACGATGACGATGACGATGACGATGACGATGACGATGACGATGGCGATGACGATGACGATGACGATGACGTCACGATAACGATGACGATGATGATGACGATGACGATGACGATGACGATGACGATGACGATGACGATGACGATGACGATGACGATGACGATGACGATGACGATGACGATGACGATGACGATGACGATGACGATGACGATGACGATGACGATGACGATGACGATGACGATGACGATGACGATGACGATGACGATGACGATGACGATGACGATGACGATGACGATGACGATGACGATGACGATGACGATGACGATGACGATGACGATGACGATGACGATGACGATGACGATGACGATGACGATGACGATGACGATGACGATGACGATGATGATGACGATGATGGGGTGGCAATTATGTAGTGGTAGCGTCATCGTTTGTCGAGCTGATGGTTCACAGTTCAATCCCTGATGTCAGCAAGCATTATATGATAAGAGGCAGTCCGATCAATTGCGAAAGTTTGTGGCAACACTACTGCGAAGGCATAACACTGGCAGTAGGTTTGTCATATGGCTGGAGAAATTGATCGCTCTGTTGATAATTGATATGCTCATGACATCAGGTGGTCGGGAAAAAATACTGTGAATCAGAAGCGAAGGCAAAAAATACATGACAGCATCAAATCTCCCCAGTTATTCTGGACACCACCCCTGGAGCTAATGTGAAACCTAATACAGCTGAGTTTCAAACCACTACACCAATCTCTTTCTCTCTCTCTCTATCTATCTTTCCAACGCCCGCACCATGTGAAAACATGTAAAAGGGTATTCATAACCCCTTGAGTGCGGGTAAATTATAAAAAAAAAAAAAAAAAAAATGATGACGATGACGATGACGATGACGATGACGATGACGATGACGATGACGATGACGATGACGATGACGATGACGATGACGATGACGATGACGATGACGATGACGATGACGATGACGATGACGATGACGATGACGATGACGATGACGATGACGATGACGATGACGATGACGATGACGATGACGATGACGATGACGATGACGATGACGATGACGATGACGATGACGATGACGATGACGATGACGATGACGATGACGATGACGATGACGATGACGATGACGATGACGATGACGATGACGATGACGATGACGATGACGATGACGATGACGATGACGATGACGATGACGATGACGATGACGATGACGATGACGATGACGATGACGATGACGATGACGATGACGATGACGTCACGATAACGATGACGATGATGATGACGATGACGATGACGATGACGATGACGATGACGATGACGATGACGATGACGATGACGTCACGATAACGATGACGATGATGATGACGATGACGATGACGATGACGATGACGATGACGATGACGATGACGATGACGATGACGATGACGATGACGTCACGATAACGATGACGATGATGATGACGATGACGATGACGATGACGATGACGATGACGATGACGATGACGATGACGATGACGATGACGATGACGATGACGATGACGATGACGATGACGATGACGATGACGATGACGATGACGTCACGATAACGATGACGATGATGATGACGATGACGATGACGATGACGATGACGATGACGATGACGATGACGATGACGATGACGATGACGATGACGATGACGATGACGATGACGATGACGATGACGATGACGATGACGATGACGATGATGATGACGATGATGGGGTGGCAATGGTGTAGTGGTAGCGTCATCGTTTGTCGAGCTGATGGTTCACAGTTCAATCCCTGATGTCAGCAAGCATTATATGATAAGAGGCAGTCCGATCAATTGCGAAAGTTTGTGGCAACACTACTGCGAAGGCATAACACTGGCAGTAGGTTTGTCATATGGCTGGAGAAATTGATCGCTCTGTTGATAATTGATATGCTCATGACATCAGGTGGTCGGGAAAAAATACTGTGAATCAGAAGCGAAGGCAAAAAATACATGACAGCATCAAATCTCCCCAGTTATTCTGGACACCACCCCTGGAGCTAATGTGAAACCTAATACAGCTGAGTTTCAAACCACTACACCAATCTCTTTCTCTCTCTCTCTATCTATCTTTCCAACGCCCGCACCATGTGAAAACATGTAAAAGGGTATTCATAACCCCTTGAGTGCGGGTAAATTATAAAAAAAAAAAAAAAAAAAATGATGACGATGACGATGACGATGACGATGACGATGACGATGACGATGACGATGACGATGACGATGACGATGACGATGACGATGACGATGACGATGACGATGACGATGACGATGACGATGACGATGACGATGACGATGACGATGACGATGACGATGACGATGACGATGACGATGACGATGACGATGACGATGACGATGACGATGACGATGATGATGACGATGACGATGACGATGACGATGACGATGACGATGACGATGACGATGACGATGACGATGACGATGACGATGACGATGACGATGACGATGACGATGACGATGACGATGACGATGACGATGACGATGACGATGACGATGACGATGACGATGACGATGACGATGACGATGACGTCACGATAACGATGACGATGATGATGACGATGACGATGACGATGACGATGACGATGACGATGACGATGACGATGACGATGACGATGACGATGACGATGACGATGACGATGACGATGACGATGACGATGACGATGACGATGACGATGACGATGACGATGACGATGACGATGACGATGATGATGACGATGACGATGACGATGACGATGACGATGACGATGACGATGACGATGACGATGAGGATGACGATGACGATGACGATGACGATGACGATGACGATGACGATGACGATGACGATGACGATGACGATGACGATGACGATGACGATGACGATGACGATGACGATGACGATGACGATGACGATGACGATGACGATGACGATGACGATGACGATGACGATGACGATGACGTCACGATAACGATGACGATGATGATGACGATGACGATGACGATGACGATGACGATGACGATGACGATGACGATGACGATGACGATGACGATGACGATGACGATGACGATGACGATGACGATGACGATGACGATGACGATGACGATGACGATGACGATGACGATGACGATGACGATGACGATGACGATGACGATGACGATGACGATGACGATGACGATGACGATGACGATGACGATGACGATGACGATGACGATGACGATGACGATGACGATGACGATGACGATGACGATGACGATGACGATGACGATGACGATGACGATGACGATGACGATGACGATGACGTCACGATAACGATGACGATGATGATGACGATGACGATGACGATGACGATGACGATGACGATGACGATGACGATGACGATGACGATGACGATGACGATGACGATGACGATGACGATGACGATGACGATGACGATGACGATGACGATGACGATGACGATGACGATGACGATGACGATGACGATGACGATGACGATGACGATGACGATGACGATGACGATGACGATGACGATGACGATGACGATGACGATGACGATGACGATGACGATGACGATGACGATGACGATGACGATGACGATGACGTCACGATAACGATGACGATGATGATGACGATGACGATGACGATGACGATGACGATGACGATGACGATGACGATGACGATGACGATGACGTCACGATAACGATGACGATGATGATGACGATGACGATGACGATGACGATGACGATGACGATGACGATGACGATGACGATGACGATGACGTCACGATAACGATGACGATGATGATGACGATGACGATGACGATGACGATGACGATGACGATGACGATGACGATGACGATGACGATGACGATGACGTCACGATAACGATGACGATGATGATGACGATGACGATGACGATGACGATGACGATGACGATGACGATGACGATGACGATGACGATGACGATGACGATGACGATGACGATGACGATGACGATGACGATGACGATGACGATGACGATGACGTCACGATAACGATGACGATGATGATGACGATGACGATGACGATGACGATGACGATGACGATGACGATGACGATGACGATGACGATGACGATGACGATGACGATGACGATGACGATGACGATGACGATGACGATGACGATGACGATGATGATGACGATGATGGGGTGGCAATGGTGTAGTGGTAGCGTCATCGTTTGTCGAGCTGATGGTTCACAGTTCAATCCCTGATGTCAGCAAGCATTATATGATAAGAGGCAGTCCGATCAATTGCGAAAGTTTGTGGCAACACTACTGCGAAGGCATAACACTGGCAGTAGGTTTGTCATATGGCTGGAGAAATTGATCGCTCTGTTGATAATTGATATGCTCATGACATCAGGTGGTCGGGAAAAAATACTGTGAATCAGAAGCGAAGGCAAAAAATACATGACAGCATCAAATCTCCCCAGTTATTCTGGACACCACCCCTGGAGCTAATGTGAAACCTAATACAGCTGAGTTTCAAACCACTACACCAATCTCTTTCTCTCTCTCTCTATCTATCTTTCCAACGCCCGCACCATGTGAAAACATGTAAAAGGGTATTCATAACCCCTTGAGTGCGGGTAAATTATAAAAAAAAAAAAAAAAAAAATGATGACGATGACGATGACGATGACGATGACGATGACGATGACGATGACGATGACGATGACGATGACGATGACGATGACGATGACGATGACGATGACGATGACGATGACGATGACGATGACGATGACGATGACGATGACGATGACGATGACGATGACGATGACGATGACGATGACGATGACGATGACGATGATGATGACGATGACGATGACGATGACGATGACGATGACGATGACGATGACGATGACGATGACGATGACGATGACGATGACGATGACGATGACGATGACGATGACGATGACGATGACGATGACGATGACGATGACGATGACGATGACGATGACGATGACGATGACGATGACGATGACGATGACGATGACGTCACGATAACGATGACGATGATGATGACGATGACGATGACGATGACGATGACGATGACGATGACGATGACGATGACGATGACGATGACGATGACGATGACGATGACGATGACGATGACGATGACGATGACGATGACGATGACGATGACGATGACGATGACGATGACGATGACGATGATGATGACGATGACGATGACGATGACGATGACGATGACGATGACGATGACGATGACGATGAGGATGACGATGACGATGACGATGACGATGACGATGACGATGACGATGACGATGACGATGACGATGACGATGACGATGACGATGACGATGACGATGACGATGACGATGACGATGACGATGACGATGACGATGACGATGACGATGACGATGACGATGACGATGACGATGACGTCACGATAACGATGACGATGATGATGACGATGACGATGACGATGACGATGACGATGACGATGACGATGACGATGACGATGACGATGACGATGACGATGACGATGACGATGACGATGACGATGACGATGACGATGACGATGACGATGACGATGACGATGACGATGACGATGACGATGACGATGACGATGACGATGACGATGACGATGACGATGACGATGACGATGACGATGACGATGACGATGACGATGACGATGACGATGATGATGACGATGATGGGGTGGCAATGGTGTAGTGGTAGCGTCATCGTTTGTCGAGCTGATGGTTCACAGTTCAATCCCTGATGTCAGCAAGCATTATATGATAAGAGGCAGTCCGATCAATTGCGAAAGTTTGTGGCAACACTACTGCGAAGGCATAACACTGGCAGTAGGTTTGTCATATGGCTGGAGAAATTGATCGCTCTGTTGATAATTGATATGCTCATGACATCAGGTGGTCGGGAAAAAATACTGTGAATCAGAAGCGAAGGCAAAAAATACATGACAGCATCAAATCTCCCCAGTTATTCTGGACACCACCCCTGGAGCTAATGTGAAACCTAATACAGCTGAGTTTCAAACCACTACACCAATCTCTTTCTCTCTCTCTCTATCTATCTTTCCAACGCCCGCACCATCTGAAAACATGTAAAAGGGTATTCATAACCCCTTGAGTGCGGGTAAATTATAAAAAAAAAAAAAAAAAAAATGATGACGATGACGATGACGATGACGATGACGATGACGATGACGATGACGATGACGATGACGATGACGATGACGATGACGATGACGATGACGATGACGATGACGATGACGATGACGATGACGATGACGATGACGATGACGATGACGATGACGATGACGATGACGATGACGATGACGATGACGATGACGATGACGATGACGATGACGATGACGATGACGATGACGATGACGATGACGATGACGATGACGATGACGATGACGATGACGATGACGATGACGATGACGATGACGATGACGATGACGATGACGATGACGATGACGATGACGATGACGATGACGATGACGATGACGATGACGATGACGATGACGATGACGATGACGTCACGATAACGATGACGATGATGATGACGATGACGATGACGATGACGATGACGATGACGATGACGATGACGATGACGATGACGTCACGATAACGATGACGATGATGATGACGATGACGATGACGATGACGATGACGATGACGATCACGATGATGATGACGATGACGATGACGTCACGATAACGATGACGATGATGATGACGATGACGATGACGATGACGATGACGATGACGATGACGATGACGATGACGATGACGATGACGATGACGATGACGATGACGATGACGATGACGATGACGATGACGATGACGATGACGATGACGATGACGATGACGATGACGATGACGATGACGATGACGATGACGATGACGATGACGATGACGATGACGATGACGTCACGATAACGATGACGATGATGATGACGATGACGATGATGATGACGATGATGATGACGATGACGATGACGATGACGATGACGATGACGATGACGATGACGATGACGATGACGATGACGATGACGATGACGATGACGATGACGATGACGATGACGATGACGATGACGATGACGATGACGATGACGATGACGATGACGATGACGATGACGATGACGATGACGATGACGATGACGTCACGATAACGATGACGATGATGATGACGATGACGATGATGATGACGATGACGATGACGATGACGATGATGATGACGATGACGATGACGTCACGATAACGATGACGATGATGATGACGATGACGATGACGATGACGATGACGATGACGATGACGATGACGATGACGATGACGATGACGATGACGATGACGATGACGATGACGATGACGATGACGATGACGATGACGATGACGATGACGATGACGATGACGATGACGATGACGATGACGATGACGATGACGATGACGATGACGATGACGATGACGATGACGATGACGATGACGATGACGATGACGATGACGATGACGATGACGATGACGATGACGATGACGATGACGATGACGATGACGATGACGATGACGATGACGATGACGATGACGATGACGATGACGATCACGATGACGATGACGATGACGATGACGATGACGATGACGATGACGATGACGATGACGATGACGATGACGATGACGATGACGATGACGATGACGATGACGATGACGATGACGATGACGATGACGATGACGATGACGATGACGATGACGATGACGATGACGATGACGATCACGATGACGATGACGATGACGATGACGATGACGATGACGATGACGATGACGATGACGATGACGATGACGATGACGATGACGATGACGATGACGATGACGATGACGATGACGATGACGATCACGATGACGATGACGATGACGATGACGATGACGATGACGATGACGATGACGATGACGATGACGATGACGATGACGATGACGATGACGATGACGATGACGATGACGATGACGATGACGATGACGATGACGATGACGATGACGATGACGATGACGATGACGATGACGATGACGATGACGATGACGATGACGATGACGATGACGATGACGATGACGATGACGATGACGATGACGATGACGATGACGATGACGATGACGATGACGATGACGTCACGATAACGATGACGATGACGATGACGATGACGATGACGATGACGATGACGATGACGATGACGATGACGATGACGATGACGATGACGATGACGATGACGATGATGATGACGATGATGGGGTGGCAATGGTGTAGTGGTAGCGTCATCGTTTGTCGAGCTGATGGTTCACAGTTCAATCCCTGATGTCAGCAAGCATTATATGATAAGAGGCAGTCCGATCAATTGCGAAAGTTTGTGGCAACACTACTGCGAAGGCATAACACTGGCAGTATGTTTGTCATATGGCTGGAGAAATTGATCGCTCTGTTGATAATTGATATGCTCATGACATCAGGTGGTCGGGAAAAAATACTGTGAATCAGAAGCGAAGGCAAAAAATACATGACAGCATCAAATCTCCCCAGTTATTCTGGACACCACCCCTGGAGCTAATGTGAAACCTAATACAGCTGAGTTTCAAACCACTACACCAATCTCTTTCTCTCTCTCTCTATCTATCTTTCCAACGCCCGCACCATGTGAAAACATGTAAAAGGGTATTCATAACCCCTTGAGTGCGGGTAAATTATAAAAAAAAAAAAAAAAAAAATGATGACGATGACGATGACGATGACGATGACGATGACGATGACGATGACGATGACGATGACGATGACGATGACGATGACGATGACGATGACGATGACGATGACGATGACGATGACGATAACGATGACGATGACGATGACGATGACGATGACGATGACGATGACGATGACGATGACGATAACGATGACGATGACGATGACGATGACGATGACGATGATGATGACGATGACGATGACGATGACGATGACGATGATGATGACGATGACGATGACGATGACGATGACGATGACGTCACGATAACGATGACGATGATGATGACGATGACGATGACGATGACGATGATGATGACGATGACGATGACGATGACGATGACGATGACGATGACGATGACGATGACGATGACGATGACGATGACGATGACGATGACGATGACGATGACGATGACGATGACGATGACGATGACGTCACGATAACGACGACGATGATGATGACGATGAAGATGACGATGACGATGACGATGACGATGACGATGACGATGACGATGACGATGACGATGACGATGACGATGACGATGACGATGACGATGACGATGACGATGACGATGACGTCACGATAACGATGACGATGACGATGACGATGACGATGATGATGACGATGACGATGACGATGACGATGACGATGACGATGACGATGACGATGACGATGACGATGACGATGACGATGACGATGATGATGACGATGACGATGACGTCACGATAACGATGACGATGACGATGACGATGACGATGACGATGACGATGACGATGACGATGACGATGACGATGACGATGACGATGACGATGACGATGACGATGACGATGACGTCACGATAACGATGACGATGACGATGACGATGACGATGATGATGACGATGACGATGACGATGACGATGACGATGACGATGACGATGACGATGACGATGACGATGATGATGACGATGACGATGACGTCACGATAACGATGACGATGACGATAACGATGATGATGACGATGACGATGACGATGACGATGACGATGACGATGACGATGACGATGACGATGACGATGACGATGACGATGACGATGACGATGATGATGACGATGACGATGACGATGACGATGACGATGACGATGACGTCACGATAACGATGACGATGATGATGACGATGACGATGATGATGACGATGACGATGACGATGACGATGACGATGACGATGACGATGACGATGACGATGACGATGACGATGACGATGACGATGACGATGACGATGACGATGACGATGACGATGACGATGACGATGACGATGACGATGACGATGACGATGACGATGACGATGACGATGACGATGACGATGACGATGACGATGACGATGACGATGACGATGACGATGACGATGACGATGACGATGACGATGACGATGACGATGACGATGACGATGACGATGACGATGACGATGACGATGACGATGACGATGACGTCACGATAACGATGACGATGACGATGACGATGACGATGACGATGACGATGACGATGACGATGACGATGACGATGACGATGACGATGACGATGATGATGACGATGATGGGGTGGCAATGGTGTAGTGGTAGCGTCATCGTTTGTCGAGCTGATGGTTCACAGTTCAATCCCTGATGTCAGCAAGCATTATATGATAAGAGGCAGTCCGATCAATTGCGAAAGTTTGTGGCAACACTACTGCGAAGGCATAACACTGGCAGTATGTTTGTCATATGGCTGGAGAAATTGATCGCTCTGTTGATAATTGATATGCTCATGACATCAGGTGGTCGGGAAAAAATACTGTGAATCAGAAGCGAAGGCAAAAAATACATGACAGCATCAAATCTCCCCAGTTATTCTGGACACCACCCCTGGAGCTAATGTGAAACCTAATACAGCTGAGTTTCAAACCACTACACCAATCTCTTTCTCTCTCTCTCTATCTATCTTTCCAACGCCCGCACCATGTGAAAACATGTAAAAGGGTATTCATAACCCCTTGAGTGCGGGTAAATTATAAAAAAAAAAAAAAAAAAAATGATGACGATGACGATGACGATGACGATGACGATGACGATGACGATGACGATGACGATGACGATGACGATGACGATGACGATGACGATGACGATGACGATGACGATGACGATGACGATGACGATGACGATGACGATGACGATAACGATGACGATGACGATGACGATGACGATGACGATGACGATGACGATGACGATGACGATAACGATGACGATGACGATGACGATGACGATGACGATGATGATGACGATGACGATGACGATGACGATGACGATGATGATGACGATGACGATGACGATGACGATGACGATGACGTCACGATAACGATGACGATGATGATGACGATGACGATGACGATGACGATGATGATGACGATGACGATGACGATGACGATGACGATGACGATGACGATGACGATGACGATAACGATGACGATGACGATGACGATGACGATGACGATGACGATGACGATGACGATGACGATGACGATGACGTCACGATAACGACGACGATGATGATGACGATGAAGATGACGATGACGATGACGATGACGATGACGATGACGATGACGATGACGATGACGATGACGATGACGATGACGATGACGATGACGATGACGATGACGATGACGTCACGATAACGATGACGATGACGATGACGATGACGATGATGATGACGATGACGATGACGATGACGATGACGATGACGATGACGATGACGATGACGATGACGATGACGATGACGATGACGATGACGATGATGATGACGATGACGATGACGTCACGATAACGATGACGATGACGATGACGATGACGATGACGATGACGATGACGATGACGATGACGATGACGATGACGATGACGATGACGATGACGATGACGATGACGTCACGATAACGATGACGATGACGATGACGATGACGATGATGATGACGATGACGATGACGATGACGATGACGATGACGATGACGATGACGATGACGATGACGATGATGATGACGATGACGATGACGTCACGATAACGATGACGATGACGATAACGATGATGATGACGATGACGATGACGATGACGATGACGATGACGATGACGATGACGATGACGATGACGATGACGATGACGATGACGATGACGATGACGATGACGATGACGATGACGATGACGATGACGTCACGATAACGATGACGATGACGATGACGATGACGATGACGATGACGATGACGATGACGATGACGATGACGATGACGATGACGATGACGATGATGATGACGATGATGGGGTGGCAATGGTGTAGTGGTAGCGTCATCGTTTGTCGAGCTGATGGTTCACAGTTCAATCCCTGATGTCAGCAAGCATTATATGATAAGAGGCAGTCCGATCAATTGCGAAAGTTTGTGGCAACACTACTGCGAAGGCATAACACTGGCAGTATGTTTGTCATATGGCTGGAGAAATTGATCGCTCTGTTGATAATTGATATGCTCATGACATCAGGTGGTCGGGAAAAAATACTGTGAATCAGAAGCGAAGGCAAAAAATACATGACAGCATCAAATCTCCCCAGTTATTCTGGACACCACCCCTGGAGCTAATGTGAAACCTAATACAGCTGAGTTTCAAACCACTACACCAATCTCTTTCTCTCTCTCTCTATCTATCTTTCCAACGCCCGCACCATGTGAAAACATGTAAAAGGGTATTCATAACCCCTTGAGTGCGGGTAAATTATAAAAAAAAAAAAAAAAAAAATGATGACGATGACGATGACGATGACGATGACGATGACGATGACGATGACGATGACGATGACGATGACGATGACGATGACGATGACGATGACGATGACGATGACGATGACGATGACGATGACGATGACGATGACGATGACGATGACGATGACGATAACGATGACGATGACGATGACGATGACGATGACGATGACGATGACGATGACGATGACGATGACGATGACGTCACGATAACGACGACGATGATGATGACGATGAAGATGACGATGACGATGACGATGACGATGACGATGACGATGACGATGACGATGACGATGACGATGACGATGACGATGACGATGACGATGACGATGACGATGACGTCACGATAACGATGACGATGACGATGACGATGACGATGATGATGACGATGACGATGACGATGACGATGACGATGACGATGACGATGACGATGACGATGACGATGACGATGACGATGACGATGACGATGATGATGACGATGACGATGACGTCACGATAACGATGACGATGACGATGACGATGACGATGACGATGACGATGACGATGACGATGACGATGACGATGACGATGACGATGACGATGACGATGACGATGACGTCACGATAACGATGACGATGACGATGACGATGACGATGATGATGACGATGACGATGACGATGACGATGACGATGACGATGACGATGACGATGACGATGACGATGATGATGACGATGACGATGACGTCACGATAACGATGACGATGACGATAACGATGATGATGACGATGACGATGACGATGACGATGACGATGACGATGACGATGACGATGACGATGACGATGACGATGACGATGACGATGACGATGACGATGACGATGACGATGACGATGACGATGACGATGACGATGACGATGACGATGACGATGACGATGACGATGACGATGACGATGACGATGACGATGACGATGACGATGACGATGACGATGACGATGACGATGACGATGACGATGACGATGACGATGACGATGACGATGACGATGACGATGACGATGACGATGACGATGACGATGACGATGACGATGACGATGACGATGACGATGACGATGACGATGACGATGACGATGACGATGACGATGACGATGACGATGACGATGACGATGACGATGACGATGACGATGACGATGACGATGACGATGACGATGACGATGACGATGACGATGACGATGACGATGACGATGACGATGACGATGACGATGACGATGACGATGACGATGACGATGACGATGACGATGACGATCACGATGATGATGACGATGACGATGACGTCACGATAACGATGACGATGATGATGACGATGACGATGACGATGACGATGACGATGACGATGACGATGACGATGACGATGACGATGACGATGACGATGACGATGACGATGACGATGACGATGACGATGACGATGACGATGACGATGACGATGACGATGACGATGACGATGACGTCACGATAACGATGACGATGACGATGACGATGACGATGACGATGACGATGACGATGACGATGACGATGACGATGACGATGACGATGATGATGACGATGATGGGGTGGCAATGGTGTAGTGGTAGCGTCATCGTTTGTCGAGCTGATGGTTCACAGTTCAATCCCTGATGTCAGCAAGCATTATATGATAAGAGGCAGTCCGATCAATTGCGAAAGTTTGTGGCAACACTACTGCGAAGGCATAACACTGGCAGTAGGTTTGTCATATGGCTGGAGAAATTGATCGCTCTGTTGATAATTGATATGCTCATGACATCAGGTGGTCGGGAAAAAATACTGTGAATCAGAAGCGAAGGCAAAAAATACATGACAGCATCAAATCTCCCCAGTTATTCTGGACACCACCCCTGGAGCTAATGTGAAACCTAATACAGCTGAGTTTCAAACCACTACACCAATCTCTTTCTCTCTCTCTCTATCTATCTTTCCAACGCCCGCACCATGTGAAAACATGTAAAAGGGTATTCATAACCCCTTGAGTGCGGGTAAATTATAAAAAAAAAAAAAAAAAAAAATGATGACGATGACGATGACGATGACGATGACGATGACGATGACGATGACGATGATGATGACGATGACGATGACGATGACGATGACGATGACGATGACGATGACGATGACGATGACGATGACGATGACGATGACGATAACGATGACGATGACGATGACGATGACGATGACGATGATGATGACGATGACGATGACGATGACGATGACGATGATGATGACGATGACGATGACGATGACGATGACGTCACGATAACGATGACGATGATGATGACGATGACGATGACGATGACGATGATGATGACGATGACGATGACGATGACGATGACGATGACGATGACGATGACGATGACGATGACGATGACGATGACGATGACGATGACGATGACGATGACGATGACGATGACGATGACGATGACGATGACGATGACGATGACGATGACGATGACGATGACGATGACGATGACGATGACGATGACGATGACGATGACGTCACGATAACGATGACGATGACGATGACGATGACGATGACGATGACGATGACGATGACGATGACGATGACGATAACGATGACGATGACGATGACGATGACGATGACGATGATGATGACGATGACGATGACGATGACGATGACGATGATGATGACGATGACGATGACGATGACGATGACGATGACGTCACGATAACGATGACGATGATGATGACGATGACGATGACGATGACGATGACGATGACGATGACGATGACGATGACGATGACGATGACGATGACGATGACGATGACGATGACGATGACGATGACGATGACGATGACGATGACGATGACGATGACGATGACGATGACGTCACGATAACGACGACGATGATGATGACGATGAAGATGACGATGACGATGACGATGACGATGACGATGACGTCACGATAACGATGACGATGACGATAACGATGATGATGACGATGACGATGACGATGACGATGACGATGACGATGACGATGACGATGACGATGATGATGACGATGACGATGACGTCACGATAACGATGACGATGACGATAACGATGATGATGACGATGACGATGACGATGACGATGACGATGACGATGACGATGACGATGACGATGACGATGACGATGACGATGACGTCACGATAACGACGACGATGATGATGACGATGAAGATGACGATGACGATGACGATGACGATGACAATGACGATGACGATGACGATGACGATGACGATGACGATGACGATGACGATGACGATGACGATGACGTCACGATAACGATGACGATGACGATGACGATGACGATGATGATGACGATGACGATGACGATGACGATGACGATGATGATGACGATGACGATGACGATGACGATGACGATGACGATGACGATGACGTCACGATAACGATGACGATGACGATGACGATGACGATGACGATGACGATGACGATGACGATGACGATGACGATGATGATGACGATGACGATGACGTCACGATAACGATGACGATGACGATAACGATGATGATGACGATGACGATGACGATGACGATGACGATGACGATGACGATGACGATGACGATGACGATGACGATGACGATGACGATGACGATGATGATGACGATGACGATGACGATGACGATGACGATGACGATGACGATGACGATGACGATGACGATGACGATGACGATGACGATGACGATGACGATGACGATGACGATGACGATGACGATGACGATGACGATGACGATGACGATGACGATGACGATGACGATGACGATGACGATGACGATGACGATGACGATGACGATGACGTCACGATAACGATGACGATGACGATAACGATGATGATGACGATGACGATGACGATGACGATGACGATGACGATGACGATGACGATGACGATGACGATGACGATGACGATGACGATGACGATGACGATGACGATGACGATGACGATGACGATGACGATGACGATGACGATGACGATGACGATGACGATGACGATGACGATGACGATGACGATGACGATGACGATGACGATGACGATGACGATGACGATGACGTCACGATAACGATGACGATGACGATAACGATGATGATGACGATGACGATGACGATGACGATGACGATGACGATGACGATGACGATGACGATGACGATGACGATGACGATGACGATGACGATGACGATGACGATGACGATGACGATGACGATGACGATGACGATGACGATGACGATGACGATGACGATGACGATGACGATGACGATGACGATGACGATGACGATGACGATGACGATGACGATGACGATGACGATGACGATGACGATGACGATGACGATGACGATGACGATGACGATGACGATGACGATGACGATGACGATGACGTCACGATAACGATGACGATGATGATGACGATGAAGATGACGATGACGATGACGATGACGATGACGATGACGATGACGATGACGTCACGATAACGATGACGATGACGATGACGATGACGATGACGATGACGATGACGATGACGATGACGATAACGATGACGATGACGATGACGATGACGATGACGATGATGATGACGATGACGATGACGATGACGATGACGATGATGATGACGATGACGATGACGATGACGATGACGTCACGATAACGATGACGATGATGATGACGATGACGATGACGATGACGATGACGATGACGATGACGATGACGATGACGATGACGATGACGATGACGATGACGATGACGATGACGATGACGATGACGATGACGATGACGATGACGATGACGATGACGATGACGATGACGATGACGATGACGATGACGATGACGATGACGATGACGATGACGATGACGATGACGATGACGATGACGATGACGATGACGATGACGATGACGATGACGATGACGATGACGATGACGATGACGATGATGATGACGATGACGATGACGATGACGATGACGATGATGATGACGATGACGATGACGATGACGATGACGATGACGTCACGATAACGATGACGATGACGATGACGATGACGATGACGATGACGATGACGATGACGATGACGATGACGATGACGATGACGATGACGATGACGATGACGATGACGATGACGATGACGATGACGATGACGTCACGATAACGACGACGATGATGATGACGATGAAGATGACGATGACGATGACGATGACGATGACGATGACGATGACGATGACGATGACGATGACGATGACGATGACGATGACGATGACGATGACGATGACGATGACGATGACGATGACGATGACGATGACGATGACGATGACGATGACGATGACGATGACGATGACGATGACGATGACGATGACGATGACGATGACGATGACGATGACGATGACGATGATGATGACGATGACGATGACGTCACGATAACGATGACGATGACGATAACGATGATGATGACGATGACGATGACGATGACGATGACGATGACGATGACGATGACGATGACGATGACGATGACGATGACGATGACGATGACGATGACGATGACGATGACGATGACGATGACGATGACGATGACGATGACGATGACGATGACGATGACGATGACGATGACGATGACGATGACGATGACGATGACGATGACGATGACGATGACGATGACGATGACGATGATGATGACAATGACGATGACGTCACGATAACGATGACGATGACGATGACGATGACGATGACGATGACGATGACGATGACGATGACGATGACGATGACGATGACGATGACGATGACGATGACGATGACGATGACGATGACGATGACGATGACGATGACGATGACGATGACGATGACGATGACGATGACGATGACGATGACGATGACGATGACGATGACGATGACGATGACGATGACGATGACGATGACGATGACGATGACGATGACGATGACGATGACGATGACGATGACGTCACGATAACGATGACGATGACGATGACGATGACGATGACGATGACGATGACGATGACGATGACGTCACGATAACGATGACGTTGATGATGACGATGAAGATGACGATGACGATGACGATGACGATGACGATGACGATGACGATGACGATGACGATGACGATGACGATGACGATGACGATGACGATGACGATGACGATGACGATGACGATGACGATGACGATGACGATGACGATGACGATGACGATGACGATGACGATGACGTCACGATAACGATGACGATGACGATGACGATGACGATGATGATGACGATGACGATGACGATGACGATGACGATGACGATGACGATGACGATGACGATGACGATGACGATGACGATGATGATGACGATGACGATGACGTCACGATAACGATGACGATGACGATAACGATGATGATGACGATGACGATGACGATGACGATGACGATGACGATGACGATGACGATGACGATGATGATGACGATGACGATGACGTCACGATAACGATGACGATGACGATAACGATGATGATGACGATGACGATGACGATGACGATGACGATGACGATGACGATGACGATGACGATGACGATGACGATGACGATGACGATGACGATGACGATGACGATGACGATGACGATGACGATGACGATGACGATGACGATGACGATGACGATGACGATGACGATGACGATGACGATGACGATGACGATGACGATGACGATGACGATGACGATGACGATGACGATGACGATGACGATGACGATGACGATGACGATGACGATGACGATGACGATGACGATGACGATGACGATGACGATGACGATGACGATGACGATGACGATGACGATGACGATGACGATGACGATGACGATGACGTCACGATAACGATGACGATGACGATGACGATGACGATGACGATGACGATGACGATGACGATGACGATGACGTCACGATAACGATGACGTTGATGATGACGATGAAGATGACGATGACGATGACGATGACGATGACGATGACGATGACGATGACGATGACGATGACGATGACGATGACGATGACGATGACGATGACGATGACGATGACGATGACGATGACGATGACGATGACGATGACGATGACGATGACGATGACGATGACGATGACGATGACGATGACGTCACGATAACGATGACGTTGATGATGACGATGAAGATGACGATGACGATGACGATGACGATGACGATGACGATGACGATGACGATGACGATGATGATGACGATGACGATGACGTCACGATAACGATGACGATGACGATAACGATGATGATGACGATGACGATGACGATGACGATGACGATGACGATGACGATGACGATGACGATGACGATGACGATGACGATGACGATGACGATGACGATGACGATGACGATGACGATGACGATGACGATGACGATGACGATGACGATGACGATGACGTCACGATAACGATGACGATGACGATGACGATGACGATGACGATGACGATGACGATGACGATGACGATGACGATGACGATGATGATGACGATGACGATGACGTCACGATAACGATGACGATGACGATGACGATGACGATGACGATGACGATGACGATGACGATGACGATGACGATGACGATGACGATGACGATGACGATGACGTCACGATAACGATGACGATGACGATAACGATGATGATGACGATGACGATGACGATGACGTCACGATAACGATGACGATGACGATGACGATGACGATGACGATGACGATGACGATGACGATGACGATGACGATGACGATGACGATGACGATGACGATGACGATGACGATGACGATGACGATGATGATGACGATGACGATGACGTCACGATAACGATGACGATGACGATAACGATGATGATGACGATGACGATGACGATGACGTCACGATAACGATGACGATGACGATGACGATGACGATGACGATGACGATGACGATGACGATGACGATGACGATGACGATGACGATGACGATGACGATGACGATGACGATGACGATGACGATGACGATGATGATGACGATGACGATGACGTCACGATAACGATGACGATGACGATAACGATGATGATGACGATGACGATGACGATGACGTCACGATAACGATGACGATGACGATGACGATGACGATGACGATGACGATGACGATGACGATGACGATGACGATGACGATGACGATGACGATGACGATGACGATGACGATGACGATGACGATGACGATGACGATGACGATGACGATGACGATGACGATGACGATGACGATGACGATGACGATGACGATGACGATGACGATGACGATGACGATGATGATGACGATGACGATGACGTCACGATAACGATGACGATGACGATAACGATGATGATGACGATGACGATGACGATGACGTCACGATAACGATGACGATGACGATGACGATGACGATGACGATGACGATGACGATGACGATGACGATGACGATGACGATGACGATGACGATGACGATGACGATGACGATGACGATGACGTCACGATAACGATGACGATGACGATAACGATGATGATGACGATGACGATGACGATGACGTCACGATAACGATGACGATGACGATGACGATGACGATGACGATGACGATGACGATGACGATGACGATGACGATGACGATGACGATGACGATGACGATGACGATGACGATGACGATGACGATGATGATGACGATGACGATGACGTCACGATAACGATGACGATGACGATAACGATGATGATGACGATGACGATGACGATGACGTCACGATAACGATGACGATGACGATGACGATGACGATGACGATGACGATGACGATGACGATGACGATGATGATGACGATGACGATGACGTCACGATAACGATGACGATGACGATAACGATGATGATGACGATGACGATGACGATGACGTCACGATAACGATGACGATGACGATGACGATGACGATGACGATGACGATGACGATGACGATGACGATGACGATGATGATGACGATGACGATGACGTCACGATAACGATGACGATGACGATAACGATGATGATGACGATGACGATGACGATGACGATGACGATGACGATGACGATGACGATGACGATGACGATGACGATGACGATGACGATGACGATGACGATGACGATGACGATGACGATGAAGATGACGATGACGATGACGATGACGATGACGATGACGTCACGATAACGATGACGATGACGATAACGATGATGATGACGATGACGATGACGATGACGATGACGATGACGATGACGATGACGATGATGATGACGATGACGATGACGTCACGATAACGATGACGATGACGATAACGATGATGTTGACGATGACGATGACGATGACGTCACGATAACGATGACGATGACGATGACGATGACGATGACGATGACGATGACGATGACGATGACGATGACGATGACGATGACGATGACGATGACGATGACGATGACGTCACGATAACGATGACGATGACGATGACGATGACGATGACGATGACGATGACGATGACGATGACGATGACGATGACGTCACGATAACGATGACGATGACGATGACGATGACGATGATGATGACGATGACGATGACGATGACGATGAGGATGACGATGACGATGACGATGACGATGACGATGACGATGACGATGACGATGACGATGACGATGATGATGACGATGACGATGACGTCACGATAACGATGACGATGACGATAACGATGATGATGACGATGACGATGACGATGACGATGACGATGACGATGACGATGACGATGACGATGACGATGACGATGACGATGACGATGACGATGACGATGACGATGACGATGACGATGACGATGACGATGACGATGACGATGACGATGACGATGACGATGACGATGACGATGACGATGACGATGACGATGACGATGACGATGACGATGACGATGATGATGACGATGACGATGACGTCACGATAACGATGACGATGACGATGACGATGACGATGACGATGACGATGACGATGACGATGACGATGACGATGACGATGACGATGACGATGACGATGACGTCACGATAACGATGACGATGACGATAACGATGATGATGACGATGACGATGACGATGACGTCACGATAACGATGACGATGACGATGACGATGACGATGACGATGACGATGACGATGACGATGACGATGACGATGACGATGACGATGACGATGACGATGACGATGACGATGACGATGACGATGATGATGACGATGACGATGACGTCACGATAACGATGACGATGACGATAACGATGATGATGACGATGACGATGACGATGACGTCACGATAACGATGACGATGACGATGACGATGACGATGACGATGACGATGACGATGACGATGACGATGACGATGACGATGACGATGACGATGACGATGACGATGACGATGACGATGACGATGACGATGATGATGACGATGACGATGACGTCACGATAACGATGACGATGACGATAACGATGATGATGACGATGACGATGACGATGACGTCACGATAACGATGACGATGACGATGACGATGACGATGACGATGACGATGACGATGACGATGACGATGACGATGACGATGACGATGACGATGACGATGACGATGACGATGACGATGACGATGACGATGACGATGACGATGACGATGACGATGACGATGACGATGACGATGACGATGACGATGACGATGACGATGACGATGACGATGATGATGACGATGACGATGACGTCACGATAACGATGACGATGACGATGATGATGACGATGACGATGACGTCACGATAACGATGACGATGACGATAACGATGATGATGACGATGACGATGACGATGACGTCACGATAACGATGACGATGACGATGACGATGACGATGACGATGACGATGACGATGACGATGACGATGACGATGATGATGACGATGACGATGACGTCACGATAACGATGACGATGACGATAACGATGATGATGACGATGACGATGACGATGACGATGACGATGACGATGACGATGACGATGACGATGACGATGACGATGACGATGACGATGACGATGACGATGACGATGACGATGACGATGAAGATGACGATGACGATGACGATGACGATGACGATGACGTCACGATAACGATGACGATGACGATAACGATGATGATGACGATGACGATGACGATGACGATGACGATGACGATGACGATGACGATGATGATGACGATGACGATGACGTCACGATAACGATGACGATGACGATAACGATGATGTTGACGATGACGATGACGATGACGTCACGATAACGATGACGATGACGATGACGATGACGATGACGATGACGATGACGATGACGATGACGATGACGATGACGATGACGATGACGATGACGATGACGATGACGATGACGATGACGTCACGATAACGATGACGATGACGATGACGATGACGATGACGATGACGATGACGATGACGATGACGTCACGATAACGATGACGATGACGATGACGATGACGATGATGATGACGATGACGATGACGATGACGATGAGGATGACGATGACGATGACGATGACGATGACGATGACGATGACGATGACGATGACGATGATGATGACGATGACGATGACGTCACGATAACGATGACGATGACGATAACGATGATGATGACGATGACGATGACGATGACGATGACGATGACGATGACGATGACGATGACGATGACGATGACGATGACGATGACGATGACGATGACGATGACGATGACGATGACGATGACGATGACGATGACGATGACGATGACGATGACGATGACGATGACGATGACGATGACGATGACGATGACGATGACGATGACGATGACGATGACGATGACGATGACGATGACGATGACGATGACGATGACGATGACGATGACGATGACGATGACGATGACGATGACGATGACGATGACGATGACGATGACGTCACGATAACGATGACGATGACGATGACGATGACGATGACGATGACGATGACGATGACGATGACGATGACGATGACGATGACGATGACGATGACGATGACGTCACGATAACGATGACGATGACGATGACGATGACGATGACGATGACGATGACGATGACGATGACGATGACGATGACGATGACGATGACGATGACGATGACGATGACGATGACGATGACGATGACGATGACGATGACGATGACGATGACGATGACGATGACGATGACGATGACGATGACGATGACGATGACGATGACGATGACGATGACGTCACGATAACGATGACGATGACGATGACGATGACGATGACGATGACGATGACGATGACGATGACGATGACGATGACGATGACGATGACGATGACGATGACGATGACGATGACGATGACGATGACGATGACGATGACGATGACGATGACGATGACGATGACGATGACGATGACGATGACGATGACGTCACGATAACGATGACGATGACGATGACGATGACGATGACGATGACGATGACGATGACGATGACGATGACGATGACGTCACGATAACGATGACGATGACGATGACGATGACGATGATGATGACGATGACGATAACGATGATGATGACGATGACGATGACGATGACGATGACGATGACGATGACGATGACGTCACGATAACGATGACGATGACGATGACGATGACGATGACGATGACGATGACGATGACGATGACGATGACGATGACGATGACGATGACGATGACGATGACGATGACGATGACGATGACGATGACGATGACGATGACGATGACGATGACGATGACGATGACGATGACGATGACGATGACGATGACGATGACGATGACGATGACGATGACGATGACGATGACGTCACGATAACGATGACGATGACGATGACGATGACGTCACGATAACGATGACGATGACGATGACGATGACGATGATGATGACGATGACGATGACGATGACGATGACGATGACGATGACGATGACGATGACGATGACGATGATGATGACGATGACGATGACGTCACGATGACGATGACGATGACGATGACGATGACGATGACGATGACGATGACGATGACGATGACGATGACGATGACGATGACGATGACGATGACGATGACGATGACGATGACGATGACGATGACGATGACGATGACGATGACGATGACGATGACGATGACGATGACGATGACGATGACGATGACGATGACGATGACGATGACGATGACGATGACGATGACGATGACGATGACGATGACGATGACGATGACGATGACGATGACGATGACGTCACGATAACGATGACGATGACGATGACGATGACGATGACGATGACGATGACGATGACGATGACGATGACGATGACGTCACGATATCGATGACGATGATGATGACGATGACGATGATGATGACGATGATGGGGTGGCAATGGTGTAGTGGTAGCGTCATCGTTTGTCGAGCTGATGGTTCACAGTTCAATCCCTGATGTCAGCAAGCATTATATGATAAGAGGCAGTCCGATCAATTGCGAAAGTTTGTGGCAACACTACTGCGAAGGCATAACACTGGCAGTATGTTTGTCATATGGCTGGAGAAATTGATCGCTCTGTTGATAATTGATATGCTCATGACATCAGGTGGTCGGGAAAAAATACTGTGAATCAGAAGCGAAGGCAAAAAATACATGACAGCATCAAATCTCCCCAGCTATTCTGGACACCACCCCTGGAGCTAATGTGAAACCTAATACAGCTGAGTTTCAAACCACTACACCAATTTCTTTCTCTCTCTCTCTCTATCTATCTTTCCAACGCCCGCACCATGTGAAAACATGTAAAAGGGTATTCATAACCCCTTGAGTGCGGGTAAATTATAAAAAAAAAAAAAAAAAAAAATTATGACGATGACGATGACGATGACGATGACGATGACGATGACGATGACGATGACGATGATGATGACGATGACGATGACGTCACGATAACGATGACGATGACGATAACGATGATGATGACGATGACGATGACGATGACGATGACGATGACGATGACGATGACGATGACGATGACGTCACGATAACGATGACGATGATGATGACGATGACGATGACGATGACGATGACGATGATGATGACGATGACGATGACGTCACGATAACGATGACGATGACGATGACGATGACGATGATGATGACGATGACGATGACGATGACGATGACGATGACGATGACGATGATGATGACGATGACGATGACGTCACGATAACGATGACGATGACGATAACGATGATGATGACGATGACGATGACGATGACGATGACGATGACGATGGCGATGACGATGACGATGACGATGACGATGACGATGACGATGACGATGACGATGACGATGACGATGACGATGACGATGACGATGACGATGACGATGACGATGACGATGACGATGACGATGACGATGACGATGACGATGACGATGACGTCACGATAACGATGACGATGACGATGACGATGACGATGACGATGACGATGACGATGACGATGACGATGACGATGACGATGACGATGACGATGACGATGACGATGACGTCACGATAACGATGACGATGATGATGACGATGAAGATGACGATGACGATGACGATGACGATGACGATGACGATGACGATGACGATGACGATGATGATGACGATGACGATGACGATGACGTCACGATATCGATGACGATGATGATGACGATGACGATGATGATGACGATGATGGGGTGGCAATGGTGTAGTGGTAGCGTCATCGTTTGTCGAGCTGATGGTTCACAGTTCAATCCCTGATGTCAGCAAGCATTATATGATAAGAGGCAGTCCGATCAATTGCGAAAGTTTGTGGCAACACTACTGCGAAGGCATAACACTGGCAGTAGGTTTGTCATATGGCTGGAGAAATTGATCGCTCTGTTGATAATTGATATGCTCATGACATCAGGTGGTCGGGAAAAAATACTGTGAATCAGAAGCGAAGGCAAAAAATACATGACAGCATCAAATCTCCCCAGTTATTCTGGACACCACCCCTGGAGCTAATGTGAAACCTAATACAGCTGAGTTTCAAACCACTACACCAATTTCTTTCTCTCTCTCTCTATCTATCTTTCCAACGCCCGCACCATGTGAAAACATGTAAAAGGGTATTCATAACCCCTTGAGTGCGGGTAAATTATAAAAAAAAAAAAAAAAAATTATGACGATGACGATGACGATGACGATGACGATGACGATGACGATGACGATGACGATGACGATGACGATGACGATGACGATGACGATGACGATGACGATGACGATAACGATGACGATGACGATGACGATGACGATGACGATGACGATGACGATGACGATGACGATGACGATGACGATGACGATGACGATGACGATGACGATGACGATGACGATGACGATGACGATGACGATGACGATGACGATGACGATGACGATGACGATGACGATGACGATGACGATGACGATGACGATGACGATGACGATGACGATGACGATGACGATGACGATGACGATGACGATGACGATGACGATGACGATGACGATGACGATGACGATGACGATGACGATGACGATGACGATGACGATGACGATGACGATGACGATGACGATGACGATGACGATGACGATGACGATGACGATGACGATGACGATGACGATGACGATGACGATGACGATGACGATGACGATGACGATGACGATGACGATGACGATGACGATGACGATGACGATGACGATGACGATGACGATGACGATGACGATGACGATGACGATGACGATGACGATGACGATGACGATGACGATGACGTCACGATAACGATGACGATGATGATGACGATGGCGATGACGATGACGATGACGATGACGATGACGATGACGATGACGATGACGATGACGATGACGATGACGATGACGTCACGATAACGATGACGATGACGATGACGATGACGATGATGATGACGATGACGATGACGATGACGATGACGATGACGATGACGATGACGATGACGATGACGATGACGATGACGATGACGATGACGATGACGATGACGATGACGATGACGATGACGATGACGATGACGATGACGATGACGATGACGATGACGATGACGATGACGATGACGATGACGATGACGATGACGATGACGATGACGATGACGATGACGATGACGATGACGATGACGTCACGATAACGATGACGATGATGATGACGATGTCGATGACGATGACGATGATGATGACGATGACGATGACGTCACGATAACGATGACGATGACGATGACGATGACGATGACGATGACGATGACGATGACGATGACGATGACGATGACGATGACGATGACGATGACGATGACGATGACGATGACGATGACGATGACGATGACGATGACGATGACGATGACGATGATGATGACGATGACGATGACGTCACGATAACGATGACGATGACGATAACGATGATGATGACGATGACGATGACGATGACGTCACGATAACGATGACGATGACGATGACGATGACGATGACGATGACGATGACGATGACGATGACGATGACGATGACGATGACGATGACGATGACGATGACGATGACGATGACGATGACGATGACGATGACGATGACGATGACGATGACGATGACGATGACGATGACGATGACGATGACGATGACGATGACGATGACGATGACGATGACGATGACGATGACGATGACGATGACGATGACGATGACGATGACGATGACGATGACGATGACGATGACGATGACGATGACGATGACGATGACGATGACGATGACGATGACGATGACGATGACGATGACGATGACGATGACGATGACGATGACGATGACGATGACGATGACGATGACGATGACGATGACGATGACGATGACGATGACGATGACGATGACGATGACGATGACGATGACGATGACGATGACGATGACGATGACGATGACGATGACGATGACGATGACGATGACGATGACGATGACGATGACGATGACGATGACGATGACGATGACGATGACGATGACGATGACGTCACGATAACGATGACGATGATGATGACGATGGCGATGACGATGACGATGACGATGACGATGACGATGACGATGACGATGACGATGACGATGACGATGACGATGACGTCACGATAACGATGACGATGACGATGACGATGACGATGATGATGACGATGACGATGACGATGACGATGACGATGACGATGACGATGACGATGACGATGACGATGACGATGACGATGACGATGACGATGACGATGACGATGACGATGACGATGACGATGACGATGACGATGACGATGACGATGACGATGACGATGACGATGACGATGACGATGACGATGACGATGACGATGACGATGACGATGACGATGACGATGACGATGACGATGACGATGACGATGACGATGACGATGACGATGACGATGACGATGACGATGACGATGACGATGACGATGACGATGACGATGACGATGACGATGACGATGACGATGACGATGACGATGACGTCACGATAACGATGACGATGATGATGACGATGTCGATGACGATGACGATGATGATGACGATGACGATGACGTCACGATAACGATGACGATGACGATGACGATGACGATGATGATGACGATGACGATGACGATGACGATGACGATGACGATGACGATGACGATGACGATGACGATGACGATGACGATGACGATGACGATGACGATGACGATGACGATGACGATGACGATGACGATGACGATGACGATGACGATGACGATGACGATGACGATGACGATGACGATGACGATGACGATGACGATGACGATGACGATGACGATGACGATGACGATGACGATGACGATGACGATGACGATGACGATGACGATGACGATGACGATGACGATGACGATGACGATGACGATGACGATGACGATGACGATGACGATGACGATGACGATGACGATGACGATGACGATGACGATGACGATGACGATGACGATGACGATGACGATGACGATGACGATGACGATGACGATGACGATGACGATGACGATGACGATGACGATGACGATGACGATGACGATGACGATGACGATGACGATGACGATGACGATGACGATGACGATGACGATGATGATGACGATGACGATGACGTCACGATAACGATGACGATGACGATGACGATGACGATGACGATGACGATGACGATGACGATGACGATGACGATGACGATGACGATGACGATGACGATGACGATGACGATGACGATGACGATGACGATGACGTCACGATAACGATGACGATGATGATGACGATGGCGATGACGATGACGATGACGATGACGATGACGATGACGATGACGATGACGATGACGATGACGATGACGATGACGATGACGTCACGATAACGATGACGATGACGATGACGATGACGATGATGATGACGATGACGATGACGATGACGATGACGATGACGATGACGATGACGATGACGATGACGATGACGATGACGATGACGATGACGATGACGATGACGATGACGATGACGATGACGATGACGATGACGATGACGATGACGATGACGATGACGATGACGATGACGATGACGATGACGATGACGATGACGATGACGATGACGATGACGATGACGATGACGATGACGATGACGATGACGATGACGATGACGATGACGATGACGATGACGATGACGATGACGATGACGATGACGATGACGATGACGATGACGTCACGATAACGATGACGATGATGATGACGATGTCGATGACGATGACGATGATGATGACGATGACGATGACGTCACGATAACGATGACGATGACGATGACGATGACGATGATGATGACGATGACGATGACGATGACGATGACGATGACGATGACGATGACGATGACGATGACGATGACGATGACGATGACGATGACGATGACGATGACGATGACGATGACGATGACGATGACGATGACGATGACGATGACGATGACGATGACGATGACGATGACGATGACGATGACGATGACGATGACGATGACGATGACGATGACGATGACGATGACGATGACGATGACGATGACGATGACGATGACGATGACGATGACGATGACGATGACGATGACGATGACGATGACGATGACGATGACGATGACGATGACGATGACGATGACGATGACGATGACGATGACGATGACGATGACGATGACGATGACGATGACGATGACGATGACGATGACGATGACGTCACGATGACGTCACGATGACGATGACGATGACGATGACGATGACGATGACGATGACGATGACGATGACGATGACGATGACGATGACGATGACGATGACGATGACGATGACAATGACGATGACGATGACGATGACGATGACGATGACGATGACGATGACGATGACGTCACGATGACGTCACGATGACGATGACGATGACGATGACGATGACGATGACGATGACGATGACGATGACGATGACGATGACGATGACGATGACGATGACGATGACGATGACGATGACGATGACGATGACGATGACGATGACGATGACGATGACGATGACGATGACGATGACGATGACGATGACGATGACGATGACGATGACGATGACGATGACGATGACGATGACGATGACGATGACGATGACGATGACGATGACGTCACGATGACGTCACGATGACGATGACGATGACGATGACGATGACGATGACGATGACGATGACGATGACGATGACGATGACGATGACGATGACGATGACGATGACGATGACGTCACGATAACGATGACGATGACGATGACGATGACGATGATGATGACGATGACGATGACGATGACGATGACGTCACGATAACGATGACGATGATGATGACGATGACGATGACGATGACGATGACGATGACGATGACGTCACGATAACGATGACGATGATGATGACGATGACGATGACGATGACGATGATGATGACGATGACGATGACGTCACGATAACGATGACGATGACGATGACGATGACGATGATGATGACGATGACGATGACGATGACGATGACGATGACGATGACGATGACGATGACGATGACGATGACGATGACGATGACGATGACGATGACGATGACGATGACGATGACGATGACGATGACGATGACGATGACGATGACGATGACGATGACGATGACGATGACGATGACGATGACGATGACGATGACGATGACGATGACGATGACGATGACGTCACGATAACGATGACGATGACGATGACGATGACGATGACGATGACGATGACGATGACGATGACGATGACGATGACGATGACGATGACGATGACGATGACGATGACGATGACGATGACGTCACGATAACGATGACGATGATGATGACGATGAAGATGACGATGACGATGACGATGACGATGACGATGACGATGACGATGACGATGACGATGATGATGACGATGACGATGACGATGACGTCACGATATCGATGACGATGATGATGACGATGACGATGATGATGACGATGATGGGGTGGCAATGGTGTAGTGGTAGCGTCATCGTTTGTCGAGCTGATGGTTCACAGTTCAATCCCTGATGTCAGCAAGCATTATATGATAAGAGGCAGTCCGATCAATTGCGAAAGTTTGTGGCAACACTACTGCGAAGGCATAACACTGGCAGTAGGTTTGTCATATGGCTGGAGAAATTGATCGCTCTGTTGATAATTGATATGCTCATGACATCAGGTGGTCGGGAAAAAATACTGTGAATCAGAAGCGAAGGCAAAAAATACATGACAGCATCAAATCTCCCCAGTTATTCTGGACACCACCCCTGGAGCTAATGTGAAACCTAATACAGCTGAGTTTCAAACCACTACACCAATTTCTTTCTCTCTCTCTCTATCTATCTTTCCAACGCCCGCACCATGTGAAAACATGTAAAAGGGTATTCATAACCCCTTGAGTGCGGGTAAATTATAAAAAAAAAAAAAAAAAATTATGACGATGACGATGACGATGACGATGACGATGACGATGACGATGACGATGACGATGACGATGACGATGACGATGACGATGACGATGACGATGACGATGACGATGACGATGACGATAACGATGACGATAACGATGACGATGACGATGACGATGACGATGACGATGACGATGACGATGACGATGACGATGACGATGACGATGACGATGACGATGACGATGACGATGACGATGACGATGACGATGACGATGACGATGACGATGACGATGACGATGACGATGACGATGACGATGACGATGACGATGACGATGACGATGACGATGACGATGACGATGACGATGACGATGACGATGACGATGACGATGACGATGACGATGACGATGACGATGACGATGACGATGACGATGACGATGACGATGACGATGACGATGACGATGACGATGACGATGACGATGACGATGACGATGACGATGACGATGACGATGACGATGACGATGACGATGACGATGACGATGACGATGACGATGACGATGACGATGACGATGACGATGACGATGACGATGACGATGACGATGACGATGACGATGACGATGACGATGACGATGACGATGACGATGACGATGACGATGACGATGACGATGACGATGACGATGACGATGACGATGACGATGACGATGACGATGACGATGACGATGACGATGACGATGACGATGACGATGACGATGACGATGACGATGACGATGACGATGACGATGACGTCACGATAACGATGACGATGATGATGACGATGACGATGACGATGACGATGACGATGACGATGACGATGACGATGACGATGACGATAACGATGACGATGACGATGACGATGACGATGACGATGACGATGACGATGACGATGACGATGACGATGACGATGACGATGATGATGACGATGACGATGACGATGACGATGACGATGACGATGACGATGACGATGACGATGACGATGACGATGACGATGACGATGACGATGACGATGACGATGACGATGACGATGACGATGACGATGACGATGACGATGACGATGACGATGACGATGACGATGACGATGACGATGACGATGACGATGACGATGACGATGACGATGACGATGACGATGACGATGACGATGACGATGACGATGACGATGACGATGACGATGACGATGACGATGACGATGACGATGACGATGACGATGACGATGACGATGACGATGACGATGACGATGACGATGACGATGACGATGACGATGACGATGACGTCACGATAACGATGACGATGATGATGACGATGGCGATGACGATGACGATGACGATGACGATGACGATGACGATGACGATGACGATGACGATGACGATGACGATGACGATGACGATGACGATGACGATGACGATGACGATGACGATGACGATGACGATGACGATGACGATGACGATGACGATGACGATGACGATGACGATGACGATGACGATGACGATGACGATGACGATGACGATGACGATGACGATGACGATGACGATGACGATGACGATGACGATGACGATGACGATGACGATGACGTCACGATAACGATGACGATGATGATGACGATGACGATGACGATGACGATGACGATGACGCTGACGATGACGATGACGATGACGATGACGATGACGATGACGATGACGATGACGATGACGATGACGATGACGATGACGATGACGATGACGATGACGATGACGATGACGATGACGATGACGATGACGATGACGATGACGATGACGATGACGATGACGATGACGATGACGATGACGATGACGATGACGATGACGATGACGATGACGATGACGATGACGATGACGATGACGATGACGATGACGATGACGATGACGATGACGATGACGATGACGATGACGATGACGATGACGATGACGATGACGATGACGATGACGATGACGATGACGATGACGATGACGATGACGATGACGATGACGATGACGATGACGATGACGATGACGATGACGTCACGATAACGATGACGATGATGATGACGATGGCGATGACGATGACGATGACGATGACGATGACGATGACGATGATGATGACGATGACGATGACGATGACGATGACGATGACGATGACGATGACGATGACGATGACGATGACGATGACGATGACGATGACGATGACGATGACGATGACGATGACGATGACGATGACGATGACGATGACGATGACGTCACGATAACGATGACGATGATGATGACGATGGCGATGACGATGACGATGACGATGACGATGACGATGACGATGATGATGACGATGACGATGACGATGACGATGACGATGACGATGACGATGACGATGACGATGACGATGACGATGACGATGACGATGACGATGACGATGACGATGACGATGACGATGACGATGACGATGACGATGACGATGACGATGACGATGACGATGACGATGACGATGACGATGACGATGACGATGACGATGACGATGACGATGACGATGACGATGACGATGACGATGACGATGACGATGACGATGACGATGACGATGACGATGACGATGACGATGACGATGACGATGACGATGACGATGACGATGACGATGACGATGACGATGACGATGACGATGACGATGACGATGACGATGACGATGACGATGACGTCACGATAACGATGACGATGATGATGATGATGACGATGACGATGACGATGACGATGATGATGACGATGACGATGACGTCACGATAACGATGACGATGACGATGACGATGACGATGATGATGACGATGACGATGACGATGACGATGACGATGACGATGACGATGACGATGACGATGACGATGACGATGACGATGACGATGACGATGACGATGACGATGACGATGACGATGACGATGACGATGACGATGACGATGACGATGACGATGACGATGACGATGACGATGACGATGACGATGACGATGACGATGACGATGACGATGACGATGACGATGACGATGACGATGACGATGACGATGACGATGACGATGACGATGACGATGACGATGACGATGACGATGACGATGACGATGACGATGACGATGACGATGACGATGACGATGACGATGACGATGACGATGACGTCACGATGACGTCACGATGACGATGACAATGACGATGACGATGACGATGACGATGACGATGACGATGACGATGACGATGACGATGACGATGACGATGACGATGACGATGACGATGACGATGACGATGACGATGACGATGACGATGACGATGACGATGACGATGACGATGACGATGACGATGACGATGACGATGACGATGACGATGACGATGACGATGACGATGACGATGACGATGACGATGACGATGACGATGACGATGACGATGACGATGACGATGACGATGACGATGACGATGACGATGACGATGACGATGACGATGACGATGACGATGACGATGACGATGACGATGACGATGATGATGACGATGACGATGACGTCACGATAACGATGACGATGACGATGACGATGATGATGACGATGACGATGACGATGACGATGACGATGACGATGACGATGACGATGACGATGACGATGACGATGACGATGACGATGACGATGACGATGACGATGACGATGACGATGACGATGACGATGACGATGACGATGACGATGACGATGACGATGACGATGACGATGACGATGACGATGACGATGACGATGATGATGACGATGACGATGACGTCACGATAACGATGACGATGACGATGACGATGATGATGACGATGACGATGACGATGACGATGACGATGACGATGACGATGACGATGACGATGACGATGACGATGACGATGACGATGACGATGACGATGACGATGACGATGACGATGACGATGACGATGACGATGACGATGACGATGACGATGACGATGACGATGACGATGACGATGACGATGACGATGACGATGACGATGACGATGACGATGACGATGACGATGACGATGACGATGACGATGACGATGACGATGACGATGACGATGACGATGACGATGACGATGATGATGACGATGACGATGACGTCACGATAACGATGACGATGACGATGACGATGATGATGACGATGACGATGACGATGACGATGACGATGACGATGACGATGACGATGACGATGACGATGACGATGACGATGACGATGACGATGACGATGACGATGACGATGACGATGACGATGACGATGACGATGACGATGACGATGACGATGACGATGACGATGACGATGACGATGACGATGACGATGACGATGACGATGACGATGACGATGACGATGACGATGACGATGACGATGACGATGACGATGACGATGACGATGACGATGACGATGACGATGACGATGACGATGACGATAACGATGACGATGACGATGACGATGACGATGACGATGACGATGACGATGACGATGACGATGACGATGACGATGACGATGACGATGACGATGACGATGACGATGACGATGACGATGACGATGACGATGACGATGACGATGACGATGACGATGACGATGACGATGACGATGACGATGACGATGACGATGACGATGACGATGACGATGACGATGACGATGACGATGAGGATGACGATGACGATGACGATGACGATGACGATGACGATGACGATGACGATGACGATGACGATGACGATGACGATGACGATGACGATGACGATGACGATGACGATGACGATGACGATGACGATGACGATGACGATGACGATGACGATGACGATGACGATGACGATGACGATGACGATGACGATGACGATGACGATGACGATGACGATGACGATGACGATGACGATGACGATGACGATGACGATGACGATGACGATGACGATGACGATGACGATGACGATGACGATGACGATGACGATGACGATGACGATGACGATGACGATGACGATGACGATGACGATGACGATGACGATGACGATGACGATGACGATGACGATGACGATGACGATGACGATGACGATGACGATGATGGGGTGGCAATGGTGTAGTGTTAGCGTCATCGTTTGTCGAGCTGATGGTTCACAGTTCAATCCCTGATGTCAGCAAGCATTATCTGATAAGATTCAGTCCGATCAATTGCGAAAGTTTGTGACAACACTACTGCGAAGGCATAACACTGGCAGTAGGTTTGTCATATGGCTGGAGAAATTGATCGCTCTGTTGATAATTGATATGCTCATGACATCAGGTGGTCGGGAAAAAATACTGTGAATCAGAAGCGAAGGCAAAAAATACATGACAGCATCAAATCTCCCCAGTTATTCTGGACACCACCCCTGGAGCTAATGTGAAACCTAATACAGCTGAGTTTCAAACCACTACACCAATCTCTTTCTCTCTCTCTCTATCTATCTTTCCAACGCCCGCACCATGTGAAAACATGTAAAAGGGTATTCATAACATCTTGAGTGCGGGTAAATTATAAAAAAAAAAAAAAAAAAAAAATGATGACGATGACGATGACGATGACGATGAGGATGACGATGACGATGACGATGACGATGACGATGACGATGACGATGACGATGACGATGACGATGACGATGACGATGACGATGACGATGACGATGACGATGACGATGAGGATGACGATGACGATGACGATGACGATGACGATGACGATGACGATGACGATGACGATGACGATGACGATGACGATGACGATGACGATGACGATGACGATGACGATGACGATGACGATGACGATGACGATGACGATGACGATGACGATGACGATGACGATGACGATGACGATGACGATGACGATGACGATGACGATGACGATGACGATGACGATGACGATGACGTCACGATAACGATGACGATGATGATGACGATGACGATGACGATGACGATGACGATGACGATGACGATGACGATGACGATGACGATGACGATGACGATGACGATGACGATGACGATGACGATGACGATGACGATGACGATGACGATGACGATGACGATGACGATGACGATGACGATGACGATGACGATGACGATGACGATGACGATGACGATGACGATGACGATGACGATGACGATGACGATGACGATGACGATGACGATGACGATGACGATGACGATGACGATGACGATGACGATGACGATGACGATGACGATGACGATGACGATGACGATGACGATGACGATGACGATGACGATGACGATGGCGATGACGATGGCGATGACGATGACGATGACGATGACGATGACGATGACGATGACGATGACGATGACGATGACGATGACGATGACGATGACGATGACGATGACGATGACGATGACGATGACGATGACGATGACGATGACGATGACGATGACGATGACGATGACGATGACGATGACGATGACGATGACGATGACGATGACGATGACGATGACGATGACGATGACGATGACGATGACGATGACGATGACGATGACGATGACGATGACGATGACGATGACGATGACGATGACGATGACGATGACGATGACGATGACGATGACGATGACGATGACGATGACGATGACGATGACGATGACGATGACGATGACGATGACGATGACGATGACGATGACGATGACGATGACGATGACGATGACGATGACGATGACGATGACGATGACGATGACGATGACGATGTCGATGACGATGACGATGACGATGACGATGACGATGACGATGACGATGACGATGACGATGACGATGACGATGACGATGACGATGACGATGACGATGACGATGACGATGACGATGACGATGACGATGACGATGACGATGACGATGACGATGACGATGACGATGACGATGACGATTTTCAAGCAAAATTCACCAAGCGTTGGATTGTTCACCCATGCAAGGGAACGTGAGCTGGGTTTAGATGGCCGTGAGAGAGGTTAATTTTATCCTACTGATAACAATCGTTGTTGCGACAGCATTCCTGCGTAGTACGAGAGGAACCGCAGGTACGGACCAATGGCACAATACTTGTTCGAGCGAACACTGGTATGACGCTACGTCCGTTGGATTATGCCTGAACGCGTCTAAGGTCGTATCCGTGATGGACTGCAATGATAAAAATGGGGCAATTGTATTGTATGGCAATAAACCATTTAAAGTTTATAATATTATATTTTATACGACAATGGATGTGATGCCCATGTTCTATCTAGCATAGCATATATGGGATGTATTTAATATCGCCTGTAGCCTCGCTAGTTAGATAGTTAAACATTATTAAATACGATGACAGCGCCTAGAATCAATTGTAAATGACTTTGGTAACGAACAAGGTGTCGTAAGTGGTAGAGCAGATGCCATACTGCGATCCACTGAAGTTCATACTTTGCTTGATGATTCGAGTAAAATTCTAATAATTCACATATTAGTTTTCTAATAATATATAAAAATTACAATGTATGTTGCACGTATATATATATTTATTTTATTTGTAACGCATTTAATGCAATGCGTATGAAATAATATTTTATAATATATATATATTAGCATAATTACATATAATATTTATGTTATATATATATGGAAAGCTGATCCTTGTGGTAAAATTATATTTCACTCTGAATTATCTAATATTATTATTAAATAATATACAAATAAAAGTATTATTGATGTTTAACAATTTATGTTATTTTGGCATAAAAAGTACAACATCATATTATACTATTATATTAATTTATGCGTTGGTAGTAAAATAATTTTGAATTAAATAAAGAATTTTAGAATATTTTTTTTTTTTTAAATTATATTTTAACCATTTTAATAATGTGTTTCTTATTGTTTTAAAATTAATTATTCTTCTTTTCTTTTTTTTAACTCTTAAATATTTTACTTCAAAATTATGATAACTTTATATTTACTTTTCTCAAATAATTGATGCTATATATAAATATAATAAGCAAATAAAAAGAGTTGGTATTTAAAAAATCTTTAGAGTTTAATAAGAGAATTTTTAAACAATTTTTAAACAATGTTTAATAACATATTCACTTTAAGTTTTTCTTTCTTTTTTTTTTTTCTTAAATTTTTACAATAAAAATTTTCTTTCATTTTGGACTTAGTTTTTTTTCGAGAAAATTTCTTCGTATAATAAATTTTTCTAAAATTTATAAATTTTTCATCAAAAATAAGAATAAAATTTCTTTCATGATGATTCAAATGATATAAAGTATGTAATTTTTTCAAAAAAAAAAAATAATTATTTTTATCTCCGATAAAGTTAATTTTTGCACTATCTTATAGAATGTCTAAATTTATTTTATCATTATGGGGCAATCGGTGGTCAAAAGTCGAGCATTTGAACGGCTGAATGACACATAAATGTTGCATGGGGTAGAAATGTCTTAAATGTCGAAAAATTGATGTGGTGGCATTTTGATAAAAAAATTATACTAAAAATTCATACTTAGTAATTTTTTTGAACAAAATTATTTTTTACACAGTTCAATAGAATGTGTATTTATGATGAAAAATGAGAATAAAAGTGATGTTATGATGGTTTGGATGAAAAAATTGGATTTTTTTGATGGTTAAACAGTATAAAAGTAATATAGAGTTAAGTCCATTTTTACACTATTCTAAGAAATCTGTAAATATTTTTTTGTTTAGAGGGTTCTGAGGGCTTATTCATGAAGAAATTCGTGAAACTAAATTTGATACTTTTATTCATGAAGAGATTCGTGAAATTATAACTTCTCTTCTGGTAAGAGGCCATGGAAAGCAAATATTAATTTATTTGTCTTGTGGCTCAAATAGACTTTAAAGAGTTTTATATTATATGTATTTATATATAAAATATAGCATATTCTTTGGGTAATATAAAGGAAATATTGATATGAGATATAAGGAATTCTTAAGTCTTTTTCATAATAATATTTGTATATTTTTTTTTTAATATAACAAATATGCTTTAAAATGAAGTAAATGAGAAATTAGTATTTTGAAAATAATCATTGATAATGTATTTGTGAAAGGTTTACTTAGAACAAATTATTCAAATAAGTTGAAAAAATGTCTCTTATTTAGTGTTTATTTTTGATTTAAAGTAAGTACACACGAATTAAAAGTGAAACCGCAAAAGGCTCATTATATCAGTTATGGTTCATTAGATCGTTAACAGTTACTTGGATAACTGTATAAATTCTAGAGCTAATACATGCAATATAAACACGGACCTTATGGAACGTGTGCTTTTATTAGGCTAAAATCAAGCGAATTTTTCGGAAATCGTTATTATGGTTGAACTCTAGAAAACTTGCCGATCGTATGGTCTCGTACCGACGACAGATCTTTCAAATGTCTGCCCTATCAACTATTGATGGTAGTATCTAGGACTACCATGGTTGCAACGGGTAACGGGGAATCAGGGTTCGATTCCGGAGAGGGAGCCTGAGAAACGGCTACCACATCTATGGAAGGCAGCAGGCGCGTAAATTACCCACTCCCAGTTCGGGGAGGTAGTGACGAAAAATAACAATACAGGACTCATATCAGAGGCCCTGTAATTGCAATGAGTACACTTTAAATCCTTTAACAAGGACCTATTTTAGGGCAAGTCTGGTGCCAGCAGACGCGGTAATTCCAGCTCCAATAGCGCATATTAAAGTTGTTACAGTTAAAACGTTCGTAGTTGAATTTGTGTTTCATACGGGTAGTACATCTATAATTGTGGATTGTACATTACATTATGTATGCAAGCGTATTACCGGTGGAGTTCTAATATATGATGGTACTTGTATCATTATGTATACCTCCTATTTAAACCTGCTTCAGTGCTCTTCATCGAGTGTTGTTGTGGGCCGGTACAATTACTTTGAACAAATAAGAGTGCCTAACGCAGGCTCCAAATGCCTGAATATTTTGTGCATGGAATGATGAAATAAGACCTCTGTTCTACTTTCATTGGTTTTTAGATCAAGAGGTTATGATTAATAGAAGCAGTTTGGGGGCATTAGTATTACGACGCGAGAGGTGAAATTCTTGGACCGTCGTAAGACTAACTTAGGCGAAAGCATTTGCTAAAGATGCTTTCATTAATCAAGAACGAAAGTTAGAGGTTCGAAGTCGATCAGATACCGCCCTAGTTCTAACCATAAACGATGCCAGCTAGCAATTGGGTGTAGCTACTTCTATGGCTCTCTCCGTCGCTTCCCGGGAAACCAAAGCTTTTGGGCTCCGGGGGAAGTATGGTTGCAAAGCTGAAACTTAAAGGAATTGACGGAAGGGCACCACCAAGAGTGGAGCCTGCGGCTTAATTTGACTCAACACGGGAAAACTTACCAGGTCCGAACATAAGTGCATAAGACAGATTGATAGCTCTTTCTCGAATCTATGGGTGGTGGTGCATGGCCGTTCTTAGTTCGTGGAGTGATTTGTCTGGTTAATTCCGATAACGAACGAGACTCAAATATATTAAATAGATGCTTTCAGGATTATGGTGTTGAAGCTTGCAAAGCCTTCATTTATGAATACAGTAAAATGTAGGAGTGTTTGAATGTGTTTACGTAAGTGGAGCCGTACCTGTTTGTTTGTCCCATTATAGGGACACTAGCTTCTTAAATGGACAAATTGCGTTTAGCAATAATGAGATTGAACAATAACAAGTCTGTGATGCCCTTAAATGGCCTGGGCTGCACGCGCTACAATGAAAGTATCAACGTGTACTTAATAGACCGAGAGGTCCGGGTAAACCGCTGAACCACTTTCATGCTTGGGATTGTGAACTGAAACTGTTCACATGAACTCGGAATTTCCAGTAAGTGTGAGTCATTAACTCGTATTGATTACGTCCCTGCCCTTTGTACACACCGCCCGTCGCTACTGCCACTTGAATTATTTAGTGAGGTCTCCGGACGTGATCACTGTGACGCTCTCACGTGTTACGGTTGTTTCGCAGAAGTTGACCGAACTTGATTATTTAGAGGAAGTAAAAGTCGTAACAAGGTTTCCGTAAGTGAACCTGCGGAAGGATCATTAACGTGTTCCTTGTATAAAGAAACAAATATATAAGGCAAACGAATTTTGAACGCATGTTTTGCATTATTTCATTGGATAATATTTTCTTTGATTTAAATACGAAAACAAAAATTTTGAACGCATGTTTTGTATTATTTGATTGGATGATATTTTCTTTCATTTAAATACGTAAACAAAAATTTTGAACGCATAAAACTAATGTCATATGTTGTACTTGTTTCTGTTAAAAGAAAATTAAGTTAACTATTCTTTTGAATTGGACATTCGCAACATTAGAAATTAGTTATTCATTTCACTTCTTTTTTTATAAGATTAATTTAGAAAAGAAAATGATATAAAGAAAGATTTACCTACTTACTTACTTACAGTTCGAGGTGAACCTGGGTCTCAACCAACAAGCCTCTCCCGTTAGCCCGGTCCTTAGCTAACTGCCTCCAGTTGCGCACTCCAAGTTGGTTGAAGTCCCTTTCTACTTGTGCGCGCCACCTTAGGCTAAGTCTTCCTCTACTTCGTTGTCCCTCCGGGTTAGATTCGAAGACTCTGCGGGCCGGAGCATTGGTGTCCATTCGCCGCCATGTCCTAGCCGTCTTAGGCTACTGATGCGCAGTTTTTTGACCAGGTCGATGTCGCTGTACAGCTCGTAGATTTCGTCGTTGAATCTTCTCCTCCAAAGCCCGTCAACGCAAACGGGATCGTATATCTTCCAAAGAATTTTTCTCTCTATGCGACCAAGGATATCTTCATCCGCTTTCGACAGAGTCCGTGTTTCAGCGCCATAAAGCAGGACTGGAATGATCAAAGTCTTGTACAGAGTCTCCTTAGTTGTTCGAGATAGGGCCTTACTACTATTGGCAAGAGTAATTCTTCGGTTAATTTCCGCCGAGATGTTATTGTCAGAATTAATAGCAGAGCCAAGGTAGACAAAGTCCCTTACTACCTCGAAGTTATAGCTGTCGACTGTGACGTTCTGTCCGATTCGTCGATGTTGTGTGTCCCTTCTTGTCGACAGCATATACTTTGTTTTGCCCTCATTTACAGCTAAACCCATTTTGGCGGCTTCAGTTACGATACTAGCGAACGCACCAGTGACAGCCCGCTGTGTTCTGCCAATTATGTCGATGTCATCCGCGTAAGCTGGTAGTTGCACAGACTTTTGAAAGATTGTGCCTCCGGTGTTGGCTTATGAGTTTCGCACAATTCTTTCAAGAATTGTCACATGACAGCGCGTCGCCTTGTCTAAATCCATTTTTGACATCGAAGGTCTCGGTGAGGTCATTACCGACCTTGATGGAGCAGCGAGCGTTCTCCATCGCCATCCTGCACAGACGAACAAGTTTGGCAGGGATGCCAAAACTAGACAGGGCTCTGTATAGCTCGTCTCTATAAATGTAGTCATATGCGGCCCTAAAATCGATAAAAAGATGGTGAGTATCGGTTTGGACTTCTTGGGTTTTTTCCAGGATCTGCTGTGTGAAAATGTGATCGACCGTGGACTTTCCTGGCCTGAAACCACACTGATAGGGGCCAATCAGGTTTTTGATGAAGGGTTTCAGGCGTTCACACAATATGGCAGATAAAATCTTGTACGCGATGTTGAGGAGACTGATAGCTCTGTAATTGGCGCAGTTGAGCGGGTCTCCTTTCTTGTGGATCGGGCAAACGACGCTGAGGTTCCATTCATCAGTCATACACTCGTCGGACCAAATCTTGGAAATGAGTTGGTGTATGCTCTCTACCAAGTCATTTCCGGCTGCCTTGAACAACTCGGCCGGTAGGCCATCAGGACCAGCAGCTTTATTGGATTTAAGCTTGGATATTGCTATCCTTACTTCGTTTTGGTCAGGTGGACGGAAGTTTTGGCTATCATCGTCTATGTTGAATGGCGCATTCTGCCTGACAGCGGTATGTTGATCTTCATCGCCGTTATACAGCCTGCAGAAAAAGCTTTTCCATGTTCTCAGCACCGACTGTGATTCTACTACCAGGTTTCCTTCCTCCTCTCTACAGTTTTCCGTACGGGTCTTGTTGCCGTGACACGTTCTTTTTACCTTTTGGTAAAACTTCCGTTCATTATTCCTGGAGTATAATCTCTCAATATCTTCGATCGCGCGCTTCTCGTGCTCTTTTTCTTCTTCTGGAGAAGCCGATGCTCTTCCCGTCTCTCACGCTTGTAAAGCTCACGAGCAGCACTCGTCCATCTTTGCAGCGCCGCTTTGTACGCGTCCTGTTTAGCTGCATGTGCTTGCCGGCATTCTTCGTCAAACCAGGGGTTTCTTGGTGGTGGTCGACTGAAACCCACCACATCAGTTGCGGCGTTTCTGATGGCATGTTGGCAACGTTGCCACTGGTCTTCGGCACTTGATGCTGGCGGCATAGGAGCCGTGGCGAGATTTCGGGATACGCGATCGGCGAAGATTCTGGCGGTCTCTTGCGACTGCAGCTTTTCGACGTCAAATCTTCTCACAGTTATTCTTCTTTGTGGCGTTCGGGATAGCCGCATTCGTACCTTGGCTGCAACGAGGTAGTGGTCCGAGTCGATGTTGGCTACTCGAAAGGTTCGGACATCCAGAATACTGGAGGCATGCCTTGCGTCGATCGCAATATGATCAATTTGGTTGACCGTTTCATGATCAGGAGACCGCCAGGTGTGGATATTGAGATGAGGAAACCGTGTGCTTGCTATTGTGACGTTTCGCCCCGCAGCAAAATCAATCAGCCTGAGTCCGTTGCCAGACGTGGTGTCGTGCAGGCTATGTTTATCAACTGTTCTACCAAAGATGTCCTCCTTTCCTATCTTGGAGTTAAAATCGCATAGCACGATTTTAATGTCATATTTAGGACATTGCTCATAGGTTTTTTCGAGGAGCTCGTAAAAACAATCTTTGGTAGTGTCGTCCTTGTCTTCTGTGGGGGCGTATAACAAATCCGCATCCGAATAAGCGATGTGTCTGTTCTCTGTAGCAATCACCGTAGTAGATGTCACAGTTTTTCATCCTCCTTTCGCCCGGCCCATCCCATCGCACTTCCTGGATGGCTGTGATGTCTGCTTTATAGCAGTCTAGGGCCTCTGCTAATTGATCGGCTGTACGTGGTCTGTTAAGAGTCCGAACATTCCACGTGCAGATCCGAAAATCGTTGTCCTTATTTCGTTCGCCAGGGTCGTCAACTGTAGGGTCATTCCTTTCCGAGGCATTTGGTTGTTTCGTAACTAAGGGTTTTTTAAGCGGTAGGGAAGTTGCCCCTACGCACAACCCCCAACCTGTAGGGCCAGGCCCCTTTATAGAACCAATAGGACAAGGGGCCGGTTAACCCGATGCCAGTAACCCACTTCGGGATGCGAGTGCTGCCGTTGGCCCATTAAGAGCTCCTCCGCCACCATCTCTTTTTCAAGACCCTGCCCCAGTCGTGAAAGTTCCTTACTGACCTGAGCTCCAAATATGTCGGAGTAGCTCGAGTAAGGCTTCCGCCGGTCTGTCTGTGGACGTCAGCGTTGATTCCGCCGTTGGAATTCATCCGCTGCACGTCCTCCTTCTGAGGACCTCTTGTTAGACATCTGATCCACAAAGTGCGGGTCAGGTCAGCTAGAGATGCCTCGCCTGGCTCACGCGTGCTGGAGTTAACCCGGCTGAGCTTGCGCTGATCCTGGTGTCCAGCTCCACATGTACAGTCAGACTCAGCATACGATCATCGTTGGTTCACTATTTAATAGCTATCCAGCAGGCACCACGTGGAGGTGATGATGCGTTTTTGCCCACCAAAAAAATTAATATATGATTATATTTTTGATTAATTTTTTATTTTTTTTTTTTTTATATTTTCTTTCTTTTATAAAATCTGACTTGCACCAATAAAATAAATTTAAATACTCTAAGCGGTGGATCACTTGGCTTATGGGTCGATGAAGAACGCAGCAAACTGTGCGTCATCGTGTGAACTGCAGGACACATGAACATCGACATTTTGAACGCATATCGCAGTCCATGCTGTTATGTACTTTAATTAATTTTGAAGTGCTGCTTGGACTACATATGGTTGAGGGTTGTGAGACTATGCTAAATAAGTTGCTTGTATATGAGGAAGAAAAATTTAAAAAAATTATTTTTATTTTTATTTTTTCTTTTAAAATATGTTTAAGCACATGTTATATTATTGGATTTTTATTATATATGAATTCATAATATTAATATATAAAATATACCATAAAATAAATGAATCTTACTATCCTATATTATCAATTTTTTTGGAGAATGTCTAGCATAAAATATATTAAATTTTTTTTTGTATTTATAAAAGACTAGCCGACCCTTCGTCCCGCCCAGAATTGATTTTTTTTTTGTTTGGCCTTGTGATTTATTGATTGTCATGACGAGTGCAAGGATTAAATCCGCGATCTTCAACAATATTCGCACCGAATGATGTCATTGGAAACAAATCGTTGTATTTGTGGGCATTCAAGCAATGTCTTGATTCTGGTAAGTCGACGCAAAGAGTGTCTGGTGGTTGCGTCAACGGTGGAAATTTGACTTTACCATCTGCACAACACAGTCCTGGTGTCTCCGAATGAAACTTTAGCGCATTGCAATATTGGTTAACCACATTTATGGGCCCAATCGTAACACACGGCGGTTTGCTGTAGTAAATCGTGCAGTCATATTGGAAATCGGCGGGATGCAATTATACATTCACGGCAACTTTTCTCACCCGACGATTGTCGTTTGATTCAACTTGACGAAGCAGATCGCGAATGCGCTGCTGTCTCAGTCGTTCAGCAGCTGCGTGTGCTTCTTGTTCCTCCTGAGTTCGTCCTGTAAGAATTCGCGACACATGTACTCGAATCAGTTTATTCGCTTCGGCGCGTTGATCAGGCGTTTGATTTGCACGGCGAGTCGCCAATCTTTGTGCATTACGACTGCGTGAGCCAATGTTTGATCCTCTGATCGGCGGCATAATGTCTCCCGAATACTGAAACTACAATGTCGAAGAAGTTGAATTATCATCCTCGAAACAATGTTTTCTGATGCGCACTGAAAACATTAGAAACGTTAAATGTTTTCGGTAAACTCACCGTAATCACAAAATATGAGCTGACCTTCATAAACTTCATTTGATTGTGCCAGCGCATATTTAATCATTTCCCCCCACAGTAAAACTGAGTTTATAGAAGAGGAGGAAGAAGTGTACAGCATAAAATTGGGTAAAATGTTCAACCAACGTTGAAGTGGTTTAACATCTGGGTAAGCTTCTGGTGAAATACATTCAAGCTTCTAGGTGGGCCAATTTAGCTTGGTGGAGCCAAGCTGTCAAATGCATCAAAGTTTGCCGTCTAGTCTATGTACATATGTTAGTCCATGGTGAAACGACGAAGCTAAAAGGACACCTGTCAAATTGCATTTGAATGTGTGGGCAATGATGTTGCATGTGAATGCGTGAGAAAAGGGTTTATCTGATTAAAAATTTTCCAAATTTGAAGTTCTGGCAATTAATTTTATTGTATTATTTCTTCAAAATTAAAAAATTATTGTCCAGGAAACTTTTCCCAATTTTAAACCTTTTGAATTGTAATATTTCGATCAAGATGAAAAAAAGAAAATTCTCCATACAAAATGTATTGAAAATCGATATTTCCGAATTTTCCAATTTTTCTTCAGAAATTTAAATTTTTTTTGCCGTCAAAATGTTCCTTGGGCGGAGACGAAGACAACAAAAAAAAGACAGCTCAAATCGGAAAACCCGTTGCCAAGTTATGAGCGGTCTTACGTACGCCAACTCTTTTTTATATATATAGATAAATATATTTATAGAATTGCCTGCCCCTTATTTGATAACATATATAGGAAGGATTTTATTTTAAATTTGAGTATATTAAATAATATTTATTTATAGTATGTGTTAAACAACCTCAACTCATATGAGATAACTCCCTGAATTTAAGCATATTAATGAGGGAAGGAAAAGACACTAACAAGGATTTTCTTAGTAGCGGCGAGCGAAAAGAAATCAGTTCAGCACTAAGCCATTTGTCTTTATGGCAAATATGGGATGCAGTGTATGGAACATCTACAATCTAGTATGAGAAATTAATGATTTAAGTCCTTCTTAAATGAGGCCATTTACCCATAGAGGGTGCCAGGCCCGTATAACGTTAATGATTACTAGAGGATGTTTCCAAAGAGTCGTGTTGCTTGATAGTGCAGCACTAAGTTGGTGGTAAACTCCATCTAAAACTAAATATAACCATGAGACCGATAGTAAACAAGTAAAGTGAGGGAAAGTTGAAAAGAACTCTAAATAGAGAGTTAAATAGTACGTGAAACTGCTTAGAGGTTAAGCCCGATGAACCTGAATATCCGTTAAGGAAAATTCATCACTAATACTATGATATTTATCATATTATAGAAATACTGTGCAATTTTTCCATATAAGGACATTGTAATCTGTTACTGTAATAAATATTTATCATAAGATCTTTTACTTAAGTTTATTCAAATTAGTTATTTTCGGATTTCCAACATAGAATAAATGTATTAGATTTGATAAATCATTGACAGATTTAATTATATATAGTGTTTAAATTTTTCTTTTAAAATTTTACAATGGTGAATAAATCTATTGATTTATTTATATTGTATGCGTTTATACGATTAACAATGCGATAGATTCAGGATACCGTTGGGACCCGTCTTGAAACACGGACCAAGGAGTCTAACATATGTGCAAGTCATTGGGTATTTCTAATAAAACCCAATGGCATAATTAACTTAACTGTTTTAAATGGGATTAGTTTATATTTTATTATGAAATATAAATTCAATCCCGGGGCGTTCTATACAGTTATGCATAATGATATTTATATTATTTATGCCTTTAACTAGGGCGTACCTTGAGCATATATGCTGTGACCCGAAAGATGGTGAACTGTACTTGATCAGGTTGAAGTCAGGGGAAACCCTGATGGAAGACCGAAACAGTTCTGACGTGCAAATCGATTGTCAGAATTGAGTATAGGGGCGAAAAACCAATCAAATCATCTAGTAGCTGGTTCCCTCCGAAGTTTCCCTCAGGATAGCTGGTGCAATTAAAAATTATGTAAAATAATCTTATCTGGTAAAGGGAATGATTAGAGGCATTGGGGTCGAAACAACCTTAACCTATTCTCAAACGTTGCTTGCTGGTTGGTTGCTTAAAACAGCAGGACGGTGGACATGGAAGTCGTAATCCGCTAAGGAGTGTGGAACAACTCACCTGCCGAAGCAACTAGCCCTTAACATGGATGGCGCTTAAGTTGTATACCTGTACATTACCGCTAAAGTAGATGATTTATATTTAATTTCGATTGAATATAAATTTTGAAACTTTAGTGAGTAGGAGGGTACAATGGTGTGATTAGAAGTAAGCGTAAGCCTGCATGGAGCCGCTATTGGTACAGATCTTGGTGGTAGTAGCAAATAATCGAATGAGACCTTGGAGGACTGAAGTGGAGAAGGGTTTCGTGTGAACAGTGGTTGATCACGAGTTAGTCGATCCTAAGTTCAAGGCGAAAGCCGAAAATTTTCAAGTTGTAAATAAAATATATTTTATTCTCGAATCAAAGAATTTTATTTCATTAAAAATAAATGAAGTTTATTCCTTCATTTATGTATATAATCTAGATACTTGATAATTTTTTAACGAAAGGGAATACGGTTCCAATACGGTACCCTGTTGAGTATCCGTTTGTTATTAAAAATGGGCATTTTGCTCATCCTGGCAACAGGAACGACCATAAAGAAGCCGTCGAGAGATATCGAAAGAGTTTTCTTTTTAAGTCTTTCCAAGAGAGATATGGTAGCACTAGAAGAGCATGACATTTACTGTTGTGTCGATATTTTCTCCTCGGACCTTGAAAATTTATGGTGGGGTCACGCAAACTTCTCAACAGGACGTACCGATATCCGCAGCTGGTCTCCAAGGTGAAGAGTCTCTAGTCGATAGAATAATGTAGGTAACTGAAGTCGGCAAAGTAGATCCATAACTTCGGGATAAGGATTGGCTCTGAAGATTGAGATAGTCGGGCTTGAATTGGATGCAATAACATGGTTTAATTTTCGGATTTTGTTCCCCGGATAGTAGTTTACGTAACCAATTGTGGAATTTTCTTGCTAAAAATCTTAAGATATATCGCAAGATATTTTCTATTGATTTATAACGACTATCAATTAACAATCAATTCAGAACTGGCACGGACTTGGGGAATCCGACTGTCTAATTAAAACAAAGCATTGTGATGGCCCTAACGGGTGTTGACACAATGTGATTTCTGCCCAGTGCTCTGAATGTCAAAGTGAACTAATTCAAGCAAGCGCGGGTAAACGGCGGGAGTAACTATGACTCTCTTAACGTACTCTCGATCGGGTCCACTAAAATCGGTTTTTTTTCCTTGAAATCGGCGGAAGTTATTTGTCGTACGTATCGCAAATTGTTCGTGAAGTGGCGGACTACATCCTTGCCAAAAAATATAATCGAAACAACCAAGGATTAAAAGGATATCAAGGATTCTCGGTGTAGAAATTGCGCAAACACAGTGCTAATAGTGTCTCATAGTAATAGTGTGAAAATAGCCAATTTTTAAACGGTTATTGCAAAGAAAATAGGACATAAAGTGGCAATAATTTTCGACAAATCGAAAGCTCATATTATTGCCTTTCTTTTGCGATAACACACACTAGTGGGCGTGGCCGGACCGACGAGATCTTTGTGTTTGGAAAACAGTGCGAAATCAGTGCTAACAGTGTCTCATAGAAATAGTGTGAAAACAGGAAAACTTTAAACGATCATCGCAAATGAAAAAGGACAAATCGTCGCAATATTTTTCGACAAGTCGAAAGTTCATTTCATTGCCTTTCATTTGCGATATCGCACACTAGTGGGCGTGGCCGGGTCGCCGAGATTCTTGTATTTAAAAAAAGGACAAATTGCGGAATAAAAGTGAAATCTCAAAAAAAAGTGCACATTCCAACCACACACTTTTCAATTTCTGAGCGAAATCAGCTGTGTACACGGTAAAGAAAAGCTAAAAGTACACCGTGAAAAATAAAAAGTGTATTTTATTTTTTTTTTTTAAATAATTCTCGCGATTATTTAATTACAACTAGGTACACGGCAAAAAATTGCGAAAATACACTGCGAGAAATAAAAAGTTATAAGAGATTTTATTTTTAAAGCAATACGTGCGATAAATGAATTTTTGCATTTTTTGGCTATTTAGCGTATCGCAAGCTAGCATCGGAGATTAAATCGATTTTTTAAAATTAGCCCTATAAAGTCGGCATATCGCGATAGTGAGCGCAGAATTACCGAAAAAAAAAATATTTCGTGCGTCGCGCCGACTGTGTAGGTATAATCAGGATTATTATTGAGGGTAATAATTAGGTGTCAGCTCCCGTAAGACATTGTGGGTTTCCTATCATAAACATTTATATCCGCCTAGTGAAATTGACGCTATGGCGACCCCACAACCGAGTGCTGTTATTGAAGGAAATTCGAGATTCCTATGTGTGTGTGGGAAGGATTATGCCTCGAAAAGTGGCCTCCAACAACACCAGCGGAGATATTGTAGAGGCGCGGACACGGCGTCAAATGTGTGTTCGGCATGCAATAGAGTGTTCGACAAATATGCAGGTCTGCGCCAACATGTCAAAAAGGCTCATCCGGACATCTACAACGCCGAGATGATGGAAGAAGCGTCCACCGCCAGGAGAGGTTGGACGAAAGACGAGGAGATGGAGCTAGCCAAGATAGAAGCAGGGTTAGAAGATACAGACGCGGCAACTATCATCAATATACTAGTCACGTCATCCAAGAGATCAAAGGACGCAATCAAAAAACGGAGACAAACACAGCCATACAAAACGCTGGTTTCCGAACTAAGAGCGTCATCTACGGCCTCCACCACGCCGTATAGTAACGAAACGTCAAATTTGGTATCTAACGACACTATAATTGACAGTATCCGAGGAATTCCCATAGGCAACATGGGTGCAATGGACTTGGAATTGTATAACGCCTGCATCTCGAATGCAAACCTGCCTCAAGCTATCTCCGAGTCTTATAGAGCCTTGAGGGAGAAATACGGATCTGCAAGAGGGGACGCTGCCACCAACAGTTCCCAGCAGAATCTGATCCGGGGATTAAAAAACGCAAATAGTAACAGAAGGAGGAAGCGATTCCTATACGCCTTGGCACAGAACGAGTTTAAAAACAACAGAACAGCGTATGCAAATAGGGTATTGGATGACATATCCTGGGAGGACGCGCCTGTCACCCCCAACGCGCAGGATATTCTAGACCACTACACGCATACCTTCGGCCAGGCTAAAACGATACACATCCCGCCAAACCCGAGCGATCGTTTCTCGGGAATCGCTATATCTAGCCCGATATCGTCGGAAGACATCGTCAAAACTATGCAGAAGTTACGATCCAAGGCCTGCGGACCCGACGGAATTGGGAAGAAAGAGCTCCTGAAAATCCCGCCCTCGACACTTACCCTGCTTTTTAACGCTATTTTGCTAGCGGAATACATCCCCGACGCGCTCAAGGAGAATAGAACGATTCTTCTCCCCAAACAGAAGGACGATTTGCACAACGTAAAAAATTGGAGACCGATTACCATCTCGTCGATCATCCTGAGATGTCCTAATAAGATACTCGCAAGAAGGCTCGCACAGGTCGAACTAATGGACTGCCAAAGAGGCTTTACAAACATCGACGGTTGTTTCGCAAATACATGGACCGTTCAAAGTCTCATCAAAACCAGCAGACTTAATGGCAGTCCCTTAAGCATTTTATCCTTGGACCTTGCAAGTGCGTTCGACTCTGTGCCACATGAAGGAATCTTAAGAGCCTTAAGAAGAGTTAAGGCTGACGGCAAATTTGTTAATCTCGTCGAATCAAGCTACACCGGCACATCCACAACAATCACGTGCAACGGGAATCACATTGGCGGTATCGCGATCAAAAGAGGCGTAAAACAAGGGGACCCTCTATCACCGATGTTATTCAACGTAGTTATGGACGAACTGGTATCTGCCCTAAATGATGAGTTTACGGGCATAAGCATTGGATCCAGTAAACTTTGCTGTCTAGCCTACGCCGATGATCTTATACTGACAGCCAAGACACCGGAGGATGTGAAAAGAATGCTCAACCGCGCTATTCTTTTCTTCAATAGCATGGGCATGAAGTTAAACGCCAAAAAATGTTCTGCCCTGATTTTGCAAACAGTCCCCGCCAAGAAGAAACTTTTTGTGGACAAAAACGCTACGTTTCCGGTCGATGGGGACCTAATTCCAACAATGGACACCCAGGCGCCGCTCAAATATCTTGGAGCTCACTTTGACTGCACAGGCTTAACACCAAGCACTCCGGGATCCCTCTTCAATCAGCTAAAAAACGTCAGAAGAGCTCCTCTAAAACCGGCGCAGAAACTAATTATTATCAAGGAACACCTCATCCCAAGATACATTGGCAGTCTTCAAACGCCAAATATATCCGGCCGCACGCTGAAGGAAGTCGATAGAAAGATCAGAATATGCATCCGTTCAATTATGCACATCAACAGCCATGCACATTCCAGCATACTTCACGCGCCGACGAAGACTGGAGGCCTGGGAATATTCTGTTTCGCCGACAACATACCGGTCATCATAAAAAAACGAATTGACAACCTTAGAGGAGCCAACGCCCTGCTCAGTTCCACCTTTGAGCTGGCGACCGCCGGGGTTAGCAGAATCCAGAGGCTAATAAACCCCGAACTAGCAGATAGTAGTAGCATATCAAAACATCATGCTTCACTACTCGAGGCGTCCTTCTCCGGGAATGGGATCCAGCAATGTAAAAATAATCCCGCCAGCACCAAACACCTACACTATCCACCTAAATGCTGGAGCGGGGAGGACTACGTCAGAAGCGTGCAGCTGAGGTATAATCTTTTGCCTTGCGCCGGTATACCATCTAATCCACCAGAAGCGAGGAACTGCCGGGCCGGATGCCAAAAGAAAGAGTCGCTGTCCCACATCTTACAGCAATGCCCGCTGACTCATTGGCAGAGAATCCGGCGTCATAACTACGTCCTGTCACGGCTAAACAACTTTGCCAGCAGAAAGGGCTGGGCCACAATCACCGAACCAAATATACGTGGATCCGACGGCATTCTGAAAAAGCCTGATATATTGATGTCAAAGGGCACCAGCGTCATCATCAGCGACGTCGGAATTCACTGGGAAGGTCCCCGTAAGCTTGGCGAACAGTACGCCCATAAAATCGCCACCTACAGTACTGTACCCTTTCTGGACAGGATAAAGGCACTATATCCGGCAAGGAACATTTACATTCTTCCGCTCATTATCGGCGCACGCGGCATCTGGTGTGAACAAAATAAATACCTCGCCCACCGTATAAGCCTCACTAATTTCGAAATACGGGATTTGATAACAACAACCATCCGGGGAAGCTGCAACACTCATAGGGATTTCATGAAATTTGTTTGGAGAAGACGACCACCAATTCCTCATAGAAGACAGCCATAAATAACAGCACAAGTAGCCGAAAACAGATTATCCTGCAACTGACGGATAATCAACTAAGTACGGTACCACTTCCGCCAAGTGGAAATCAAAACGGAGAAGCAGTCCAAAACACCATGCCACAACATTTTTTTTTGTATTAATAACATATGTAAACTATTGATTGTTAGTGATATTTTAAATGTAATAAACTGGCCGACTGGCTGACAGGCCGTTATTAGTTCTAGCCAAATGCCTCGTCATCTAATTAGTGACGCGCTAGAATGGATTAACGAGATTCCTACTGTCCCTATCTACTATCTAGCGAAACCACAGCCAAGGGAACGCGCTTGGAATAATTAGCGGGGAAAGAAGACCCTGTTGACCTTGACTCTAATCTGGCGGTGTAAGGAGACATAAGAGGTGTAGCATAAGTGGGAGATAGTTAATTTCGGTTAATTATCAACAATGAAATACCTTATTTACTCGATTAAATGGAACGTGTATCATTTCCTAGCCATTATACGGATATATTTATATATCTTATGGTATTTGGTCTTGATGCAAGCTTCTTGATCAAAGTACGACGAGTTTGTTATACAATTATAAACAAATTTCGATGAAATAGTAATGTAGTAATATGTTGCTATACTTATTGAATTTGGTATAACTCCAACACTCAGGTATGATCCAATTCAAGGACATTGCCAGGTGGGGAGTTTGGCTGGGGAGGTACATCTCTCAAATAATAACGGAGGTGTCTCAAAACCAGGTCAGTGCGGACAGGAACCACACATAGAGCAAATGCTGACTTGATCTCGGTGTTCAGTACACACAGAGACAGCAAAAGCTCGGCCTATCGATCCTTTTGGTTTAAAGAGTTTTTAACAAGAGGTGTCAGAAAAGTTACCACAGGGATAACTGGCTTGTGGCGGCCAAGCGTTCATAGCGACGTCGCTTTTTGATCCTTTGATGTCGGCTCTTCCTATCATTGTGAAGCAAAATTCACCAAGCGTTGGATTATTCACCCATGCAAGGGAACGTGAGCTGGGTTTGGACCGTTGTGAGACAGGTTAGTTTTATCCTACTGATAAGAATTGTTGTTGCGACAGCATTCCTGCGTAGTACGAGAGGAACCGCAGGTACGGACCGATGGCACAATACTTGTTCGAGCGAACACTGGTATGACGCTACGTCCGTTGGATTATGTCTGAACGCCTCTAAGGTCGTATCCGTGCTGTACTGCAATGATAAAAATGGGGCAATTGTATTGTATGGCAATAAACCATTTAAAGTTTATAATATTATATTATAAAGGACAATAGATGTGATGCCAATGTTCTATCTGACATAGCATATATGGGATGTATTTAATATTGCCTGTAGCCTCGCTAGTTGGATAGATAAACATTATTAAATACGATGACAGTGCCTAGAATCAATTGTAAACGACTTTGGTAACGAACAAGGTCTTGTAAGTGGTAGAGCAGCTGCCATACTGCGATCCACTGAAGTTCATCCTTTGCTTGATGATTCGAGTAAAATTCTAATAATTCACATATTAGTTTTCTAATAATATATAAAAATTATAATGTATGTTGCAGGTATATATGTATTTATTTTATTTGTAACGCATTTAGTGCAATGCGTATGAAATAATATATTATAATATATATATATTAACATAATTGCATATAATATTTATGTTGTATATATATGGAAAACTGATCCTTGTGGTAAAATTATATTTCACTCTGAATTATCTAATATATTATTATTAAATAATATACAAATAAAAGTATTATTTATGTTTAACAATTTATGATATTTTGGCATAAAAAGGACAACATCATATTATATTAATTTATGCGTTGATAGTAAAATAATTTAGAATTAAATTAAGAGTTTTAGAACAATTTTTTTTTAATTATATTTTAACCATTTTAATAATGTGTTTCTTATTATTTTAAAATTAATTGTTCTTCTTTTCTTTTTTTTAACTCTTAAATATTTTACTTCTAAATTATGATATTAACTTTATATTCTGAAATTTACTTTTCTCAAATAATTGATGCTATATATAAATATAATAAGCAAATAAAAAGAGTTGGTATTTAAAAAATCTTTAGAGTTTAATAAGAGAATTTTTAAACAATTTTTAAACAATGTTTAATAACATATTCACTAAGTTTTTCTTTCTTTTTATTTTTCTCTTAAATTTTTACAATAAAAATTTTCTTTCATTTTGGACTTAGTTTTTTTTCGAGAATAATAAATTTTTCTAAAATTTATAAATTTTTCATCAAAAATGAGAATAAAATATCTTTCATGATGATTCTAATGATAAAAAGTAATTTTTTCAAAAAAAAAAGAAATTATTTTTATCTCTGTTAAAGTTCATTTTTACACTATCTTATAGAATGTCTAAATTTATTTTATTATTATGGGGCAATCCGTGGCCAAAAGTCGAGCACATTGAAATTCAGGCATTTGAACGGCTGAATGACACATAAATGTTGTATGGGGAATTTTTTTGAAAAAAATTTTTTTTTTTCAAAAAAAAATATTTTTTACACAATTCAATAGAATGTGTATTTATGATGAAAAATGAGAATAGAGGTGATGTTACGATGGTTTGGATGAAAAAATTGGGTTTTTTTATGGTTAAACAATATAAAAGTAAAATAGAGTTAAGTCCATTTTTACACTATTCTAAGAAATCTCTAAATATTTTTTTTGTTTAGAGGGTTCTGAGGGCTTATTCATGACGAAATTCGTGAAACTAAATTTGATACTTTTATTCATGAAGAGATTCGTGAAATTATAACTTTTCTTCTGGTAAGAGGCCATGGAAAGCATATATTAATTTATTTGTCTTGTGGCTCAAATAGACTTTAAAGAGTTTTATATTATATGTATTTATATATAAAATGGTAGCATATTCTTTGGGTAATATAAAGGAAAAATTGATATGAGATATAAGGAATTCTTAATTCTTTTTCATAATAATATTTGTATATTTTTTTAATAATATAACAAATATGTTTTAAAATGAAGTAAATGAGAAATTAGTATTTTGAAAATAATCATTGATAATGTATTTGTGAAAGGTTTACTTAGAACAAATTATTCAAATAAGTTGAAAAAATGTCTCTTATTTGGTGTTTATTTTTGATTTAAAGTAAGTACACACGAATTAAAAGTGAAACCGCAAAAGGCTCATTATATCAGTTATGGTTCATTAGATCGTTAACAGTTACTTGGATAACTGTATAAATTCTAGAGCTAATACATGCAATATAAACACGGACCTTATGGAACGTGTGCTTTTATTAGGCTAAAATCAAGCGAATTTTTCGGAAATCGTTATTATGGTTGAACTCTAGAAAACTTGCCGATCGTATGGTCTCGTACCGACGACAGATCTTTCAAATGTCTGCCCTATCAACTATTGATGGTAGTATCTAGGACTACCATTGTTGCAACCGGTAACGGGGAATCAGGGTTCGTTCCGGAGAGGGAGCCTGAGAAACGGCTACCACATCTATGGAAGGCAGCAGGCGCGTAAATTACCCGCTCCCAGTTCGGGGAGGTAGTGACGAAAAATAACAATACAGGACTCATATCCGAGGCCCTGTAATTGGAATGTGTACACTTTAAATCCTTTAACAAGGACCTATTGGAGGGCAAGTCTGGTGCCAGCAGCCGCGGCAATTCCAGCTCCAATAGCGTATATTAAAGTTGTTGCGGCTAAAACGTTCGTAGTTGAATTTGTGCTTCATACGGGTAGTACAACTATAATTGTGGATTGTACATTACCTTATGTATGCAAGTGTATTACCGGTGGAGTTCTAATATATGATGGTACTTGTATCATTATGTATACCTCCTATTTAAACCTGCTTCAGTGCTCTTCATCGAGTGTTGTTGTGGGCCGGTACAATTACTTTGAACAAATTAGAGTGCTTAAAGCAGGCTCCAAATGCCTGAATATTTTGTGCATGGAATAATGGAATAAGACCTCTGTTCTACTTTCATTGGTTTTTGGATCAAGAGGTAATGATTAATAGAAGCAGTTTGGGATCATTAGTATTACGACGCGAGAGGTGAAATTCTTGGACCGTCGTAAGACTAACTTAAGCGAAAGCATTTGCCAAAGATGCTTTCATTAATCAAGAACGAAATTTAGAGGTTCGAAGGCGGACAGATACCGCCCTAGTTCTAACCATAAACGATGCCAGCTAGCAATTGGGTGCAGCTACTTCTATGGCTCTCTCAGTCGCTTCCCGGGAAACCAAAGCTGTGGGCTCCGGGGGAAGTATGGTTGCAAAGCTGAAACTTAAAGGGATAGACGGAACGGCACCACCAGGAGTGGAGCCTGTGGCTTAATTTGACTCAACACGGGAAAACTTACCAGGTCCGAACATAAGTGTGTAAGACAGATTGATAGCTCTTTCTCGAATCTATGGGTGGTGGTGCATGCATTAAATAGATGCTTTCAGGATAATGGTGCTGAAACTTGCATAGCCTTCATTTATGAATACATTAAAATGTAGGAGTGTTTGAATGTGTTTATGTAAGTGGAGCCGTAAATGTTTGATTTTTTTTTTTTTTTTTTTTATAATTGGCGCGCACCAAAAGGGGTACGAATACCCTTATGCTGAATATTCAGGGCACGGGCGTTTGGAAAGAGGGGAAAGAGGAACAGAGGAGATACCGGTGCACGTTGGCTTTAAATGTTTGGATGTTGTACCGATGAGGAAATACGGCTCATTCCACATGCGTGTTGTTCGGCTTATAAACGAATCCCTATATTTGACAGTACGTCCGAAATTGGGCTTGAGGGTGAACTGATGTGCATTCGAAGCGTGACGCGTATTGCGGGTGAAATATTGAAGGGGAGGAATGCAGGTATCTATTTCGTTGGAACATTTTTTGTGGAACTAGCGATAAAACAGGGAAAGACAAGAGACATTTCTACGATGTTCAAGTGAGTCTATAGAGCTCACAATGTCTCTATCACCTATTAGTTTTATCGCACGGTTCTGGACCCTATCTAGAATGTGCAAGACGGTCTTGGGTGCACCAGACCAGATATGGGCGTTGTATTCCATCTTTGGGCGGATGAATGCCTTATATATTGAAGCCAGATCAGACGGGGTAAAATATTTCTTGCATCGGTTAAGGAATCCTAGACATTTTGCAGCATTTTTGGCGACCTCGAATATGTGTTCGTTCCAACGAAGATGGTTGTTAATGCACATACCGAGAATGGCAAGTCTTTCGGTTTCGGCGATGTAAGTACCATCCATGGATAATGGTTGAGGGTATTGGTTTCGATTGAGAGACAGAAGACAGCATTGTGTTTTGGATGCATTAAATTCCACTCTGTTAGTTGAGCCCCATTTGAATATGCTGTCAAGGTCGGAATTTAATGAGTTTAACATACGTTGCCGTTCCTCTTCTACGGCCGAAGAGCAGGGACGTGAGTTGGGGAACGAATATGAAAAAAGAGAGTCGGAGACAAAACTGAGCCCTGGGGGACACCAGCATTTATATGGTGAATATCAGACTTGAAGCCATCCAAGACAACTTGTATTGAACGCCCCGAAAGGTAATTTCAAATCCATTGAAAAAGAGACTCATCGATGCCATATGCACGCATTTTCGACAAAAGAGCCTGATGCCAAACTCTGTCAAATGCCTTTGAAAAATCAAGTGCAACTATCTTTGTTTCACCGAAGTGATGGAGAGATTGGTTCCACTTCTCGGCGAGATATGCCATCAAATCACCAGTGGACCTGTTGCTACGAAAACCGTACTGCCGGTCATTGAGAAGTTTTCATGAATCAAGATATTTGACGATTTATCAGCGTTTCCATGACCTTGGAAAGAAGGGACGTAAGTGCAATGGGTCGATAATTGGTCGGAGAGGAAGATTCGCCTTTTTTAGGGACAGGCTGGACAAATGCTGTTTTCCATCTTCTCGGAAAGAGTCCAGAAGAGTAGGACAGATAGAAAAGCTTACGCAGAGGTTTTGCCAGCGAAGAAGAACACCTCTTCAGAACTATTGGGGGGATACCATCTGGACCAGCGGAATTGTGTATGTTGAGACCTTTGAGAACTCCTGCAACTGTGCGAGTGCGAAAATGGACTTGTCCAATAGAGAAATCGACGCTCTCGAGCACAGGGACAGACAAAGCACTATCTTGCAGTGTGGAGTTGGCTGCAAATTGTGCAGCGAGCAGATTGGCCTTGTCTAAGGAGCTGACAGCTGGAATGTCATTGTAAATGAGCGTTGGGATGGCGGATGAGGCAGAATTTTTAAGGTTTTTGACGAATGACCAAAAAGTTTTACTACCTTTGGGACACTGCAGTATTTTTTGCCTCAGTTTTTGGTCATGTAGAAATTTGACACGTCGGATATGGGCATTGCAGTCATTTCTTGCTTGTTTAAACTTCTTTCGGTTTTCCTCAGATTTGTTGGCTTTATAAGACCGAAAACTTACTTCTTTCAACCTGATAGCCTCTTTACAGCTCTGGTCGAACCATGAGTTTGTCTTAGGTTTAATGCTCTTTATTCTGTTAGGAATAAAGACATTCATACCTAAGAGAATCGTGTGGGTGATCATATCAGCGGCGGCATCCACGTCACTATCGAGGAGACATAGTGACCAGTTAAAACTCCTAAAGAAGCTATGAAGGCCGTCCCAGTTGGCTTTCTCGTAGCGCCATACTTTTCTTTTAGGAGTTTGTTCTTTAACTGTGTGGTCGGAGTACGAGAATTTAGCTGATATGATGTTATGGTCGGACCGGCCTAAGGGCGCTAAAACATCAATGGTGTATTTATTAGGATGAGAAGTAAGAAACAAGTCAAGGGTGTTGGCGGAATGACTTGCAATGTCTGGTATTCGTGTCGGCTCATTTACAAGCTGAGTCAAGTTGTTAATCTCAGCGAAAAGTTCAACATACCTTCCTTCGGGTGTTGTCAGGCCAGAGTGTCGAAGCCAATCCGAATTGTGAATATTGAAATCGCCCGCAATGACGATTTCAGTACGAGGATACAGGGATACAATTCGAGTGATGGAATCGGACAGCGCATCAAACCCGTTAAAGGTTGAGTTGCTGTCCGCACTAGGGCTTCTGTATATGAAACAGTAGTGAATAATTTGCTTACGGACGGTGAATTTTAGCCATTTGAAGTTAAATTCCGGAGTGGAACAGTGGCCATACTGTGATGGAATTTGGTAAGCAATATCACTACGGATGTAAATGGCGAGGCCGCGGTGGGGAAAGAATAGTGGCACTAAGCTATATCCAGGCAGTTCCAAATCAGAAGATTCTTCTACTAACTGTGTTTCGCTAAGTGCCAGAACAGCCGGTTTGTGGGAATGGGTGTGGGCATACACATCAAAGAAATTTGTTCGTAGCCCACGTATGTTAGAAAAATCCACCCTGAATTCCCTCATCATTACAACATAAATACACAAAAAACACAACTCTGACGAAACTAAGAGTAGCCGCGAAGTGTAGATCCTAAGAATAGTTTTCCACAGCAACCTGTCGCAGGTGTTATGCCCAAACGACAGTCAGCTGTGGTCCGCTATTCGGATAAACACTCACGGCCCGCTATACATCAGATGTTACGCTCTCTCAATCAACGCAACAGAAGAGTGCATAGTGCATCCAACTGTTGCGTTGGTTGAGAAGCCTAACAGCGAGTGAGTGGGAGGGGAGAGATGGAAGGCCCGGCACTGATTTTTTTTTTTTTTTTGCACCACTGCACTTCACTGAACAGATATTAAGCGTGGGCTGCACGCGCGCTACAATGAAAGTATCAACGTGTATTTCCTAGACCGAGAGGTCCGGGTATACCGCTGAACCACTTTCATGCTTGACATTGTGAACTGAAACTGTTCACATGAACTTGGAATTCCCAGTAAGTGTGAGTCATTAACTCGTATTGATTACGTCCCTGCCCTTTGTACACCCCGCCCGTCGCTACTGCCACTTGAATTATTTAGTGAGGTCTCCGGACGTGATCACTGTGACGCTCTCACGTGTTACGGTTGTTTCGCAGAAGTTGACCGAACTTGATTATTTAGAGGAAGTAAAAGTCGTAACAAGGTTTCCGTAAGTGAACCTGCGGAAGGATCATTAACGTGTTCCTTGTATAAAGAAACAAATATATAAGGCAAAAAAATTTTGAACGCATGTTTTGTATTATTTGATTGGATAATATTTTCTTTCATTTAAATATGTAAACAAAAATTTTGAACGCGTGTTTTGTATTATTTGATTGGATAATATTTTCTTTCATTTAAATACGTAAACAAAAATTTTGAACGCATAAAACTAATGTCATATGTTGTACTTATTTCTGTTAAAAGAAAATTAAGTTAACGATTCTTTTGAATTGGACGTTCGCAACAATAGACATTAGTTATTCATTTCATTTCTTTTTTTTATAAAATGAATTAAGAAAAGAAAATGATAAAAAGAAAGATTTATTAAATAAAAATCACAAAAAAAAGAAAAAAAATATTGAAAATATATTTGAAAAAAATATATAAAGGAAAATTTAAACAATTAAGTTAAAATTTTGTTTTGATGTATGTTTAAATATATTTATATATGATTATATTTATAACTAATTTTTTAATTTTTCTTTTTTTTATATATTTTCTTTCTTTTATAAAATATAACTTGTAACAATAAAATAAATTTAAATACTCTAAGCGGTGGATCACTTGGCTCATGGGTCGATGAAGAACGCAGCAAACTGTGCGTCATCGTGTGAACTGCAGAACACATGAACATCGACATTTTGAACGCATATCGCAGTCCATGCTGTTATGTACTTTAATTAATTTTGAAGTGCTGCTTGGACTACATATGGTTGAGGGTTGTGAGACTATGCTAAATACGTTGCTTGTATATGAGGAAGAAAAATTTAAAAAAATAATTTTTATTTTTATTTTTTCTTTTAAAATATGCTTAAGCACATGTTATATTATTGGATTTATATTATATATGAATTCATAATATTAATATACAAAATAGACCATAAAATAAATGAATCTTAGTATTCTATATTATCAATTTTTTGGGAGAATGTCTAGCATAAAATATATAAAATTTTTTTTTTATATTTACAAAAGATGTTGGATTTTAATAATAAAAATGGGAAATTATTATTATTATATATAACAATAAATATATTTATAGAATTGCCCCTTATTTGATAATATATATAGAAAGGATTTTATTTAAAATTTGAGTATATTAAATAATATTTATTTATAGTATGTGTTAAACCTTCGCTCCCTTCGGATAGGGGTTAGAATATATCCGAGGTAGGCATGCCTGTCGTAAGAGGCGACTAAAATCCACAAAGCGGAGACGAAAACTTCGCAAAACTTGGAAATAAAAAAAAAAAAAACAAATGACCCGGTCCTCCTGGCAGGGGGTTTGTGTGTAGAAATGACTGTACTACCCAATAAAACAAATACGGTTACCAGAACAAATATGGCAATGAACAAAACAAACGATAGAAATACCCCAGGTGGCAGACCAGGTAAACTGGAAAATCCACCCTCCTTGGAGGTCGGTCCCATGGATTCTGGGGGGGACCATTTATTGCTACATAAACAAAACTCAAGAAGGAGTTCACTAACGCCGAGAACTCCACCAAAAATGATAGCGTCAAAAAGCCTTAGAGCCGAAGATAGCGCTGTAATTGTAAGTATTCCGAAAATACAAAAACAGAAATCTGGAACTGAAACCAGTATAATTGAAAGTGAACCTAAAACAGATTCACAAGCGAAAATAAAAACAAACAACTATTACAATGAATGGCAAGCTGAACTTAAAGCAAGGAAAAATCTTGAAGCAATAGTTGCAAGTTTGCAAAACCAAATAAGAGAGCTGGAAAAAAGGGTCACCATTCTGGACTGCTCTAACAATTGTCCGGCCCAACCTGCCCCGCAGGGTAGAGAAAAGGAATACCTCACAGATGAAGAGGAGCTCGCACTGGAAATAGGCAGCCATCTAAAGAAAAACAAAAGGCCTACGAAAAAACGCAAGCCAGAAGACAGTCCTGAATTATCTGTAAGAAGACAGGATGCTAAACAAGCAAATTTACAAGGTAAGACAAGTGATAAAAGGCTTGGAAAGTTAACCACTGGTTTGAAAAAACAGCCATTACCACCACCAATAATGATCTCGGGAGTGGACAGATTTGGTGAGTTAAAAAAAGTAATAGAAAAAAAAACGAAAAAGTCTTGTAAATTCACATCCTATAATAACAATAAATGGAAAATAAATGTTGATGACAGTGACACATATAGAGAAATCACTGAGGAATTGACAAAAACAAAGTTCCAGTGGCACTCATATGAAAATAAAGCTACTAGACCAGTTAAAGTAGTAGCCAGAGGCCTTCACTTCTCGTGTGATGAACACGATATCGTCGAAGACTTAAGTTATAAAAAATTTAGGATTTTGGAAGCCAAAAACCTAATTAAAAAAGAAACCACACGAGGTAGTGATGGGCGACCAATGACAATAAACAGAAAATTATCTCTTTTTATGCTCTCTTTTCATAATCAAGAAGAAGTCGAAAAGATATATAACATAAAATCAATAATGGGTATTGTTGTTAAGATCGAGCCACTTCGAAAGAATTCAAACTCAATACCCCAATGCAAACGATGCCAAGCTTTCGGGCATACGCAAAGTTACTGTAAAAGAGATTTTGCTTGCGTTAAATGTGAAGGAAAACATCCCACAAATAATTGTCCTCTAAAGAAGGACGAGAAAGCAAAATGCATCAACTGTCATGGTGATCACCCAGCAAATTATAGAGGCTGTCCGATGGCAAAAGAATATCAAGAAAGGAAAAGTAAAGCTACTAAAATCAACCAACGAAATACATCCAATAATAAAAGCAAGCAACAAGTAAACGCTGAAAACAAGAAACTAGACAAAGTGCCAATTGCTGCTAAAACGAACATACCTGTAGAAAGTAAATCATACTCCCAAATTGTGAAAAATACACGAAAGGAAGAGGAAATATCGATAAAGGAAATGCTTATTACTATTATCCAAAGATTGGATAATCAGGATAAAATTATTAAACTGCTAAGCAAAGAAGCAGGAAAAAAACAACAAAATATTAATGATTAAAAATAATCTAAATGTCGCAACGTGGAATGCAAATGGTTTACTCCAACACATCCCTGAATTTCAGGTTTTTCTATGTAATGAAGATATTGATGTTTGCCTGATTTCTGAAACTCATTTCAAACAGGGAACTAAGATTAAAATTCCTGGGTACCTTTGTTTTCACTCTCCTCATCCAGCTGACAGTGCCAGGGGAGGGAGTGCTGTGATCGTGAAAAGTACTTTGGATCATTACGAATTGCCAAAAATAGCAAAACAAACAATGCAAGTAGCGACAATAAATATAGAAACTAAAGGCAAGGTGTTTAAAATAGCTGCGATATACTGCCCACCCAAGCACTCGCCTACAGAGGAAGACCTAATTGATCTCTTTCAAATGTTAGGTAACAACTTCATCATCGGTGGTGATTTTAATGCAAAACATACATATCAAGACTAATAACAACAAAAGGCAGGAAGCTCTACAAATCAGGGCGAAATTTTAACTGTGAATTTATTTCGACTGGATCACCAACTAATTGGCCATCTGACCCAGCGAAAATACCAGATGTTATCGACTTCTTCATAACGAAAGGTATTAATAGAAAAGAAGTTAAAGTTAAAAGCAGTGATGATCTGTCATCGGATCATACACCTATAATCCTAACAGTCAATGGTTTATCGATAGAACAGATAAAAAACCCACGACTAACAAATAAAAGAACGAACTGGTGTAAATTCAGAGAACTCATCGAAGGTTTCATTAACCTTAGGTCCCCACTAGTCACAACAAAACATATTGACATTGAAACAGAACAATTCATTGCCGATGTGCAACAGGCAGCAGAAGATAGTACACCGACTAATCAACAAAAAAAACAGGCTTCGGTGAAATACCCCGCAGAAATCAAGCAACTTATACTTGAAAAGAGAAGAGCTCGTAGAAAATGGCAAGCGACAAGATATCCTGGCGATAAAACCATTTTTAATAGACTCAATAATAGGCTTAAAAAAAACTATTACTGAATTCAAAAATGATTCTCTAACTAAATACCTTTGTAATCTAACAGCTGACAAAGTCACAGACTACTCCCTTTGGAAGGCTGCTAAACGTTTAAAGAGACCTCAAGCGCAAGATCCCCCGTTGAAAACATCTGATGGGAAATAGATCGGCGATCCAAAGGAAAAGGTTAAACTCTTTTGTCAGCACCTTTCAAATGTTTTCAAACCGTTTCCACCTAGGGTAGCAAATGAAGATCTTGATTTCTATAACAGAGTAGACGAAAATTAAATTCCTTATGTTTCATTAAGAGAGATTGAGACATGTATTCATAATCTAAATAATAGAAAATCACCAGGTTATGATCTTATAACTGCTCAAATTTTGAAGGAACTTCCTCCAACTGCTTTGTTGAAACTCAAGCTTATAATTAATGCTTGCTTTAAACAAAGGTATGTCCCATATCACTGGAAGATAGCAGAAATTATTGTTATTCCTAAACAAGGTAAGCCTTTATCAGAAGTTACCTCATATAGGCCGATCTCACTTTTACCGTTATTTTCAAAACTTTTCGAGAAACTCCTTCTTAAAAGGTTAGATCCAATTATAGAGCAAAGAAAGCTTATCCCTACCCATCAATTCGGGTTTAGGAATAAACACTCGACGATAGACCAGGTGCATCGTATAACTAATGTTATAGAAAAGGCACTGGAAGAAAAACAAATTTGTTCTGCAATATTCTTGGACGTTGCACAGGCTTTTGATAAAGTTTGGCATAAGGGTTTAGAGTTTAAACTTCATAGGGATCTACCTAGACAGTACTATGAGATCCTTAAATCTTATATAGGTAATAGATTCTGTAGAGTTCGTTATGGCTCAGTGTATTCTGAACTTAAAGAAATACAAGCAGGTGTTCCACAGGGAAGTGTTCTAGGACCCACCCTGTATTTATTATATACGAGTGATATACCGCATGCGAGTGATACCATGATAGCCACATTTGCAGACGACACTGCTCTTCTATCAACAGATGGATGTGTGGCTAAAGCTACAGAAAAGCTACAAAATTCAATTAACGAGATATGTGATTGGACGCAGCGATGGCGAATTAAACTTAATGAGTCAAAGTCCATCCATATCAATTTTACAAATAAAAAAATAACGAATCTTCCAGTGGTTATTAATAATCAAGTAGTTCCTTACTCTAACACAGCTAAGTATCTCGGTATGAATCTGGATGCTAAACTGAAATGGAAGGAACATGTGAAAAAGAAAGTAGAAGATCTAAATATTAGATATAGAAAACTCTATTGGTTGTTAGGATATAACTCAGAACTGTCCATTGAGAATAAAATCCTATTATACAATCAGATATTAAAACCCGTTTGGACATATGGTATCCAATTATGGGGTTGCACAAAGAAAACAAATGTTCAAATGTTGCAAACATTTCAAAATAAGGTCCTTCGGGGAATAGTGAATGCCCCATGGTACATTAGAAATAGTGACTTGCATCGAGATTTGCAGATTGACCTCGTAGAAGATACAATTAAAA
>OX337250.1:2003337-2023337 GCA_946965025.1 Blera fallax
TACAAATTTGGAGTTCTGGCAATTAATTTTGTTGTATTATTTCTTCAAAATGAAAAAATGATTGTTCAGGAAACTTTTCCCAATTTTAAACCTTTTGAATTTTAATATTTCGATCAAGATGAAAAAAAGGAAATTCTCCATACAAAATGTATTAATCGATATTTCCGAATTTTCCAATTTTTCTTCAGAAATTTTAATTTTTTTCGCCGTAAAAATGTTCCTTGGGCGGAGACGAAGACAACAAAAAAAGGCAGCTCAAATCGGACCACCCGTTCCCAAGTTATGAGCGGTCTTACGTACGCCAACTCTTTTTTATATATGTAGATGGTAGCATATTCTTTGGGTAATATAAAGGAAAAATTGATATGAGATATAAGGAATTCTTAATTCTTTTTCATAATAATATTTGTATATTTTTTTTTTTTTAATATAACAAATATGCTTTAAAACGAAGTAAATGAGAAATTAGTATTTTGAAAATAGTCATTGGTAATGTATTTGTGAAAGGTTTACTTAGTACAAATTACTCAAATAAGTTGAAAATGTCTCTTATTTGGTGTTTATTTTTGATTTAAAGTAACCTTGACCTTTGTGAAATATATTAAAATCATCTATGATTTTAAGAGCATATAATCTTTCTCTCTATCATATATAGAAATAACATGTAAATGCCTTATTTTATAAAGTTGTATTTATCGTCCATTTCTTTAATTTATATGTTTATGACTTGAAGTTTCTCTTAATATTGTTTAGATGGAATTAGTATTATTTTTCAATTGAAAATTTCAAATAATATTTTATTTTATAACATTATTCTGGTTGATCCTGCCAGTAGTTATATGCTCGTTAACAGTTATTTGGATAACTGTGGTAATTCTAGAGCTAATACATGCAATACAAACACGGACCTTATGGAACGTGTGCTTTTATTAGGCTAAAACAAAGCGATTTTTTCGGAAATCGTTATTATGGTTGAACTCTAGAAAACTTGCCGATCGTATGGTCTCGTACCGACGACAGATCTTTCAAATGTCTGCCCTATCAACTATTGATGGTAGTATCTAGGACTACCATGGTTGCAACGGGTAACGGGGAATCAGGGTTCGATTCCGGAGAGGGAGCCTGAGAAACGGCTACAACATCTAAGGAAGGCAGCAGGCGCGTAAATTACCCACTGCCAGTTCGGGGAGGTAGTGACGAAAAATAATAATACAGGACTCATATTCGAGGCCCTGTAATTGGAAAGAGTACACTTTAAATCCTTTAACAAGGACCTATTGGAGGGCAAGTCTGGTGCCAGCAGCCGCGGTAATTCCAGCTCTAAAAGCGTATATTAAAGTTGTTGCGGTTAAAACGTTCCTAGTTGAATTTGTGCTTCATACGGGTAGTACAACTATAATTGTGGATTGTACATTACCTTATGTATGCAAGCGTATTACCGGTGGAGTTCTAATATATGATGGTACTTGTATCATTATGTATACCTCCTATTTAAACCTGCTTCAGTGCTCTTCATCGAGTGTTGTTGTGGGCCGGTACAATTACTTTGAACAAATTAGAGTGCTTAAAGCAGGCTCCAAATGCCTGAATATTTTGTGCATGGAATAATGAAATAAGACCTCTGTTCTACTTTCATTGGTTTTTAGATCAAGAGGTTATGATTAATAGAAGCAGTTTGGGGGCATTAGAATTACGACGCGAGAGGTGAAATTCTTGGACCGTCGTAAGACTAACTTAAGCGAAAGCATTTGCCAAAGATGCTTTCATTAATCAAGAACGAAAGTTAGAGGTTCGAAGGCGATCAGATACCGCCCTAGTTCTAACCATAAACGATGCCAGCTAGCAATTGGGTGTAGCTACTTCTATGGCTCTCTCAGTCGCTTCCCGATAAACCAAAGCTTTGGGCTCCGGGGAAAGCATGGTTGCAAAGCTGAAACTTAAAGGAATTGACGGAAGGGTACCACCAGGAGTGGAGCCTGTTTTTTTTTATATATTTTCTTTCTTTTATAAAATCTGACTTGTACCAATAAAATAAATTTAAATACTCTAAGCGGTGGATCACTTGGCTCATGGGTCGACGAAGAACGCAGCAAACTGTGCGTCATCGTGTGAACTGCAGGACACATAAACATCGACATTTTGAACGCATATCGCAGTCCATGCTCTTATGTACTTTAATTAATTTTGAAGTGCTGCTTGGACTACATATGGTTGAGGGTTGTGAGACTATGCTAAATAAGTTGCTTGTATATGAGGAAGAAAAATTTAAGAAATTAATTTTTTTTTTATTTTTTATTTTAAAATATGCTTAAGCACATGTTATATTATTGGATTTATATTATATATGAGTTCATAATATTAATATTTAAAATATACCATAAAATAAATGAATCTTAGTATTCTATATCATCAATTTTTTTGGAGAATGTCTAGCATATAATATATCAAATTTTTTTTTTATATTTGTAAAAGATGTTGGATTTTAATAATAAAAATGGGAAATTATTATTGTTATATATAACAATAAATATATTTATAGAATTGCCCCTTATTTGATAATATATATAGAAAGGATTTTATTAAAAATTTGAGTATATTAAATAATATTTACTTATAGTATGTGTTAAACAACCTCAACTCATATGAGATAACTCCCTGAATTTAAGCATATTAATGAGGGAAGGAAAAGAAACTAACAAGGATTTGCTTAGTAGCGGCGACCGAAAAGAAATCAGTTCAGCACTAAGCAATTTTGTCTTTATGGCAAATATGGGATGCAGTGTATGGAACATCTATAATCTAGTATGAGAAATTAATGATTTAAGTCCTTCTTAAATGAGGCCACATACCCATAGAGGGTGCCAGGCCCGTATAACGTTAATGATTACTAGAAGATGTTTCCACAGAGTCGTGTTGCTTGATAGTGCAGCTGGTGGTAAACTCCATCTAAAACTAAATATAACCATGAGACCGATAGTAAACAAGTACCGTGAGGGAAAGTTGAAAAGAACTCTGAATAGAGAGTTAAATAGTACGTGAAACTGCTTAGAGGTTAAGCCCGATGAACCTGAATATCCGTTATGGAAAATTCATCACTAATACTATAATATTTATCATATTATAGAAATAGTGTGCAATTTTTCCATATAAGGACATTGTAATCTGTTACTGTAATAAATATTTATCATAAGATCTTTTACTTAAGTTTACTCAAATTAGTTATTTTCGGATTTCTTACATAGAATAAATGTATTAGATTTGATAAATCATTGACAGATTTATTTATATATAGTGCTTAAATTTTTCTTTTAAACTTTTACAATGGTGAATAAATATATTGATTTATTTATATTGTATGCGTTTATACGATTAACAATGCGATAGATTCAGGATACCTTCGGGACCCGTCTTGAAACACGGACCAAAGAGTCTTACATATGTGCAAGTCATTGCGTATTTCTAATAAAACCCAATGGCATAATTAACTTAACTGTTTTAAATGGGATTAGTTTATATTTTATTATGAAATATGAATTCAATCCCGGGGCGTTCTATACAGTTATGCATAATGACTATTTAAGCCTTTAACTAGAGCGTACCTTGAGCATATATGCTGTGACCCGAAAGATGGTGAACTGTACTTGATCAGGTTGAAGTCAGGGGAAACCCTGATGGAAGACCGAAACAGTTCTGACGTGCAAATCGATTGTCAGAATTGAGTATAGGGGCGAAAGACCAATCAAATCATCTAGTAGCTGGTTCCCTCCGAAGTTTCCCTCAGGATAGCTGGTGCAATTAAAAATTATGTAAAATAATCTTATCTGGTAAAGGGAATGATTAGAGGCATTAGGGTCGAAACAACCTTAACCTATTCTCAAACGTTGCTTGCTGGTTGGTTACTTAAAACAGCAGGACGGTGGACATGGAAGTCGTAATCCGCTAAGGAGTGTGTAACAACTCACCTGCCGAAGCAACTAGCCCTTAGAATGGATGGCGCTTAAGTTGTATACCTGTACATTACCGCTAAAGTAGATGATTTATATTTAATTTCGATTGAATATAAATTTTGAAACATAAGTGAGTAGGAGGGTACAATGGTGTGCTTAGAAATGTTTGGCGTAAGCCTGCATGCAGCCGCTATTGGTACAGATCTTGGTGGTAGTAGCAAATAATCGAATGAGACCTTGGAGGACTGAAGTGGAGAAGGGTTTCGTGTGAACAGTGGTTGATCACGAGTTAGTCGGTCCTAAGTTCAAGGCGAAAGCCGATAATTTTCGAGTTATAAATAAAATATATTTTATTCTCGAATCAAAGAATTTTATTTCATTAAAAATAAATAAAGTTTATTCCTTTATTTTTATATATAATCTAGATACTTGATAATTTTTTAACGAAGGGGAATACGGTTCCAATTCCGTAACCTGTTGAGTATCCGTTTGTTATTAAAAATGGGCATTTTGCTCATCCTGGCAACAAGAACGACCATAAAGAAGCCGTCGAGAGATATCGAAAGTGTTTTCTTTTCTGTTTTAAAGTCGTACTACCATGGAAGTCTTTCGAAGAGAGATATGGTAGATGGACTAGAAGAGCATGATATTTACTGCTGTGTCGATATTTTCTCCTCGGACCTTGAAAATTTATGGTGGGGTCACGCAAACTTCTCAACAGGACGTACCGATATCCGCAGCTGGTCTCCAAGGTGAAGAGTCTCTAGTCGATAGAATAATATAGGTAACTGAAGTCGGCAATTTAGATCCATAACTTCGGGATAAGGATTGGCTCTGAAGATTGAGATAGTCGGGCTTGAATTGGAAGCAATAACATGGTGTATGCACTCGTTCTGGGTAAATAAAAATGTTCGGATTTTGTTCCCCGGATAGTAGTTTACGCAACCAATTGTGGAATTTTCTTGCTAAAAATCTTAAGATATATCGCGAGATATTTTCTTTTGATTTATAACGACTATCAATTAACAATCAATTCAGAACTGGCACGGACTTGGGGAATCCGACTGTCTAATTAAAACAAAGCATTGTGATGGCCCTAACGGGTGTTGACACAATGTGATTTCTGCCCAGTGCTCTGAATGTCAAAGTGAAGAAATTCAAGTAAGCGCAGGTAAACGGCGGGAGTAACTATGACTCTCTTAAAGTAGCCAAATGCCTCGTCATCTATTTAACGACGCGCTAGGATGGATTAACGAGATTCCTCCTGTCCCTATCTACTATCTAGCGAAACCACAGCCAAGGGAACGGGTTTGGAATAATTAGCGGGGAAAGAAGACCCTGTTGACCTTGATTCTAATCTGGCAGTGTAAGGAGACATAAGAGGTGTAGCATAAGTGGGAGATAGTTAATTTCGGTTAATTATCAACAATGAAATACCACTACTCTTATTGTTTCCTTACATACTCGATTAAATGGAACGTGTATCATTTCCTAGCCATTATACGGATATATTTATATATCTTATGGTATTTGGTCTTGATGCAAGCTTCTTGATCAAAGTACGACGAGTTTGTTATATAATTATAAACAAATTTCGATGAAATAGTAATGTAGTAATATGTTGCTATATTAATTGAATTTGGTATAACTCCAACACTCAGGTATGATCCAATTCAAGGACATTGCCAGGTGGGGAGTTTGACTGGAGCGGTACATCTCTCAAATAATAACGGAGGTGTCCCAAGGCCAGCTCAGTGCGGACAGAAACCACACATTTAGCAAATGCTGACTTGATCTCGGTGTTCAGTACACACAGAGACAGCAAAAGCTCGGCCTATCGATCCTTTTGGTTTAAAGAGTTTTAACAAGAGGTGTCAGAAAAGTTACCACAGGGATAACTGGCTTGCGGCGGCCAAGCGTTCATAGCGACGTCGCTTTTTGATCCTTTGATGTCGGCTCTTCCTATCATTGTGAAGCAAAATTCACCAAGCGTTGGATTGTTCACCCATGCAAGGGAACGTGAGCTGGGTTTAGACCGTCGTGAGACAGGTTAGTTTTATCCTACTGATAAGAATTGTTGTTGCGACAGCATTCCTGCGTAGTACGAGAGGAACCGCAGGTACGGACCAATGACACAATACTTGTTCGAGCGAACAGTGGTATGACGCTACGTCCGTTGGATTATGCCTGAACGCCTCTAAGGTCGTATCCGTGCTGGACTGCAAAGATAAAAATGGGGCAATTGTATTGTATGGCAATAAACCATTTAAAGTTTATAATATTATATTATAAAGGACTGTAGCGTACATTACCGAAATGTAGTCGCGGCATAAAAGGAAGTAAATTAACAAGAGATGGCGCGTCACAGAATATCGCTCATAGATGTCGGGCGTGATGGCATGTGGAACATAGGTTATAAAACACGCGTATAGTCAGTCAAAAAGGAGCAGCCTTGGCGGCAAGTCAAAAAAACAAAGAAAATTTATAAAGAGCAGTAAAGTTATTAAAATTATTGAAGTTGTTAAAAATTATTATTAAATTAAATATTGCACACCTTGAGGTGCAATAACTGGTGACCCCGACGTGATCATTAGTGCCCTACCGGAGCACTACCCAACAATTAGTGCCCTACCGGAGCACTACCCAACAATTAGTGCCCTACCGGACACTACCCAACAATTAGTGCCCTACCGGACACTGCCCAACAATTAGTGCACCAGAATTGGAGCACTACACAACTAGTGCACCAGAATTGGAGCACTACACAACTAGTGCACCAGAATTGGAGCACTACACTACTAGTGCACCAGAATCGGAGCACTACCCAACAAACAGCGGACTAGAATCGGAGCACTTCACGACAATTAGTGCGCCACAATTGGAACAACCACCGTTACCCAAGCCGCCAGCAACCACCGTTACCCACGCCACCAACAACCACCGGTACCGAAGCAGCCGATGATTACCGTTACCGACGCCGTCAGCAACCACCATCACGAACGCAGTCAACAACCACCGTTATCCTCCCATCTGCTGCAACTTTTTTCGTCATCAGCATATCTTTTTCAAGTAACAAATTTTATATATATACGTATATACATACATTTTATTTTAATTATTATATTTTAACTTAAAATACCATTACAATAACATTCTTTTACAATATTATTCTTTTTGCATAAAACTAAAACTAAATTAATTGCATTTTCATATTTTTATTAAATTCAGTAAATCAAGCCGCTTCACGGTTTACATATACATAAATATTTTTCTTATTTAAAGATACAAATATTTTGTTCCTTTCATCTCATTATCACAAATTGTAAGCCATCACGTCCGCACATAATTTCGGAATTTCATTTTAGTACGCGCGCATATGAAATACATACATATACTTTCCTTTATTAGTCGGATACGTACGCATCTGTTTCGAGGTTAGAACAGGGTCAATTCACAGACACAGTAATCGGTTTTTCTCCACCCGAGTCGCACATATTATTTTTAATTTTTTTTTGTCTTTCCTTTTCCTTCTCGGTCAAAAAAATTTTTTTTATTAAACCACGATGAACGAAAACGCACCAGGGGAGCAAGACAATGCCGTTCACGCAGTCTCGGTCAAATTACCAGAGTTTTGGACTAACATGCCGGCCGCATGGTTTGTCCAAATCGAATCACAATTTGTAACCCGCGGCATTACGGGACAACAAACCAAATTCCACTATGTCGTGCAGGCCCTACCGCAGGACGTGGTCGCAAGCGTCTATGATATTCTCACTCAACAACCTCAACCCCCTAATCCGTACACCAACTTAAAAAAAACTCTCATCGATCGGAACTCAATGAGCGAGAGCAAACGCATCGAAGCTCTCCTCTCAGGGGAGGAAATGGGTGATAGGAAGCCGTCGGACTTTTACCGGAGATTGAAGTCTATTGCAGATCAATCAGTGATGGCATCAGAAAGTTTAGTTTTGGAACTTTGGAAGAGACGACTCCCACACTCGTACAAGTCTCCATCAAATCCAGTTCCAAAACAGAAACCGATGAGCTGTTAAGGATCGCTGACGATATTTATGAGGTATATCAACAGCAAAGCGGCACATCCTTCTCCATTTCCTCTACAACGAAGTCATCTGTTGAAGAACTTACCACAATGAATCAATCACTTCAAAGTGAAATCCTTGAAATCAAATCAATGCTTTCTGGTCTGAGTCTCGAGCGCTCCCGAAGTCGTTCTATATCGCGCCGAAACAGGAACAGGTCACGTTCAAAAAACAACGGCATCTGTTGGTTCCATGCTACATTTAAAGATAAAGCGAGGAAATGCGTTAAGCCTTGCAGCTATAACTACAAACCTAATCACCCAAACTAAAACAGACTGTCAGCGCAGCGGCGGGTGACAGGTCACAACAAAACATTCAAAGCCGCCTCTTTATAAGAGATCCAATTTCATCCATAAATTTTCTAATAGATTCTGGTTCTGATGTATCAGCCATTCCCTCATCCATTTTAAAAAAACAAAACAATAAAGCCGACCATAGCATATCAGCAGCCAACGGTTCGACAATAGAAGTTTTCGGCACAAAACTTATTCGAATAAGTCTGGGATTCCGTCGAGTCTTTAGCCATACCTTTCTCATAGCTTCAGTCACAAAACCAATAATCGGCGCAGATTTTCTAAAAAAATCCGGCCTAATCATCGATATCAAAAATTCAAAATTGATCGATCCATTAACACAAATGAGCATTCGTGGTACTCCCTGCCTGCAAAAGATATCAAGCCCCAGATTTTTCTCAATAGAACAGAAATACGCACATATTCTCAATGATTTCCCAATTCTCATGGAAACAGCCAGTTTCAATTTTCCCGTAAATCATTCAGTTGAGCACCATATCTTAACAAAGGGACCACTACCTAGTGCCCGACCTAGGCGTTTGAACGTCAGTAAATTAAAGGCAGCAAAAGAAGAATTCGAACACATGGTACAATTGGGAATTTGTCGTCCATCGTCCTCCCCATGTGCTTCTCCCTTCCATATGGCCACTAAACGTGAAACCAATGACTGGAGACCGTGCGGGGATTATAGGAGACTCAATTCCATCACTATACCCGACAGATATCCCTTACCACACATCCACGATTTCGTCATAAACCTACACGGCTGCCGCATTTTCACAAAAATAGATTTAGTTCGGGCATACCACAACATTCCAGTCGCTCAGGAAGACATTCCGAAAACTGCCGTAACCACACCGTTTGGGCTTTTCGAATTCACGCGGATGCCATTCGGGTTACGAAACGCAGGCCAAACCTTCCAAAGATTCATGCACGAGGTCACACGAGGACTTAATTTTGTGTTTGTCTATGTAGATGACATCTTGGTTGCCAGCAGGTCAGCCGAGGAACACGAAACTCATTTAAGAACCTTGTTTCAGCGCTTATCTGATTACGGCCTTCGAATTAAAGCGTCGAAATGTATATTTGGCGTACCCAAACTAACATTTTTAGGATTCGAAGTCTCCAACGAAGGAGTTCAACCATCTCCAGAGCGTGTAAAGGCAATATCCGAAATTTCTGACCCCAAATGCATAAAAGACCTTCAGCGGTTTGTAGGAATGCTGAACTATTTTCACCGGTTCATCCCTCACTTAGCGCGCATCTTAACACCCATACATAATCACGTAGCACAACTCAATAAACTTACTCAAAAGACCAAATTCAGCAGAATGTCAAGAAGCCTTTACCACGGCAAAACAAGCTCTTGCGGTAGCAACTCTTCTAAATCACCCGCGGGAAAACGCCAAGTTAAGCATCACAACAGATGCTTCCAACACCGATGTGGGAGCGGTGATCCAACAACAAACTGAAAAGAAATGGGTGCCAATTGCATTTTTCAGCAAGAAGCTTACACCTACCCAAACACGCTATTCTGCCTTCTACCGCGAATTATTGGCAATATTTTTGGCAATCAAGCATTTTCGAAATTTTATAGAGGGTCAGGAATTTTGCGTGTTTACTGACCACAAGCCTTTAACTACAGCTCTATGGACCAAAACTGAGCGAAGTCCAAGGCAAGAACGCCAATTAGATTTTATATCGCAATTTACTAGCGATATAAGATTCGTCAAGGGATCACTTAACGTCGTTGCAGACAGCCTCTCACGACCAAATACCGATTCCATTGAACTTCTTACACATAATCTAGAAGAGCTTGCCAAAGAACAAGGCAACGATGAAGAACTCGAATCACTAAAAAAGAAAATACCCAAAAACTCGTCAGTAAAGCTAGAACCATTACCTATTCCAACGTCCGACCTAAGTCTATGGTGTGAAACTTCAACACAAACCAAACGACCTTTTGTTCCAAGGAGCAAACGCCAAGATACATTTAAAGCAATACATACACTTTCTCATCCAGGCATTCGCACCACCAGGAAAAAATTAGCCAAAATGTATTTTTGGCCACATATGAATCGGGACATCAACACGTGGGCAAGAAATTGCGTTACGTGTCAAAAACAAAAGGTGCACAGGCACACGAAATCACCCTGCGAACTAATTTCAATCCCTCCGGGTCGTTTCCAACATATCCACATGGACATCGTAGGTCCTCTCCCTCCTTCAGACAATTTTAAGTATATCCTCACGGTGATCGATAGATTCTCCCGGTGGCCCGAAGCTTATCCAATCCATGACATTAGAGCTGAGACAATAGCAAAAACCTACGTACACGAACATGTTTCTCGATTTGGGGTTCCCACCAAAATAACAACCGATCAAGGCACCCAGTTCGAATCGAAACTCTTCGGCGAACTGAACAAATTCCTAGGCACCTCACGCATCAGAACCTCAGCCTACCACCCACAAGCAAATGGGATGGTTGAAAGGTTTCATCGCCAGCTTAAAGCGGCCATCCGAGCCTCGGGAAATTCAGTTAACTGGACACATGTCCTCCCACTTATAATGCTCGGGATCCGAACCAGCATTAAGGATGGCACAAATCACACTCCATCAGAATTGTTGTACTGCGAAAACATTCGAATTCCATTCGATTTATAAAATCCAATTCCACCAGCCGAGGAACCAATTGACCCTACAAATTTTGTCGAAAAACTAAAAATTTTTTTTAAAAACATGCCGCCCCTAAAAACAAGAAAAATAGAAAAACCTACCCACCTTCCCAACCACTTAGATACTTGCGATCAGGTCCTCGTGAGCAACGATAAAGTGAGAAACAGTTTCGAACCACCATATGATGGACCATTCAACGTAATTAGAAAACTACGGAAACAATTCATTGTCGAGACGGGAGGAAAACCGATTACTGTATCAATTGATAGAATTAAACCTGTTATCAAAAACAACGCAAATGTGATAAAGAAAATGGTCACCATTGCTGAAAGGGGGTGATGTAGCGTACATTACCGAAATGTAGTCGCGGCATAAAAGGAAGTAAATTAACAAGAGATGGCGCGTCACAGAATATCGCTCATAGATGTCGGGCGTGATGGCATGTGGAACATAGGTTGAAAAAAAAAACACGTATAGTCAGTCAAAAAGGAGCAGCCGTGGCGGCAAGTCAAATAAAAAAGAAAATTTATAAAGAGCAATAAAGTTATTAAAATTATTGAAGTTGTTAAAAATTATTATTAAATTAAATATTGCACACCTTGAGGTGCAATAGGACAATGGATGTGATGCCAATGTTCTATCTAACATAGCATATATGGGATGTATTTAATATTGCCTGTAGCCTCGCTAGTTAGATAGTTAAACATTATTAAATACGACGACAGTGCCTAGAATCAATTGTAAACGACTTTGGTAACGAACAAGGTGTTGTAAGTGGTAGAGTAGCTGCCATAATGCGATCCACTGAAGTTCATCCTTTGCTTGATGATTCGAGTAAAATTCTAATAATTCACATATTAGTTTTCTAATAATATATAAAAATTATAATGTATGTTGCACGTATATATGTATTTATTTTATTTGTAACGCATTTAGCGCAATGCGTATGAAATAATATATTATAATATATATATATTAACATAATTACATATAATATTTATGTTATATATATATGGAAAGCTGATCCTTGTGGTAAAATTATATTTCACTCCGAATTATCTAATATATTATTATTAAATAATATACAAATAAAAGTATTATTGATGTTTAACAATTTATGTTATTTTGGCATAAAAAGGACAACATCATATTATACTATTATATTAATTTATGCGTTGATAGTAAAATAATTTTGAATTAAATAAAGAATTTTAGAATAATTTTTTTTTCATTATATTTTAACCATTTTAATAATGTGTTTCTTATTATTTTAAAATTAATTGTTCTTCTTTTCTTTTTTTAACTCTTAAATATTTTAATTCTAAATTATGATATTAACTTTATATTCTGAAATTTACTTTTCTCAAATAATTGATGCTATATATAAATATAATAAGCAAATAAAAAGAGTTGGTATTTAAAAAATCTTTGGAGTTTAATAAGAGAATTTTTAAACAATTTTTAAACAATGTTTAATAACATATTCACTTTAAGTTTTTCTTTCTTTTTATTTTTCTCTTAAATTTTTACAATAAAAATGTTCTTTCATTTTGGACTTTTTTTTTTCGAGAAAATTTCTTCGTATTATAAATTTTTCTAAAATTTATAAATTTTTCATCAAAAATGAGAATAAAATATCTTTCGTGATGATTCTAATGATAAAAAGTAATTTTTTCAAAAAAAAAAAGAAATTATTTTTATCTCTGTTAAAGTTCATTTTTACACTATCTTATAGAATGTCTAAATTTATTTTATTATTATGGGGTAATCGGTGGCCAAAAGTCGAGCACATTGAAATTCGGGCATTTGAACGGCTGAAAACGATTAAAAATTTTCCAAATTTGGAGTTCTGGCAATTAATTTTGTTGTATTATTTCTTCAAAATGAAAAAATGATTGTCCAGGAAACTTTTCCCAATTTTAAACCTTTTGAATTTTAATATTTCGATCAAGATGAAAAAAAGGAAATTCTCCATACAAAATGTATTGAAAATCGATATTTCCAATTTTTCTTCAGAAATTTTCGCCGTAAAAATGTTCCTTGGGCGGAGACGAAGACAACAAAAAAAAGACAGCTCAAATCGGACCACCCGTTCCCAAGTTATGAGCGGTCTTACGTACGCCAACTCTTTTTTATGTATGTAGATGGTAGCATATTCTTTGGGTAATATAAAGGAAAAATTTATAAGGAATTCTTAATTCTTTTTCATAATAATATTTGTATATTTTTTTTTTTAATATAACAAATATGCTTTAAAATGAAGTAAATGAGAAATTAGTATTTTGAAAATAGTCATTGATAATGTATTTGTGAAAGGTTTACTTAGTACAAATTACTCAAATAAGTTGAAAATGTCTCTTATTTGGTGTTTATTTTTGATTTAAAGTAACTTTGACCTTTGTGAAATATATTAAAATCATCTATGATTTTAAGAGTATATAATCTTTTTCTCTATCATATATAGAAATAACATGTAAATGCCTTATTTTATAAAGTTGTATTTATCGTCCATTTCTTTAATTTACATGTTTATGAGATGAAGTTTCTGATAATATTGTTTAGATGGAATTAATATTATTTTTCAATTGAAAATTTCAAATAATATTTTATTTTATAACGTTATTCTGGTTGATCCTGCCAGTAGTTATATGCTTGTCTCAAAGATTAAGCCATGCATGTCTAAGTACACACGAATTAAAAGTGAAACCGCAAAAGGCTCATTATATCAGTTGTGGTTCATTAGATCGTTATCAGTTACTTGGATAACTGTGGTAATTCTAGAGCTAATACATGCAATATAAACACGGATCTTATGGAACGTGTGCTTTTATTAGGCTAAAATCAAGCGATTTTTTCGGAAATCGTTATTATGGTTGAACTCTAGAAAACTTGCCGATCGTATGGTCTCGTACCGACGACAGATCTTTCAAATGTCTGCCCTATCAACTATTGATGGTAGTATCTAGGACTAATATGGTTGCAATGGGTAACGGGGAATCAGGGTTCGATTCCGGACAGGGAGCCTGAGAAACGGCTAAAACTTCTAAGGAAGGCAGCAGGCGCGTAAATTACTCACTCCCAGTTCGGGGAGGTAGTGACGAAAAATAACAATACAGGACGCATATCCGAGGCCCTGCAATTGGAATGTGTACACTTTAAAGAGTGCTTAAAGCAGGCTCCAAATGCCTGAATATTTTGTGCATGGAATAATGGAATAAGACCTCTGTTCTACTTTCATTGGTTTTTGGATCAAGAGGTAATGATTAATAGAAGCAGTTTGGGATCATTAGTATTACGACGCGAGAGGTGAAATTCTTGGACCGTCGTAAGACTAACTTAAGCGAAAGCATTTGCCAAAGATGCTTTCATTAATCAAGAACGAAATTTAGAGGTTCGAAGGCGATCAGATACCGCCCTAGTTCTAACCATAAACGATGCCAGCTAGCAATTGGGTGCAGCTACTTCTATGGCTCTCTCAGTCGCTTCCCGGGAAACCAAAGCTGTGGGCTCCGGGGGAAGTATGGTTGCAAAGCTGAAACTTAAAGGGATAGACGGAACGGCACCACCAGGAGTGGAGCCTGTGGCTTAATTTGACTCAACACGGGAAAACTTACCAGGTCCGAACATAAGTGTGTAAGACAGATTGATAGCTCTTTCTCGAATCTATGGGTGGTGGTGCATGCATTAAATAGATGCTTTCAGGATAATGGTGCTGAAACTTGCATAGCCTTCATTTATGAATACATTAAAATGTAGGAGTGTTTGAATGTGTTTATGTAAGTGGAGCCGTAAATGTTTGATTTTTTTTTTTTTTTTTTTTTTTTATAATTGGCGCGCACCAAAAGGGGTACGAATACCCTTATGCTGAATATTCAGGGCACGGGCGTTTGGAAAGAGGGGAAAGAGGAACAGAGGAGATACCGGTGCACGTTGGCTTTAAATGTTTGGATGTTGTACCGATGAGGAAATACGGCTCCTGGAGGATCATTCCACATGCGTGTTGTTCGGCTTATAAACGAATCCCTATATTTGACAGTACGTCCGAAATTGGGCTTGAGGGTGAACTGATGTGCATTCGAAGCGTGACGCGTATTGCGGGTGAAATATTGAAGGGGAGGAATGCAGGTATCTATTTCGTTGGAACATTTTTTGTGGAACTAGCGATAAAACAGGGAAAGACAAGAGACATTTCTACGATGTTCAAGTGAGTCTATAGAGCTCACAATGTCTCTATCACCTATTAGTTTTATCGCACGGTTCTGGACCCTATCTAGAATGTGCAAGACGGTCTTGGGTGCACCAGACCAGATATGGGCGTTGTATTCCATCTTTGGGCGGATGAATGCCTTATATATTGAAGCCAGATCAGACGGGGTAAAATATTTCTTGCATCGCTTAAGGAATCCTAGACATTTTGCAGCATTTTTGGCGACCTCGAATATGTGTTCGTTCCAACGAAGATGGTTGTTAATGCACATACCGAGAATGGCAAGTCTTTCGGTTTCGGCGATGTAAGTACCATCCATGGATAATGGTTGAGGGTATTGGTTTCGATTGAGAGACAGAAGACAGCATTGTGTTTTGGATGCATTAAATTCCACTCTGTTAGTTGAGCCCCATTTGAATATGCTGTCAAGGTCGGAATTTAATGAGTTTAACATACGTTGCCGTTCCTCTTCTACGGGACGTGAGTTGGGGAACGAATATGAAAAAAGAGAGTCGGAGACAAAACTGAGCCCTGGGGGACACCAGCATTTATATGGTGAATATCAGACTTGAAGCCATCCAAGACAACTTGTATTGAACGCCCCGAAAGGTAATTTCAAATCCATTGAAAAAGAGACTCATCGATGCCATATGCACGCATTTTCGACAAAAGAGCCTGATGCCAAACTCTGTCAAATGCCTTTGAAAAATCAAGTGCAACTGTCTTTGTTTCACCGAAGTGATGGAGAGATTGGTTCCACTTCTCGGCGAGATATGCCATCAAATCACCAGTGGACCTGTTGCTACGAAAACCGTACTGCCGGTCATTGAGAAGTTTTCATGAATCAAGATATTTGACGATTTATCAGCGTTTCCATGACCTTGGAAAGAAGGGACGTAAGTGCAATGGGTCGATAATTGGTCGGAGAGGAAGATTCGCCTTTTTTAGGGACAGGCTGGACAAATGCTGTTTTCCATCTTCTCGGAAAGAGTCCAGAAGAGTAGGACAGATAGAAAAGCTTACGCAGAGGTTTTGCCAGCGAAGAAGAACACCTCTTCAGAACTATTGGGGGGATACCATCTGGACCAGCGGAATTGTGTATGTTGAGACCTTTGAGAACTCCTGCAACTGTGCGAGTGCGAAAATGGACTTGTCCAATAGAGAAATCGACGCTCTCGAGCACAGGGACAGACAAAGCACTATCTTGCAGTGTGGAGTTGGCTGCAAATTGTGCAGCGAGCAGATTGGCCTTGTCTAAGGAGCTGACAGCTGGAATGTCATTATAAATGAGCGTTGGGATGGCGGATGAGGCAGAATTTTTAAGGTTTTTGACGAATGACCAAAAAGTTTTACTACCTTTGGGACACTGCAGTATTTTTTGCCTCAGTTTTTGGTCATGTAGAAATTTGACACGTCGGATATGGGCATTGCAGTCATTTCTTGCTTGTTTAAACTTCTTTCGGTTTTCCTCAGATTTGTTGGCTTTATAAGACCGAAAACTTACTTCTTTCAACCTGATAGCCTCTTTACAGCTCTGGTCGAACCATGAGTTTGTCTTAGGTTTAATGCAATTTATTCTGTTAGGAATAAAGACATTCATACCTAAGAGAATCGTGTCGGTGATCATATCAGCGGCGGCATCCACGTCACTATCGAGGAGACATAGTGACCAGTTAAAACTCCTAAAGAAGCTATGAAGGCCGTCCCAGTTGGCTTTCTCGTAGCGCCATACTTTTCTTTTAGGAGTTTGTTCTTTAACTGTGTGGTCGGAGTACGAGAATTTAGCTGATATGATGTTATGGTCGGACCGGCCTAAGAGCGCTAAAACATCAATGGTGTATTTATTAGGATGAGAAGTAAGAAACAAGTCAAGGGTGTTGGCGGAATGACTTGCAATGTCTGGTATTCGTGTCGGCTCATTTACAAGCTGAGTCAAGTTGTTAATCTCAGCGAAAAGTTCAACATACCTTCCTTCGGGTGTTGTCAGGCCAGAGTGTCGAAGCCAATCCGAATTGTGAATATTGAAATCGCCCGCAATGACGATTTCAGTACGAGGATACAGGGATACAATTCGAGTGATGGAATCGGACAGCGCATCAAACCCGTTAAAGGTTGAGTTGCTGTCCGCACTAGGGCTTCTGTATATGAAACAGTAGTGAATAATTTGCTTACGGACGGTGAATTTTAGCCATTTGAAGTTAAATTCCGGAGTGGAACAGTGGCCATACTGTGATGGAATTTGGTAAGCAATATCACTACGGATGTAAATGGCGAGGCCGCGGTGGGGAAAGAATAGTGGCACTAAGCTATATCCAGGCAGTTCCAAATCAGAAGATTCTTCTACTAACTGTGTTTCGCTAAGTGCCAGAACAGCCGGTTTGTGGGAATGGGTGTGGGCATACACATCAAAGAAATTTGTTCGTAGCCCACGTATGTTAGAAAAATCCACCCTGAATTCCCTCATCATTACAACATAAATACACAAAAAACACAACTCTGACGAAACTAAGAGTAGCCGCGAAGTGTAGATCCTAAGAATAGTTTTCCACAGCAAGCTGTCGCAGGTGTTATGCCCAAACGACAGTCAGCTGTGGTCCGCTATTCGGATAAACACTCACGGCCCGCTATACATCAGATGTTACGCTCTCTCAATCAACGCAACAGAAGAGTGCATAGTGCATCCAACTGTTGCGTTGGTTGAGAAGCCTAACAGCGAGTGAGTGGGAGGGGAGAGATGGAAGGCCCGGCACTGATTTTTTTTTTTTTTTTGCACCACTGCACTTCACTGAACAGATATTAAGCGTGGGCTGCACGCGCGCTACAATGAAAGTATCAACGTGTATTTCCTAGACCGAGAGGTCCGGGTATACCGCTGAACCACTTTCATGCTTGACATTGTGAACTGAAACTGTTCACATGAACTTGGAATTCCCAGTAAGTGTGAGTCATTAACTCGTATTGATTACGTCCCTGCCCTTTGTACACCCCGCCCGTCGCTACTGCCACTTGAATTATTTAGTGAGGTCTCCGGACGTGATCACTGTGACGCTCTCACGTGTTACGGTTGTTTCGCAGAAGTTGACCGAACTTGATTATTTAGAGGAAGTAAAAGTCGTAACAAGGTTTCCGTAAGTGAACCTGCGGAAGGATCATTAACATGTTCCTTGTATAAAGAAACAAATATATAAGGCAAAAAAATTTTGAACGCATGTTTTGTATTATTTGATTGGATAATATTTTCTTTCATTTAAATATGTAAACAAAAATTTTGAACGCGTGTTTTGTATTATTTGATTGGATAATATTTTCTTTCATTTAAATACGTAAACAAAAATTTTGAACGCATAAAACTAATGTCATATGTTGTACTTATTTCTGTTAAAAGAAAATTAAGTTAACGATTCTTTTGAATTGGACGTTCGCAACAATAGACATTAGTTATTCATTTCATTTCCTTTTTTTTATAAAATGAATTAAGAAAAGAAAATGATAAAAAGAAAGATTTATTAAATAAAAATCACAAAAAAAAGAAAAAAAATATTGAAAATATATTTGAAAAAAATATATAAAGGAAAATTTAAACAATTAAGTTAAAATTTTGTTTTGATGTATGTTTAAATATATTTATATATGATTATATTTATAACTAATTTTTTAATTTTTTTTTTTTTATATATTTTCTTTCTTTTATAAAATATAACTTGTAACAATAAAATAAATTTAAATACTCTAAGCTTTGGATCACTTGGCTCATGGGTCGATGAAGAACGCAGCAAACTGTGCGTCATCGTGTGAACTGCAGAACACATGAACATCGACATTTTGAACGCATATCGCAGTCCATGCTGTTATGTACTTTAATTAATTTTGAAGTGCTGCTTGGACTACATATGGTTGAGGGTTGTGAGACTATGCTAAATACGTTGCTTGTATATGAGGAAGAAAAATTTAAAAAAATAATTTTTATTTTTATTTTTTCTTTTAAAATATGCTTAAGCACATGTTATATTATTGGATTTATATTATATATGAATTCATAATATTAATATATAAAATAGACCATAAAATAAATGAATCTTAGTATTCTATATTATCAATTTTTTGGGAGAATGTCTAGCATAAAATATATAAAATTTTTTTTTTATATTTACAAAAGATGTTGGATTTTAATAATAAAAATGGGAAATTATTATTATTATATATAACAATAAATATATTTATAGAATTGCCCCTTATTTGATAATATATATAGAAAGGATTTTATTTAAAATTTGAGTATATTAAATAATATTTATTTATAGTATGTGTTAAACAACCTCAACTCATATGAGAATATGAGATAACTCCCTGAATTTAAGCATATTAATGAGGGAAGGAAAAGAAACTAACAAGGATTTTCTTAGTAGCGGCGAGCGAAAAGAAATCAGTTCAGCACTAAGCCATTTCTCTTTATGGCAAATATGGGATGCAGTGTATGGAATATCTACAATCAAGGAAGAGAAATTAATGATTTAAGTCCTTCTTAAATGAGGCCACTTACCCATAGAGGGTGCCAGGCCCGTATAACGTTAATGATTACTAGAAGATGTTTCCACAGACTCGTGTTGCTTGATAGTGCAGCTGGTGGTAAACTCCATCTAAAACTAAATATAACCATGAGACCGATAGTAAACAAGTACCGTGAGGGAAAATTGAAAAGAACTCTGAATAGAGAGTTAAATAGTACGTGAAACTGCTTAGAGGTTAAGCCCGATGAACCTGAATATCCGTTATATAA
>OX337250.1:2028337-2033337 GCA_946965025.1 Blera fallax
TCTCTCTATCATATATAGAAATAACATGTAAATGCCTTATTTTATAAAGTTGTATTTATCGTCCATTTCTTTAATTTATATGTTTATGACTTGAAGTTTCTCTTAATATTGTTTAGATGGAATTAGTATTATTTTTCAATTGAAAATTTCAAATAATATTTTATTTTATAACATTATTCTGGTTGATCCTGCCAGTAGTTATATGCTCGTTAACAGTTATTTGGATAACTGTGGTAATTCTAGAGCTAATACATGCAATACAAACACGGACCTTATGGAACGTGTGCTTTTATTAGGCTAAAACAAAGCGATTTTTTCGGAAATCGTTATTATGGTTGAACTCTAGAAAACTTGCCGATCGTATGGTCTCGTACCGACGACAGATCTTTCAAATGTCTGCCCTATCAACTATTGATGGTAGTATCTAGGACTACCATGGTTGCAACGGGTAACGGGGAATCAGGGTTCGATTCCGGAGAGGGAGCCTGAGAAACGGCTACAACATCTAAGGAAGGCAGCAGGCGCGTAAATTACCCACTGCCAGTTCGGGGAGGTAGTGACGAAAAATAATAATACAGGACTCATATTCGAGGCCCTGTAATTGGAAAGAGTACACTTTAAATCCTTTAACAAGGACCTATTGGAGGGCAAGTCTGGTGCCAGCAGCCGCGGTAATTCCAGCTCCAATAGCGTATATTAAAGTTGTTGCGGTTTAAACGTTCGTAGTTGAATTTGTGCTTCATACGGGTAGTACAACTATAATTGTGGATTGTACATTACCTTATGTATGCAAGCGTATTACCGGTGGAGTTTTAATATATGATGGTACTTGTATCATTATGTATACCTCCTATTTAAACCTGCTTCAGTGCTCTTCATCGAGTGTTGTTGTGGGCCGGTACAATTACTTTGAACAAATTAGAGTGCTTAAAGCAGGCTCCAAATGCCTGAATATTTTGTGCATGGAATAACGAAATAAGACCTCTGTTCTACTTTCATTGGTTTTTAGATCAGGACGTAATGATTAATAGAAGCAGTTTGGGGGCATTAGTATTACGACGCGAGAGGTGAAATTCTTGCACCGTCGTAAGACTAACTTAAGCGAAAGCATTTGCCAAAGATGCTTTCATTAATCAAGAACGAAAGTTAGAGGTTCGAAAGCGATCAGATACCGCCCTTGTTCTAACCATAAACGATGCCAGCTACCAATTGGGTGTAGCTACTTCTATGGCTCTCTCAGTCGCTTCCCGGGAAACCAAAGCTTTGGGCTCCGGGGGAAGTATGGTTGCAAAGCTGAAACTTAAAGGAATTGACGGAAGGGTACCACCAGGAGTGGAGCCTGCGGCTTAATTTGACTCAACACAGGAAAACTTACCAGGTCCGAACATAAGTGCATAAGACAGATTGATAGCTCTTTCTCGAATCTATGGGTGGTGGTGCATGGCCGTTCTTAATTAGGAGTGATTTGTCTGGTTAATTCCGATAACGAACGAGACTCAAATATATTAAATAGATGCTTTCAGGATAATGGTGCTGAAACTTGCATAGCCTTCATTTATGAATACAGTAAAATGTAGGAGTGTTTGAATGTGTTTATGTAAGTGGAGCTGTACCTGTTTGTTTGTCCCATTATAATAACACCAGCTTCTTAAATGGACAAATTGCGTCTTGCGATAATGAGATTGAGCAATAACAGGTCTGCGATGCCCTTAGATGTCCTGGGCTGCACGCGCGCTACAATAAAAGTATCAACGTGTATTTCCTAGGCTGAGAGGTCCGGGTAAACCGCTGAACCACTTTCATGCTTGGGATTGTAAACTGAAACTGTTCACATGAACTTGGAATTCCCAGTAAATGTGAGTCATTAACTCGTATTGATTACGTCCCTGCCCTTTGTACACACTGCCCGTCGCTACTACCTATTGAATTATTTAGTGAGGTCTCCGGACGTGATCACTGTGACGCTCTCACGTGTTACGGTTGTTTCGCAGAAGTTGACCGAACTTGATTATTTAGAGGAAGTAAAAGTGGTAACAAGGTTTCCGTAGGTGAACCTGCGGAGGGACCATTATCGTGTTCCTTCTATAAAGAAACAAATATATAAGGCAAACAAATTTTGAACGCATGTTTCGTATTATTTGATTGGATAATATTTTCTTTGATTTAAATACGTAAACAAAAATTTTTAACGCATAAAACTAATGTCATATGTTGTACTTATTTCTGTTAAAAGAAAATTAAGTTTACAATTCTTTTGAATTGGACATTCGCAACAATAGACATTAGTTATTCATTTCACTTCTTTTTTTAATAAAATGAATTAAGAAAAGAAAGATTTATTAAATAAAAATCACAAAACAAAAGAAAAAAAATATTGAAGATATATTTGGAAAAAATATATAAAGGAAAATTTAAACAATTAAGTTAAAATTTTGTTTTGAACGTTAAATATCTTATGTATGTTTAAATATATTTATATATGATTATATTTTTAATAAATTTTTATTTTTTTTTTTATATATTTTCTTTCTTTTATAAAATCTAACTTGTACCAATAAAATAAATTTAAATACTCTAGCAGCAAACTGTGCGTCATCGTGTGAACTGCAGGACACATGAACATCGACATTTTGAACGCATATCGCAGTCCATGCTGTTATGTACTTTAATTAATTTTGAAGTGCTGCTTGGACTACATATGGTTGAGGGTTCTGAGACTATGCTAAATAAGTTGCTTGTATATGAGGAAGAAAAATTTAAAAAATTAATTTTTATTTTTATTTTTTCTTTTAAAATATGCTTAAGCACATGTTATATTATTGGATTTATATTATATATGAATTCATAATATTAATATATAAAATATACCATAAAATAAATGAATCTTAGTATAATATATTATCAATTTTTTTGGAGAATGTCTAGCATAAAATATATAAATTTTTTTTTTGTATTTATAAAAGACTAGCGGACCCGGCGAACTTCGTCCCGCCCAGAATTGATTTTTTGATAGAATTTATTCCGAGCATTCCGGATTCCACCGAAATAAATATTTGATCGAACATTTGCGATCGATACAAATGATGCCACTCGAATTTCAATCATTGATTGCATGAAACACTTTTCGAATTCAATTATCCTTTATTTACACAGAATGTAAAGAGGTCAGGGAATCACATGTCAGGTCAATTCAATGCTTTGTGGTAGACTACATTCTTTGTGTTGTTGTCCGGCGCGTAAATAAACAAAGACGAAAAGCTTTCCAACACGCGAACATGCCACATATAATTGGCCATGCGAGAAGCATGGGAATTCGAGATTAATCCCAAACACTTCCAAAGATTGGCCTTGTGATTTATTGATTGTCATGGCGAGTGCAAGGATTAAATCCACGATCTTCAAAAATATTCGCACCGAATGACGTCATTGGAAAGGAATCGTTGTATTTGTGTTCATTCGTCAAGCAATGTCTTGATTCTGGTAAGTCGCCGTAAAGCAAAGAGTGTCTGGTGGTTGCGTCAACGGTGGTAATTTGACTTTACCACCTGCACAACACAATCCTGGTGTCTCCGAATGAAACTTTAGCGCATTGCAATATTGGCAAACCACATTTATGGGCCCAATCGTAACACACGGCGGTTTGCTGTAGTAAATCGTGCAGTCATATTGGAAATCGGCGGGATGCAATTGGACATTCACGGCAACTTTTCTCACCCGACGATTGGCGTTTGATTCAACTTGACGAAGCAGATCGCGAATGCGCTGCTGTCACAGACGTTCAGCAGCTGCGTGTGCTTCTTGTTCCTCCTGAGTTCGTCCTGTACGAATTCGCGACACATGTACTCGAATCAGTTCATTCGCTTCGGCGCGTTGATCAGGCGTTTGATTTGCACGGCGAATCGCCAATCTTTGTGCATTACGACTGCGTGAGCAAATGTTTGATCTTCTGATCGGAGGCATAATGTCTCCCGAATACTGAAACTACAATTTCGAAGAAGTTGAATTATCATCCTCGAAGCAATGTTATCTGATGCCCACTGAAAACATTAGAAACGTTAAATGTTTTCGATAGACTCACCGTAATCACTGAAATATCCACTTAATCACCGGCAAAATCACAAAATATGAGCTGACCTTCATAAATTTCACTTGATTGTGCCAGCGCATATTTAATCATTTCCCCCCACAGTAAAACTGAGTTTATAGAAGAGGAGGAAGAAGTGTACAGTATAAAATTTGGTAAAATGTTCAACCAACGTTGAAATGGTTTAACATCTGAGTAAGCTTCTAGGTGAAATACATTCAAGCTTCTACGTGGGCCAATTTAGCTTGGTGGAGCCAATCTGTAAAATGCATCAAAGTTTGCCGTCTAGTATATGTACATATGTTAGTCCATGGTAAAACGACGAAGCTAAAAGGACACCTGTCAAATTGCATTTGAATGTGTGGGCAATGTTGTTGCATGTGAATGCGTGAGAAAAGGGTTTTTCCGATTAAATATTTTCAAAATTTGGGGTTCTGGCAATTAATTTTATTGTATTATTTCTTCAAAATGAAAAAATGATTGTCCAGGAAACTTTTCCCAATTTTAAACCTTTTGAATAGTAATATTTCGATCAAGATGAAAAATAGAAAATTCTCCACACAAAAAGTATTGAAAATCGATATTTCCGAATTTTAAAATTTTTCTTCAGAAATCTTAATTTTTTCGCCGTAAAAATGTTCCTGGGGCGGAGACGTAGACAACGAAAAAAAATACAGCTCAAATCGCCAACTCAACTCAAAAAGCCAACTCTTTTTTATATATGTAGATTATATTTTTAATTATTATTTTATTTTTTCTTTTTTTTATGTATTTTCTTTCTTTTATAAAATCTGACTTGTACCAATAAAATAAATTTAAATACTCTAAGCGGTGGATCACTTGGCTCATGGGTCGACGAAGAACGCAGCAAACTGTGCGTCATCGTGTGAACTGCAGGACACATAAACATCGACAT
>OX337250.1:2038337-2105837 GCA_946965025.1 Blera fallax
CATAAACAAAATACAAAATGAATAGTTAGTGACATCTTTATTTAAGAAAAAATAGAGGTGATGCCACATTTATTAAATTTTAACTTTGTGTGGGGTGTGCAAAGGTATAAAAGGTATATAAAAACAAGTGGGAGATTAGGTGTATTAAGAATTTTAATTAAAGAGAATTTAAAGAGAATAAACTAATACTTAGGAACTATGACAAAATATACAAATGTGCAAATCGTTTGTTTTGTTTGTTTTTTTTTTTTTTTTTTTATGTAGAATAGTGCAACAGCGTTTCGATTTCTTGATGGTTAAAAGCTAGAAGCCAGGATTTTGTAACCTTTGTTAGCCTGCCAAAATTTTGAATGGAACCAATTTCCAAAGGCAAAGTGTTAAATAATTTAAATGACACAATAGAGTAAAAGTTTCTATAAATTGTTGAGCGAAGAGCAGGTACATTAACAATTAAGTTTGAATAGCTACGTAAGCTACGTAAGTTAGAAATAGGACTTTGCATATACCGCCCTCTCATAAAAAATACCTTCAACACTTTGAAATAATATAAATTTCGCAGAGGGAGAACTTTTAAAGTCCTAAAAAAATTCATAGTGTGAGCTGAATGGTTTAAACTACAAACATTCCGTATTGCAGATTTTTTTGTTACAGCAAGTGGCTGCAGTGTTCTAAAATAAGCCCCACCCCAACTACAAAGTCCGTATTGCAATCTAGAATGAAGTAAGCCATAATACACCATTTTCATAGTGTTGGGAGAGCAGTATTTTTTAAGCCGATATAAACAACGGGTGGAAGATAGTAGAAACTTTTTCAAAGAAAAAATGTGTTTGGACCAGTTCAAATTATGGTCAATGGTAACACCAAGTTATTTGAAACTATCTACACCCTCAATTTTGAAGCAGTTAATATTACAGTCATTATCATTATTAAATGTAAGACCATTTTGGAATCTGCAAATATTGTTAAACAGGTCATGTTTTGTACAGTCATGCGAGTGAAATATAATATCTGTATCGGGGCACTCCTGGCCAGTAAGACTGAAATACATCAGTTTAGTTTTATTACTCACAATAAGCCTGTGATCCGCGAACCATCTCTTTAGTAAAAAGACGTCATGGTTTAAGCTAGCTATTAAATCTAAAGGACTGACGGAACAGTAAGCAAAACCAAGGTCGTCGGCAAAGGCTTTAATTTTACCCACAAATTGAAGTGAAAATAGGGAATTTATATATATAAGGAATAAGATTGGTCCAAGTACAGATCCTTGGGGCACTCCCAAGTTGTTCGTTTTTGAGCTGTTTATATGAATTCCAATTTTTACATTTTGCTTCCTATCGTTAAGGTAAGACTTAAACCATTCGTGCATGAATCCGCGGAATCCGGCCTTATATAATTTACACAAGAGAAGTGTATGGTCGACCATATCAAACGCCTTAGTTATATCCACAAAAAGGCCAGCGCAAAAGAGTTTGTCATCTAGACCCTTATACAAAATAGAACAAAAGTCCAACAGCGCATCCTCAGTGGATAGGCCAGTCCTAAACCCAAACCGCAAGGGACCAAAATAATCCAATCGATTAAGATAAGTTAAAATTCTTATTTGAACCACTTTTTCAAAAACTTTGGAAATAGAGGACAACAACGAGATAGGCCTGTAATTGGATTTGTCCGCCTTATTACCCTTTTTGAATAAAGGAATCACAACAGCGCATTTTAGCTCGGAGGGAAAATTGCCGGACATAATGCTAAAATTAAAAGGGTACGAAAAATATCTACTAAGTTGGGCCCAATTCGAAATCGCGTCATTACCAAATGAATTAGAGTTCGGCAGAGAATTAATAGTTTTAAGCAATTCAAATCCTGTGATAGGCTCAAAAGCGAAACTGTCCCTATAGTCGTTGCCTAGTGTATCGGAATTGACACAACAGTGACAGAAAATTTGTGAAATACCGGAAAAAGAGGATTGACCAATGGAAGCAAAGTAATTACTAAATTCATTGGCTATTTCCAAGGGATTCGAAATGCTTGTACTACCATTTTTAAGAACGATGGCATGAGAGTTAGCACACATTTTCCGACTAACAATACTGTTAATGATTTGCCACTCCTTAAGATTCCCACTTGCCGTTTGTATTTTGGAGTGAAAGTACCTATCCCGAGTAATAATAACCTCCCTATTCACTTTTTTGCAAAGCTTATTTAAACGAATTTTTAAGCTGTTATTCAATGGATGTTTCCTACATTTTTTACTTAATTTGTTTTTTAGATTTATTTCTTTGATAAGGGCACGAGTTATCCAAGGTTTCAAACGATACTCCGATTTTTTATTTGATAAAGTGAAAGTAGATAAGTCAATGTGATGTTTTAAAATCTTTATAAAAGAGCGTAAACACTCTCCCAATTCTCATACCGAAGTCTAACGTTCAATACATGAAAGTTTATTTTAACAGATTTGCTTTGAAAAGATTCGTTTGGCTTTCTACATATTAGGTTTTCAAAAAGGATTCCAGTCATGCAATGGTCGGTTATATTAAGGTTCAGGTTAATTCCACCAAGGTGATACGCAGCAGAATTCTCAAGACCAGCAAAAACATGATCGAGGCAGGTGCCTGAGATAGATCTGGTGGGCTCATCAATAAAGGAATAGAGACCGTGTACAGCCATGAGCGCTTGGTACGCGTCAGAAACTGAGTTAGAATCAAGAATATCTAGATTAAAGTCACCTAATATAACTAGATTACCAGAACGTTCATTGTTTAGAAAATTTGACAATTCGTCTACAAAGAAGTTAGGTGGTGAGGAGTGAAGTCTATATACGCAGACAAAATTAAATACTTCCTTTTGAATACTGCAACATATTTTGATAACATCCGCGCTTTTTAAATTAAAAACTTTAACATTACACTCATACAAGTTGGACACAAAAACTCCCACTCCACCGGATGAGTAGGTATCATTGGTGTTAGCAAAAAAGTCATAGTTAGGAATATGATAGTCTTCAACTTCGCAAAAATAATTCCAAATTTCAGATAAAAATATTATTCCAGGCAGGTTTACAAAAGTTTCAAGAATACCAATCAGCAAATCGAAATTTTGACGCAAACTACGAATATTTTGATGTAATACAAAGAACGATTTGCCATCTGAATTACAACTAAAAATGTTATCAGAAATAGATTTAATGGTTCTTGTAGTGAGGTCGCCGCGCAGAAGTCATTCATATTATTGCCCTTGAAGAGCAGCTATATCTTCAAACGATCTTATGACAACAACCTCACTATTATCAAATTTTCTCATTAAAATATGAGAATTCTTGAACCACATGTATTTGAGTTTATTCTCCTTTTTAATTTTTTTAGCTGCCATGTACAAAGCTTTAGAATAGTTGGTTAAGCTATCGTTAATAAAAATATTAGAGTTAGTACCCACAACAAAAAGCGACGAGTTCGAGAATATTACACTATTCTAAGAAATCTCCAAATATTTTTTTTGTTTAGAGGGTTCTGAGAGGGTTCATGAAGAAATTCGTGAAACTAAATTTGATACTTTTATTCATGAAGAGATTCGTGAAATTTTAACTTTTCTTCTGGTAAGAGGCCATGGAAAGCAAATATTAATTTATTTGTCTTGTGGCTCAAATAGACTTTAAAGAGTTTTATATTATATGTATTTATATATAAAATGGTAGCACATACTTTGTGTTATATAAAGGAAAAATTGATATGAAATATAAGGAATTCTTAATTTTTTTCATAATATTTGTATATTTTTTTAATAATATAACAAATATGCTTTAAAATGAAGTAAATGGGAAATTAGTATTTTGAAAATAATCATTGAGAATGTATTTGAGAAAGGCTTACTTAATAAAAATTACCCAAATAAGTTGAAAAAATTTCACTTATTCGGTGTTTATTTTTGATTTAAAGTAACTTTAACCTTTGTGAAATATATTAAAATCATCTATGATTTTAAGAGTATATAATCTTTCTCTCTGTCATATATAGAAATAACATGTAAATGCCTTATTTTATAAAGTTGAATTTATCGTTTATTTCTTTAATTTATATCTTTATGAGTTGAAGTTTCTCTTAATATTGTTTAGATGGAATTAATATTAATTTTCGAATAAAAATTTCAAATAATATTTTAATTTATAACATTATTCTGGTTGATCCTACCAGTAGTTATATGCTTGTCTCAAAGATTAAGCCATGCATGTCTAAGTACACACGAATTAAAAGTGAAACCGCAAAATGCTCATTATATCAGTTATGGTTCATTAGATCGTTAACAGTTACTTGGATAACTGTGGTAATTCTAGAGCTAATACATGCAATATAAACACGGACCTTATGCAACGTGTGCTTTTATTAGGCTAAAACAAAGCGATTTTTTCGGAAATCGTTATTATGGTTGAACTCTAGATAATTTGCCGATCGTATGGTCTCGTACCGACGACAGATCTTTCAAATGTCTGCCCTATCAACTATTGATGGTAGTATCTAGGACTAATATGGTTGCAATGGGTAACGGGGAATCAGGGTTCGATTCCGGACAGGGAGCCTGAGAAACGGCTAAAACTTCTAAGGAAGGCAGCAGGCGCGTAAATTACTCACTCCCAGTTCGGGGAGGTAGTGACGAAAAATAACAATACAGGACGCATATCCGAGGCCCTGCAATTGGAATGTGTACACTTTAAAGAGTGCTTAAAGCAGGCTCCAAATGCCTGAATATTTTGTGCATGGAATAACGAAATAAGACCTCTGTTCTACTTTCATTGGTTTTTAGATCAGGACGTAATGATTAATAGAAGCAGTTTGGGGGCATTAGTATTACGACGCGAGAGGTGAAATTCTTGCACCGTCGTAAGACTAACTTAAGCGAAAGCATTTGCCAAAGATGCTTTCATTAATCAAGAACGAAAGTTAGAGGTTCGAACGCGATCAGATACCGCCCTTGTTCTAACCATAAACGATGCCAGCTAGCAATTGGGTGTAGCTACTTCTATGGCTCTCTCAGTCACTTGCCGGGAAACCAAAGCTTTGGGCTCCGGGGGAAGTAGGGTTACAACGCTGAAACTTAAAGGAATTGACGGAAGGGCACCACCAGGAGTGGAGCCTGCGGCTTAATTTGACTCAACACGGGAAAACTTACCAGGTCCGAACATAAGTGTGTAAGACAGATTGATAGCTCTTTCTCGAATCTATGGGTGGTGGTGCATGGCCGTTCTTAGTTCGTGGAGTGATTTGTCTTTTATCACTTGAAATTTTTTTTTTTATTTTCTTTCATTTTATTTAAATTTCTTTCATTTGAAAAAAAAAAAAATTTTTTTCCTTAATTTTTTTCGAGAAAATTTCTTCGTATAATAAATTTTTCTAAAATTTATAAATTTTTCATCAAAAATAAGAATAAAATTTCATTCATGATGGTTCTAATGATTAAAAGTAATTTAAAAAAAAACAAAAAAAAATTTATCTCTGATAAAGTTAATTTTTACACCATCTTATAGAATGTCTATATTTATTTTATTAGTATGGCGCAATCGGTGGTCAAAAGTTGAGCACATTGAAATTCGGGCATTTGAACGGCTAAATGACACATAAATGTTGTATGGGGTAGAAATATGTTAAATGTCGAAAAATTGATGTGGTGGCATTTTGACAAAAAAATTATATTAAAAATTCATACTTGGTAATTTTTTGAAAAAAATTTTTTTTTTTTTCGAAAAAAATTATTTTTTGCACAATTCAATAGAATGTGTATTTATGATGAATAATGAGAATAAAAGTGATATTATGATGGTTTGGATGAAAACATGGGCTTTTTTGATGGTTAAACAATATAAAAGTAAAATAGAGTTAAGCCCATTTTTTCAATTCAATACAATTATTTCTTTATTCATGTATGTATATAAATATACAACAAGTTAACAATTTTCCATAAACAAAATACAAAATGAATAGTTAGTGACATCTTTATTTAAGAAAAAATAGAGGTGATGCCACATTTATTAAATTTTAACTTTGTGTGGGGTGTGCAAAGGTATAAAAGGTATATAAAAACAAGTGGGAGATTAGGTGTATTAAGAATTTTAATTAAAGAGAATTTAAAGAGAATAAACTAATACTTAGGAACTATGACAAAATATACAAATGTGCAAATCGTTTGTTTTGTTTGTTTTTTTTTTTTTTTTTTATGTAGAATAGTGCAACAGCGTTTCGATTTCTTGATGGTTAAAAGCTAGAAGCCAGGATTTTGTAACCTTTGTTAGCCTGCCAAAATTTTGAATGGAACCAATTTCCAAAGGCAAAGTGTTAAATAATTTAAATGACACAATAGAGTAAAAGTTTCTATAAATTGTTGAGCGAAGAGCAGGTACATTAACAATTAAGTTTGAATAGCTACGTAAGCTACGTAAGTTAGAAATAGGACTTTGCATATACCGCCCTCTCATAAAAAAATACCTTCAACACTTTGAAATAATATAAATTTCGCAGAGGGAGAACTTTTAAAGTCCTAAAAAAATTCATAGTGTGAGCTGAATGGTTTAAACTACAAACATTCCGTATTGCAGATTTTTTTGTTACAGCAAGTGGCTGCAGTGTTCTAAAATAAGCCCCACCCCAACTACAAAGTCCGTATTGCAATCTAGAATGAAGTAAGCCATAATACACCATTTTCATAGTGTTAGGAGAGCAGTATTTTTTAAGCCGATATAAACAACGGGTGGAAGATAGTAGAAACTTTTTCAAAGAAAAAATGTGTTTGGACCAGTTCAAATTATGGTCAATGGTAACACCAAGTTATTTGAAACTATCTACACCCTCAATTTTGAAGCAGTTAATATTACAGTCATTATCATTATTAAATGTAAGACCATTTTGGAATCTGCAAATATTGTTAAACAGGTCATGTTTTGTACAGTCATGCGAGTGAAATATAATATCTGTATCGGGGCACTCCTGGCCAGTAAGACTGAAATACATCAGTTTAGTTTTATCACTCACAATAAGCCTGTGATCCGCGAACCATCTCTTTAGTAAAAAGACGTCATGGTTTAAGCTAGCTATTAAATCTAAAGGACTGACGGAACAGTAAGCAAAACCAAGGTCGTCGGCAAAGGCTTTAATTTTACCCACAAATTGAAGTGAAAATAGGGAATTTATATATATAAGGAATAAGATTGGTCCAAGTACAGATCCTTGGGGCACTCCCAAGTTGTTCGTTTTTGAGCTGCTTATATGAATTCCAATTTTTACATTTTGCTTCCTATCGTTAAGGTAAGACTTAAACCATTCGTGCATGAATCCGCGGAATCCGGCCTTATATAATTTACACAAGAGAAGTGTATGGTCGACCATATCAAACGCCTTAGTTATATCCACAAAAAGGCCAGCGCAAAAGAGTTTGTCATCTAGACCCTTATACAAAATAGAACAAAAGTCCAATAGCGCATCCTCAGTGGATAGGCCAGTCCTAAACCCAAACCGCAAGGGACCAAAATAATCCAATCGTTAAGGTAAGTTAAAATTCTTATTTGAACCACTTTTTCAAAAACTTTGGAAATAGAGGACAACAACGAGATAGGCCTGTAATTGGATTTGTCCGCCTTATTACCCTTTTTGAATAAAGGAATCACAACAGCGCATTTTAGCTCGGAGGGAAAATTGCCGGACATAATGCTAAAATTAAAAAGGTACGAAAAATATCTACTAAGTTGGGCCCAATTCGAAATCGCGTCATTACCAAATGAATTAGAGTTCGGCAGAGAATTAATAGTTTTAAGCAATTCAAATCCTGTGATAGGCTCAAAAGCGAAACTGTCCCTATAGTCGTTGCCTAGTGTATCGGAATTGACACAACAGTGACAGAAAATTTGTGAAATATCGGAAAAAGAGGATTGACCAATGGAAGCAAAGTAATTACTAAATTCATTGGCTATTTCCAAGGGATTCGAAATGCTTGTACTACCATTTTTAAGAACGATGGCATGAGAGTTAGCACACATTTTCCGACTAACAATACTGTTAATGATTTGCCACTCCTTAAGATTCCCACTTGCCGTTTGTATTTTGGAGTGAAAGTACCTATCCCGAGTAATAATAACCTCCCTATTCACTTTTTTGCAAAGCTTATTTAAACGAATTTTTAAGCTGTTATTCAATGGATGTTTCCTACATTTTTTACTTAATTTGTTTTTTAGATTTATTTCTTTGATAAGGGCACGAGTTATCCAAGGTTTCAAACGATACTCCGATTTTTTATTTGATAAAGTGAAAGTAGATAAGTCAATGTGATGTTTTAAAATCTTTATAAAAGAGCGTAAACACTCTCCCAATTCTCATACCGAAGTCTAACGTTCAATACATGAAAGTTTATTTTAACAGATTTGCTTTGAAAAGATTCGTTTGGCTTTCTACATATTAGGTTTTCAAAAAGGATTCCAGTCATGCAATGGTCGGTTATATTAAGGTTCAGGTTAATTCCACCAAGGTGATACGCAGCAGAATTCTCAAGACCAGCAAAAACATGATCGAGGCAGGTGCCTGAGATAGATCTGGTGGGCTCATCAATAAAGGAATAGAGACCGTGTACAGCCATGAGCGCTTGGTACGCGTCAGAAACTGAGTTAGAATCAAGAATATCTAGATTAAAGTCACCTAATATAACTAGATTACCAGAACGTTCATTGTTTAGAAAATTTGACAATTCGTCTACAAAGAAGTTAGGTGGTGAGGAGTGAAGTCTATATACGCAGACAAAATTAAATACTTCCTTTTGAATACTGCAACATATTTTGATAACATCCGCGCTTTTTAAATTAAAAACTTTAACATTACACTCATACAAGTTGGACACAAAAACTCCCACTCCACCGGATGAGTAGGTATCATTGGTGTTAGCAAAAAAGTCATAGTTAGGAATATGATAGTCTTCAACTTCGCAAAAATAATTCCAAATTTCAGATAAAAATATTATTCCAGGCAGGTTTACAAAAGTTTCAAGAATACCAATCAGCAAATCGAAATTTTGACGCAAACTACGAATATTTTGATGTAATACAAAGAACGATTTGCCATCTGAATTACAACTAAAAATGTTATCAGAAATAGATTTAATGGTTCTTGTAGTGAGGTCGCCGCGCAGAAGTCATTCATATTATTGCCCTTGAAGAGCAGCTATATCTTCAAACGATCTTATGACAACAACCTCACTATTATCAAATTTTCTCATTAAAATATGAGAATTCTTGAACCACATGTATTTGAGTTTATTCTCCTTTTTAATTTTTTTAGCTGCCATGTACAAAGCTTTAGAATAGTTGGTTAAGCTATCGTTAATAAAAATATTAGAGTTAGTACCCACAACAAAAAGCGACGAGTTCGAGAATATTACACTATTCTAAGAAATCTCCAAATATTTTTTTTGTTTAGAGGGTTCTGAGAGGGTTCATGAAGAAATTCGTGAAACTAAATTTGATACTTTTATTCATGAAGAGATTCGTGAAATTTTAACTTTTCTTCTGGTAAGAGGCCATGGAAAGCAAATATTAATTTATTTGTCTTGTGGCTCAAATAGACTTTAAAGAGTTTTATATTATATGTATTTATATATAAAATGGTAGCATATACTTTGTGTTATATAAAGGAAAAATTGATATGAAATATAAGGAATTCTTAATTTTTTTCATAATATTTGTATATTTTTTTAATAATATAACAAATCTGCTTTAAAATGAAGTAAATGGGAAATTGGTATTTTGTATTAGGCTTACTTAGTAAAAATTACTCAAATAAGTTGAAAAAATTTCACTTATTCGGTGTTTATTTTTGATTTAAAGTAACTTTAACCTTTGTGAAATATATTAAAATCATCTATGATTTTAAGAGTATATAATCTTTCTCTCTGTCATATATAGAAATAACATGTAAATGCCTTATTTTATAAAGTTGAATTTATCGTTTATTTCTTTAATTTATATCTTTATGAGTTGAAGTTTCTCTTAATATTGTTTAGAGGGAATTAATATTAATTTTCGAATAAAAATTTCAAATAATATTTTAATTTATAACATTATTCTGGTTGATCCTAAAAGTAGTTATATGCTTGTCTCAAAGATTAAGCCATGCATGTCTAAGTACACACGAATTAAAAGTGAAACCGCAAAATGCTCATTATATCAATTATGGTTCATTAGATCGTTAACAGTTACTTGGATAACTGTGGTAATTCTAGAGCTAATACATGCAATATAAACACGGACCTTATGCAACGTGTGCTTTTATTAGGCTAAAACAAAGCGATTTTTTCGGAAATCGTTATTATGGTTGAACTCTAGATAATTTGCCGATCGTATGGTCTCGTACCGACGACAGATCTTTCAAATGTCTGCCCTATCAACTATTGATGGTAGTATCTAGGACTAATATGGTTGCAATGGGTAACGGGGAATCAGGGTTCGATTCCGGACAGGGAGCCTGAGAAACGGCTAAAACTTCTAAGGAAGGCAGCAGGCGCGTAAATTACTCACTCCCAGTTCGGGGAGGTAGTGACGAAAAATAACAATACAGGACGCATATCCGAGGCCCTGCAATTGGAATGTGTACACTTTAAAGAGTGCTTAAAGCAGGCTCCAAATGCCTGAATATTTTGTGCATGGAATAACGAAATAAGACCTCTGTTCTACTTTCATTGGTTTTTAGATCAGGACGTAATGATTAATAGAAGCAGTTTGGGGGCATTAGTATTACGACGCGAGAGGTGAAATTCTTGCACCGTCGTAAGACTAACTTAAGCGAAAGCATTTGCCAAAGATGCTTTCATTAATCAAGAACGAAAGTTAGAGGTTCGAACGCGATCAGATACCGCCCTTGTTCTAACCATAAACGATGCCAGCTAGCAATTGGGTGTAGCTACTTCTATGGCTCTCTCAGTCACTTGCCGGGAAACCAAAGCTTTGGGCTCCGGGGGAAGTAGGGTTACAACGCTGAAACTTAAAGGAATTGACGGAAGGGCACCACCAGGAGTGGAGCCTGCGGCTTAATTTGACTCAACACGGGAAAACTTACCAGGTCCGAACATAAGTGTGTAAGACAGATTGATAGCTCTTTCTCGAATCTATGGGTGGTGGTGCATGGCCGTTCTTAGTTCGTGGAGTGATTTGTCTGGTTAATTCCGATAACGAACGAGACTCAAATATATTAAACTAGCGGACTCGGCGAACTTCGTGCCGCCCAGAATTGATTTTTTGATAGAAATTATTTCGAGAATTCCGGATTCCACCCGAAGTTAATATTTGATCGAACATTTGCGATCGATACAAATGATGCCACTCGAATTTCAATCATTGATTGCATGAAACACTTTTCGAATTCAATTATCCTTTATTTACACAGAATGTAAAGAGGTTCAGGGAATCACATGTCAGGTCAATTCAATGCTTTGTGGTAGACTACATTCTTTGTGTTGTTGTCCGGCGCGTAAATAAACAAAGACGAAAAGCTTTCCAACACACGAACATGCCACATATAATTGGCCATGCGAGAAGCATGGGAATTCGAGATTAATCCCAAACACTTCCAAAGATTGGCCTTTTGATTTATTGATTGTCATGGCGAGTGCAAGGATTAAATCCGCGATCTTCAACAATATTCGCACCGAATGATGTCATTGGAAAGGAATCGTTATATTTGTGGGCATTCGTCAAGCAATGTCTTGATTCTGGTAAGTCGCCGTAAAGCAAAGAGTGTCTGGTGGTTGCGTCAACGGTGGTAATTTGACTTTACCACCTGCACAACACAATCCTGGTGTCTCCGAATGAAACTTTAGCGCATTGCAATATTGGCAAACCACATTTATGGGCCCAATCGTAACACACGGCGGTTTGCTGTAGTAAATCGTGCAGTCATATTGGAAATCGGCGGGATGCAATTATACATTCACGGCAACTTTTCTCACCCGACGATTGTCGTTTGATTCAACTTGACGAAGCAGATCGCGAATTCGCTGCTGTCTCAGTCGTTCAGCAGCTGCGTGTGCTTCTTGTTCCTCCTGATTTCGTCCTGTAAGAATTCGCGACACATGTACTCGAATCAGTTTATTCGCTTCGGCGCGTTGATCAGGCGTTTGATTTGCACGGCAAATCGCCAATCTTTGTGCATTACGACTGCGTGAGCCAATGTTTGATCTTCTGATCGGCGGCATAATGTCTCCCGAATACTGAAACTACAATGTCGAAGAAGTTGAATTATCATCCTCGAAGCAATGTTATCTGATGCGCACTGAAAACATTAGCAACGTTAAATGTTTTCGATAAACTCACCGTAATCACTGAAATATCCACTTCAATCACCGGCAAAATCACAAAATATGAGCTGACCTTCATAAACTTCACTTGATTGTGCCAGCGCATATTTAATCATTTCCCCCCACAGTAAAACTGAGTTTATAGAAGAGGAGGAAGAAGTGTACAGTATAAAATTTGGTAAAATGTTCATCCAACGTTGAAATGGTTTAACATCTGGGTAAGCTTCTAGGCGAAATACATTCAAGCTTCTAGGTGGGCCAATTTAGCTTGGTGGAGCCAATCTGTCAAATGCATCAAAGTTTGCCGTCTAGTATATGTACATATGTTAGTCCATGGTGAAACGACGAAGCTAAAAGGACACCTGTCAAATTGCATTTGAATGTGTGGGCAATGTTGTTGCATGTGAATGCGTGAGAAAAGGGTTTTTCCGATTAAAAATTTTCCAAATTTGGAGTTCTGGCAATTAATTTTGTTGTATTATTTCTCCAAAATGAAAAAATTATTGTCCAGGAAACTTTTCCCAATTTTAAACCTTTTGAATTTTAATATTTCGATCAAGATGAAAAAAAGGAAATTCTCCATACAAAATGTATTGAAAATCGATATTTCCGAATTTTCCAATTGTTCTTCAGAAATTTTAATTTTTTTCGCCGTAAAAATGTTCCTTGGGCGGAGACGAAGACAACAAAAAAAAGACAGCTCAAATCGGACCACCCGTTCCCAAGTTATGAGCGATCTTACGTACGCCAACTCTTTTTTATATATGTAGATGGTAGCATATTCTTTGGGTAATATAAAGGAAAAATTGATATGAGATATAAGGAATTCTTAATTCTTTTTCATAATAATATTTGTATATTTTTTTTTTAATATAACAAATATGCTTTAAAATGAAGTAAATGAGAAATTAGTATTTTGAAAATAATCATTGATAATGTATTTGTGAAAGGTTTACTTAGTACAAATTACTCAAATAAGTTGAAAATGTCTCTTATTTGGTGTTTATTTTTGATTTATAGTAACTTTGACCTTTGTGAATTATATTAAAATCATCTATGATTTTAAGAGTATATAATCTTTCTCTCTATCATATATAGAAATAACATGTAAATGCCTTATTTTATAAAGTTGTATTTATCGTCCATTTCTTTAATTTATATGTTTATGAGTTGAAGTTTCTCTTAATATTGTTTAGATGGAATTAATGTTATTTTTCAATTGAAAATTTCAAATAATATTTTATTTTATAACATTATTCTGGTTGATCCTGCCAGTAGTTATATGCTTGTCTCAAAGATTAAGCCATGCATGTCTAAGTACACACGAATTAAAAGTGAAACCGCAAAAGGCTCATTATATCAGTTATGGTTCATTAGATCGTTAACAGTTACTTGGATAACTGTGGTAATTCTAGAGCTAATACAAGCAATATAAACACGGATCTTATGGAACGTGTGCTTTTATTAGGCTAAAATCAAGCGATTTTTTCGGAAATCGTTATTATGGTTGAACTCTAGAAAACTTGCCGATCGTATGGTCTCGTACCGACGGCAGATCTTTCAAATGTCTGCCCTATCAACTATTGATGGTAGTATCTAGGACTACCATGGTTGCAACGGGTAACGGGGAATCAGGGTTCGATTCCGGAGAGGGAGCCTGAGAAACGGCTACCACATCTAAGGAAGGCAGCAGGCGCGTAAATTACCCACTGCCAGTTCGGGGAGGTAGTGACGAAAAATAATAATACATTACTCATATCCGAGGCCCTGTAATTGGAATGAGTACACTTTAAATCCTTTAACAAGGACCTATTGGAGGGCAAGTCTGGTGCCAGCAGCCGCGGTAATTCCAGCTCCAATAGCGTATATTAAAGTTGTTGCGATATTTGTATATTTTTTTTTTAATATAACAAATATGCTTTAAAATGAAGTAAATGAGAAATTAGTATTTTGAAAATAATCATTGAAAATGTATATGTGAAAGGTTTACTTAGTACAAATTACTCAAATAAGTTGAAAATGTCTCTTATTTGGTGTTTATTTTTGATTTAAAGAAACTTTGACCTTTGTGAAATATATTAAAATCATCTATGATTTCAAGAGTATATAATCTTTCTCTCTATCATATATAGAAATAACATCTAAATGCCTTATTTTATAAAGTTGTATTTATCGTCCATTTCTTTAATTTATATGTTTATGAGTTGAAGTTTCTCTTAATATTGTTTAGATGGAATTAATGTTATTTTTCAAATGAAAATTTCAAATACTATTTCATTTTATAACATTATTCTGGTTGATCCTACCAGTAGTTATATGCTTGTCTCAAAGATTAAGCCATGCATGTCTAAGTACACACGAATTAAAAGTGAAACCGCAAAACAATACAGGACGCATATCCGAGGCCCTGCAATTGGAATGTGTACGCTTTAAATCCTTTAACAAGGACCTATTGGAGGGCAAGTCTGGTGCCAGCAGCCGCGGTAATTCCAGCTCCAATAGCGTATATTAAAGTTGTTGCGATATTTGTATATTTTTTTTTTAACATAACAAATATGCTTTAAAATGAAGTAAATGAGAAATTAGTATTTTGAAAATAATCATTGAAAATGTATTTGTGAAAGGTTTACTTAGTACAAATTACTCAAATAAGTTGAAAATGTCTCTTGTTTGGTGTTTATTTTTGATTTAAAGTAACTTTGACCTTTGTGAAATATATTAAAATCATCTATGATTTTAAGAGTATATAATCTTTCTCTCTATCATATATAGAAATAACATGTAAATGCCTTATTTTATAAAGTTGTATTTATCGTCCATTTCTTTAATTTATATGTTTATGAGTTGAAGTTTCTCTTAATATTGTTTAGATGGAATTAATGTTATTTTTCAATTGAAAATTTCAAATAATATTTTATTTTATAACATTATAGTTATATGCTTGTCTCAAAGATTAAGCCATGCATGTCTAAGTACACACGAATTAAAAGTGAAACCGCAAAATGCTCATTATATCAGTTATGGTTCATTAGATCGTTAACAGTTACTTGGATAACTGTGGTAATTCTAGAGCTAATACATGCAATATAAACACTTACCTTATGCAACGTGTGCTTTTATTAGGCTAAAACAAAGCGATTTTTTCGGAAATCGTTATTATGGTTGAACTCTAGATAATTTGCCGATCGTATGGTCTCGTACCGACGACAGATCTTTCAAATGTCTGCCCTATCAACTATTGATGGTAGTATCTAGGACTAATATGGTTGCAATGGGTAACGGAGAATCAGGGTTCGATTCCGGAGAGGGAGCCTGAGAAACGGCTACCACTTCTAAGGAAGGCAGCAATCGCGTAAATTGCTCACTCCCAGTTCGGGGAGGTAGTGACGAAAAATAACAATACAGGACGCATATCCGAGGCCCTGCAATTGGAATGTGTACACTTTAAATCCTTTAAAAAGGACCTTATGGAGGGCAAGTCTGGTGCCAGCAGCCGCGGTAATTCCAGCTCCAATAGCGTATATTAAAGTTGTTGCGGTTTAAACGTTCGTAGTTGAATTTGTGCTTCATACGGGTAGTACAACCATAATTGTGGCATGTACATTACCTTATGTATGCAAGCGTATTACCGGTGGAGTTCTAATATATGATGGTACTTGTATCATTATGTATACCTCCTATTTAAACCTGCTTCAGTGCTCTTCATCGAGTGTTGTTGTGGGCCGGTACAATTACTTTGAACAAATTAGAGTGCTTAAAGCAGGCTCCAAATGCCTGAATATTTTGTGCATGGAATAATGAAATAAGACCTCTGTTCTACTTTCATTGGTTTTTAGATCAAGAGGTTATGATTAATAGAAGCAGTTTGGGGGCATTAGAATTACGACGCGAGAGGTGAAATTCTTGGACCGTCGTAAGACTAACTTAAGCGAAAGCATTTGCCAAAGATGCTTTCATTAATCAAGAACGAAAGTTAGAGGTTCGAACGCGATCAGATACCGCCCTTGTTCTAACCATAAACGATGCCAGCTAGCAATTGGGTGTAGCTACTTCTATGGCTCTCTCAGTCGCTTCCCGGGAAACCAAAGCTTTGGGCTCCGGGGGAAGTATGGTTGCAAAGCTGAAACTTAAAGGAATTGATGGAAGGGCACCACCAGGAGTGGAGCCTGCGGCTTAATTTGACTCAACACGGGAAAACTTACCAGGTCCGAACACAAGTGTGTAAGACAGATTGATAGCTCTTTCTCGAATCTATGGGTGGTGGTGCATGGCCGTTCTTAGTTAGGAGTGATTTGTCTGGTTAATTCCGATAACGAACGAGACTCAAATATATTAAATAGATGCTTTCAGGATAATGGTGTTGAAACTTGCATAGCCTTCATTTATGAATACAATAAAATGTAGGAGTGTTTGAATGTGTTTATGTAAGTGGAGCCGTACCTGTTTGTTTGTCCCATTATAATAACACTAGCTTCTTAAATGGACAAATTGCGTCTTGCGATAATGAGATTGAGCAATAACAGGTCTGCGATGCCCTTAGATGTCCTGGGCTGCACGCGCGCTACAATAATAGTATCAACGTGTATTTCCTAGACCGAGAGGTCCGGGTAAACCGCTGAACCACTTTCATGCTTGAGATTGTGAACTGAAACTATTCACATGAACTTGGAATTCCCAGTAAATGTGAGTCATTAACTCGTATTGATTACGTCCCTGCCCTTTGTACACACCGCCCGTCGCTACTACCTATTGAATTATTTAGTGAGGTCTCCGGACGTGATCACTGTGACGCTCTCACGTGTTACGGTTGTTTCGCAGAAGTTGACCGAACTTGATTATTTAGAGGAAGTAAAAGTGGTAACAAGGTTTCCGTAGGTGAACCTGCGGAGGGACCATTATCGTGTTCCTTCTATAAAGAAACAAATATATAAGGCAAACAAATTTTGAACGCATGTTTCGTATTATTTGATTGGATAATATTTTCTTTGATTTAAATACGTAAACAAAAATTTTGAACGCATGTTTTGTATTATTTGATTGGGTAATATTTTCTTTCATTTAAATACGTAAGCAAAAATTTTGAACGCATAAAACTAATGTCATATGTTGTACTTATTTCTGTTCAAAGAAAATTAAGTTAACAATTCTTTTGAATTGGACATTCGCAACAATAGACATTAGTTATTCATTTCACTTCTTTTTTTTATAAAATGAATTAAGAAAAGAAAATGATAAAAAGAAAGATTTATTAAATAAAAATCACAAAACAAAAGAAAAAAAATATTGAAAATATATTTGGAAAAAATATATAAAGGAAAATTTAAACAATTAAGTTAAAATTTTGTTTTGAACGTTAAATATCTTATGTATGTTTAAATATATTTATATATGATTATATTTTTAATAAATTTTTTTTTTTTTTTTTATATATTTTCTTTCTTTTATAAAATCTAACTTGTACCAATAAAATAAATTTAAATACTCTAGCAGCAAACTGTGCGTCATCGTGTGAACTGCAGGACACATGAACATCGACATTTTGAACGCATATCGCAGTCCATGCTGTTATGTACTTTAATTAATTTTGAAGTGCTGCTTGGACTACATATGGTTGAGGGTTCTGAGACTATGCTAAATAAGTTGCTTGTATATGAGGAAGAAAAATTTAAAAAATTAATTTTTATTTTTATTTTTTCTTTTAAAATATGCTTAAGCACATGTTATATTATTGGATTTATATTATATATGAATTCATAATATTAATATATAAAATATACCATAAAATAAATGAATCTTAAAATATATTAAATTGTTTTTTTGTATTTATAAAAGACTAGCGGACCCGGCGAACTTCGTACCGCCCAGAATTGATTTTTTGATAGAAATTATTTCGAGCATTCCGGATTCCACCGAAATAAATATTTGATCGAACATTTGCGATCGATACAAATGATGCCACTCGAATTTCAATCATTGATTGCATGAAACACTTTTCGAATTCAATTATCCTTTATTTACACAGAATGTAAAGAGGTTCAGGGAATCACATGTCAGGTCAATTCAATGCTTTGTGGTAGACTACATTCTTTGTGTTGTTGTCCGGCGCGTAAATAAACAAAGACGAAAAGCTTTCCAACACGCGAACATGCCACATATAATTGGATATGCGAGAAGCATGGGAATTCGAGATTAATCCCAAACACTTCCAAAGATTGGCCTTGTGATTTATTGATTGTCATGGCGAGTGCAAGGATTAAATCCACGATCTTCAAAAATATTCGCACCGAATGACGTCATTGGAAAGGAATCGTTGTATTTGTGTTCATTCGTCAAGCAATGTCTTGATTCTGGTAAGTCGCCGTAAAGCAAAGAGTGTCTGGTGGTTGCGTCAACGGTGGTAATTTGGCTTTACCACCTGCACAACAAAATCCTGGTGTCTCCGAATGAAACTTTAGCGCATTGCAATATTGGCAAACCACATTTATGGGCCCAATCGTAACACACGGCGGTTTGCTGTAGTAAATCGAGTACATGTGTCGCGAATTCGTACAGGACGAACTCAGGAGGAACAAGAAGCACACGCAGCTGCTGAACGACTGTGACAGCAGCGCATTCGCGATCTGCTTCGTCAAGTTGAATCAAACGCCAATCGTCGGGTGAGAAAAGTTGCCGTGAATGTCCAATTACATCGCGCCGATTTCCAATATGACTGCACGATTTACTACAGCAAACCGCCGTGTGTTACGATTGGGCCCATAAATGTGGTTTGCCAATATTGCAATGCGCTAAAGTTTCATTCGGAGACACCAGGATTTTGTTGTGCAGGTGGTAAAGTCAAATTACCACCGTTGACGCAACCACCAGACACTCTTTGCTTTACGGCGACTTACCAGAATCAAGACATTGCTTGACGAATGCCCACAAATACAACGATTAATTTCCAATGACGTCATTCGGTGCGAATATTGTTGAAGATCGTGGATTTAATCATTGCACTCGCCATGACAATCAATAAATCACAAGGCCAATCTTTGGAAGTGTTTGGGATTAATCTCGAATTCCCATGCTTCTCGCATGGCCAATTATATGTGGCATGTTCGCGTGTTGGAAAGCTTTTCGTCTTTGTTTATTTACGCGCCGGACAACAAAACAAAGAACGTAGTCTACCACAAAGCATTGAATTGACCTGACATGTGATTCCCTGAACCTCTTTACATTCTGTGTAAATAAAGGATAATTGAATTCGAAAAGTGTTTCATGCAATCAATGATTGAAATTCGAGTGGCATTATTTGTATCAATCGCAAATGTTCGATCAAATATTAATTTCGGGTGGAATCCGGAATGCTCGAAATAATTTCTATCAATAAATGCTACTTTCCACAGTCACCTAGTTAAAACATCTTTCATTCAAAACGCCCATGCGACTCGCCCGCTGACAATAGCCAAAATCAATCAGCAAGTTTCTCTCAGTGTTAAGATAAGAGAACCAGCAATAACAACAACAACGTTTACGTTAATAATCTGCTGACAAATACGAATAAACACTTACTGTGGCAAACAAAGAACAAAGCGAAAGAAGAAGAATGAAAATTTGTTTGGGAAACGTCAGGGAAGATATTTGCAAGGAGGGAGGAGAGAGCGGAAGCTTTGTTTATTAAGTCTATTACCGACATAGACAAAATGAAGCGAATTTAAAGAATGTAGCTAATGAATTAGTGTACAATTTTTATTTGTTTTTTGTTGTAATGGATGATTATATTTATGAAGAAGACCTTATAGATCTGAATTTCGTGGTATATAAGGATTTTATGGAAGCAAAAAATTAATTAAAAAAAATGAATTTTCGTTGTTTATGGCTTAATGTGCGATCGTTGAGGAAAAATTGGGATGTTTTTTGTGTAAGTGTGCGTTCAATCATGATAATTATATTGATGTTATTGTGTTGGTAGAGATAAATATTTACGAGGAAGAAAATGGTTGGTACTATTTGGATGGATTTTGTTCCGAATTCATGAATAGGGTGCATAAAAAAGGCGGCGGAATTGCCATGTTTATAAAAAACTATTTAAAATACGAAAGACTTTTTATTCGAACGGAATCGTATGAGAACCTGACTAATAGAATCGTATCGGATTCTAAAGGAAAAATAATAAGTGCAATATACAGGCCACCGAAGAACAACGAATTACAATTTTTTGATGAGCTTGTAAAGATTACAAATTTGAGAGAAACACACTGTGACATCGTAATCTTAGGGGACGTAAATATTAATGTAAAAGATAGAGCGAAAAGTTATGTACAAAGTTATGAAGAAACCGTGGCTTCAAAGGTATTGTTTAATGTTATAAAAAATGCGACTAGGATTGATCTGAGATAAGGTAGTTCTACTCTAATCGACCATATATTGGTAAACCTACCAGATAACAAAATTTTCTCAGTAGTAGTAGAGAACAGTATATCAGATCACTATAGCACACTGTACGGCATCTACCAAAATGGTCCCAATACTAGTAAAAAGAAACCTCTAGATTTAGTAGTAAGCACGAACCAAGTAGATGTACTAATAAGAGATACAAATTGGACTACAATATTAGAAGAAACTAACGTCGAAACGCTTTTTAATAATTTAGTTAAAATGATGAGTGATATCTATGAAAAATCTACATATGTTGGTAAAGAAAGAAAGCGCCGGAAAAATACTGCATGGATTACACGAGATGTCACAGAGTACTGTAAGGAAAGGGTTAGACTTTATCGCAGATGGAAGAACAATAGGAACAACTCAGCATACAAAACAGAGTACAAACAATTTCGCAACCAGGTTAACAAGATAGTATCCAAAAGCAGGAACGAATACTATAAAAGGAAGTTCGAACAAACAAAATGTGATCCTAAAAAAACATGGGCTGTGATCAATGAAGTATTGGGGAGAAAGGTACCATCTATTGACGAAATTATTAGTACAAATTTTTCACTATGTCCCAATAGAACAATATCTCTAATAAATGAATTTGGACATCTCTTTTCTCAGCAAGCAACATCCCTTATACACTCATGTACTACGGTAACATCCACCCATCAGAAGACAACACTAAGCAACTCTTTACATTTGAGCGAAATAGACTCCTCAGAAGAAAGGAATTTGTTGAACCAGTTATGCATAAATAAGGCACCTGGAGTAGATGGAATCAGAGCTAGAGACTTAAAAACACACGCCGATATATTTACTCCAATAATCACAAAACTTGTGAACATGAGTTTCGATACATCTACGATACCAAAGAAGCTGAAAGAAGCGATTGTAAGACCAATATACAAGGGAAGTACGAAAACGGAAATTTCAAATTATCGACCGATTGCAATACTGCCTGCAATAGAGAAGATAATGGAACACATTGTAGCTGACCGTATATAAAATAATCAGCAAGCACAGTATGGATTCCAAAAGGGGAGAAGCACGAACCGACTCCTTGGTGACTTCGCAGACTTAATCAACTCAAATCTGAGCAAACGCCATCATGTGCTAGTTCTATTTTTAGACTTTAGCAAAGCATTCGACACTCTGGACCATAGCAAACTAATTGATGCTTTGCAAAACGTGGGAATTAGAGGAAAGGTGGCGTACTGGATGGTAGATCATTTGAGAGAGAGGGACTTAAGTGTAAAAATAAAGGACTGTTGCAGCGAATCAAACGAAGTGGAGTATGGAGTTCCACAGGGGTCTAAACACAGATAATAAACTACCCAGATGTCGCACGCCCATATAAAAAAATGAAGCATATTTTTGTCGTAGCAGACAACGTCGTAGCAGACAAAGAGCTTTCAGAGTAAGTACAACAAAAAAAGCTTTTTCTTTTTCGTCACTCCGTTCGATAGTGTGGGAAAGTTCTTTTTCTCATCGTGTATTGTGACATGCAAACGAACGAGGTGTGGAAGTGTAAAGGGGTATGCGGGAAGGGGGATGAAATTGCATAAGGGTGTGATTTCCATACCACCGCAGCAAAAGAATAAATTTTCATGAATGGAAGTTTTGCAAACGCGTATGCGTTGTATATGAAAAGGTGTACCCGAAGGGCGGGAAAAGTCAATCATTTCGTTGCACTTTGTGATGAAATTTGGTGCGTAGTGTTTTATGAGGTTTTCCTCTTGACCCTATCTAACCTAACCTAACCTAAAGCAGTTTTATGTTCATTTTTATGGAATACTCTTCAAAGCCTGGTAGTCTTTTGAGCATCAAACCTTAGGATATCGGGGTGATTTTGAAGACGACCTAGGACTTGTTTGGAGGAGGGACGATTTTTTGCCTCGTTTTAAAGCCCTCATTAGGTTTACGTGATGACATTGGATAATGGTGGACGTGAAGGTCTTTATTCGGGATTTGGTTTGCTACATAAACAGGTTTTGTCAATGATTCCGCTCTATGTACACCCATCAGAGTCACATTGAAAGCATGATGTATCTAAAAATATGACCCACCGGCTAACCAGATGATTTTCATTGTTCTGGAAGTAATGTAATCCAAGCAGGAGGCCCCGGTTAAATAGGTAGTGTGTTTCCTTGTGACTCGACTGGTGGAGCCCCGCCGGCGTAAGACCAACATCAACCACATAGCGGAAAAGAAAAACGAATAGGGAGCGAACCCTGTACCTGGAACTGCATCGTCCCCTTAAGGGTTGAATCTCAGAACTATTTTCTCTTGGTCCTCCAGAATCTTTTGCCAGTCTTAGTATTAATGATCACGGGCTTTCTGGTTTCCTGAATGCCAATTGGAGTACCCAAATCCTTCCCAACACGCTTTTTAATGACATGTTCTACTTCATGGTCAAGACATCTCCAACCTACAACAAAGCTTTGATATACGTGGCTCCACTCAATATTCACTGGCTACACCCCAAATCATGAGGAAAATTTCTAAATTGAACGGATGCCGGTCAGAAAAATCATCGAATCGTCCATGCGAAGCAAGGAAGCGGAGGAAGCCTTGTTAAGGCTATACCACTCGGTGCATATACTACGGTTTTTCAGGCTGAAGTCTATCTACATGCTATCACATTCTTCAAAGGAATTTATGCCTAAGATCATAGAAGTCTTGACAACTAGAAAACGAAAATCGTTTTTCGCCAATTTTAGCATTTTATGTGGCAACACAGATTTGTATGTCCTTAATCAATCCTACAAGAATTTTCTTGTCCTTCTGCAATAGGCTGTCAATTTAGGCCTTGTTGTATGGTTGCTTTTATTTCCTTTCCATAATATAGGTAGGCAGTGAACGCTATCTGTTGTTTGGTTATAGGGGTGTGGGTGCACTGCGGTCTTTATGGATCTATTATGCTACCCGGAATCAGAGTATCTGGAAAGGATTTTCTTCTAATAGTTGGTAAGCATCCAGGCGTTTTCTTCTCTTGTGAATCAGTGCTTCACATTCCTTTAGAAAGTGCCTTGGGGTTTCCTCAACATCTCTGCCGAATCTAGAGTCTCCACTTTGCTTAATACCCAGTTTCCTAAGGTGTTCTTGTAGGAATACGCGGCCAGTTTTTGCTGACAGACCTTACTTCTTTCGGGATAGCGGTAGAGGTTTGTTGGTTGAGGCTCAGGTTCCATAGCGCTACCTAAGCAGGAAGATAATACCTGCAGACTTGTCTGAAAGACGTGGAACATATGTACATATACTGTGACTGGTGGAAGGTAGACGAAAAGGGAAACTGCAGAGTCGAGTATCCACCTACATTTTATATACATAGCTTAGGTTAGGTTGACGTGGCGAGCTGCAAATATGCAACCTCTTAAGACCAGTAAGGTCCATTGTGTTGCCACAGGATCGGCATCTCCAAAGAGAGCTAGCTACCCGTTGAACTAGGAGGAGCTAGTTATGAAGCGCTGGAGGCTGCTAATGCTAACATTAGCCAGTTCGCCAAGGTTGTTGAAGAAGTAGGCACCTAAATGCAGTTTCCTACGAGCGGAGAGAGTTTCACATGTACAAAGAAGAAGTTTCTTCCTCCTCTTTATCCATGCAGCTTCTACAGAAGTCGTAAGCGAATAGGCCTACCCTAGTGGCCTAGGCCAGGGACATTTTCCGGGCGTTCAAGAAGAAGTTGGTATTCCCAATCATTAATTTGACCTAAGGCAGCATCCCAATTGACTCTGCAATACGGTTCTGGTCCTATAAACGCGGATTTTGATCCAGCTAGCTCGTTCGCCAATTCTTTGCCTTCAATACCTTGGTGACAGGGTGCCCACCCAAATTTAAACTTATTTTGTCTGGCCAGGGTCTGTAAGGCAGCGTCGCAGCATTTCACCGTCAACGAGTCTATCGTACTAGAACGGTGTTAGTACTGGATAGCACTGCCTGCTATCGATAGACATTGTAGGCGTTGATGAACTTGTAAGAAGGAGGCCACAATTGCATACGTCATAGGCTGTCCTTTTTATAAGGGTTCCACTCACCTCTCTAAAAAAAATTTAAGCTCTTTGTTAAGCTACGCACGCTGAACCTTATGACCGGTCTGCAGCAAGACTAGATCTCTCTCCCTGGTTAAGCGTGGGTGACGCACAGGTGATCTCTGGGATCATTACTGAGCCCCATGCCACTGCTATTCATGCGAAGCATCTCGGTATAGTTTACATCGACCAATGCACAAGCTACAGGTACGAGGAGAAATCTGTTTGCCACCTGCTGTGTGAATGTCCTTCTCTCGCCGACAAAAAATTAAGAACCCTTGGATAATTATAATTAACTAATTTAAGTTAATGATTATTTCTCGTTAGTTTTTTTTATAATAATTTCGAACATTAGTCACCCTCACTTAAGTAGGCCAAGAGCAGTGATCAGTTACTATAAGGGCATAAAGATAAATAATAAAATGCAGTATGCACCTCTCATATTCATACCCATTTTCAGAGCAAATTTGTGTCCACAAAATTTACAGAGTTTTTATTTATTTAATCAAGTGCTGAAAATAAGGTTCATACATACAGATAACAAGCACACAACATAAGCCCAACCATTTGCACATATACATATATACATATATACGATCTATACTCCGTATCCATCCTACCAACGTGTCGGCATCAGAACTCCGTGACCGCAGTTGCAGAAAATATTTTTTTTATTTCATTTTTTCAGTGAAGGTAAACAAGGGTATGTGTGAGTGACACGATGGACTAAAAAGTGAGCAGAAAAAACAAATGTTCTGTGTTCTGATTTTTTCTATTTTGTAAGAAGTTTAAGCTTTTTAAAAAGCTATTTTTTTTTTTAAGTGAATTTCGTTTTCATATAACACTTCTTCCCATATGAATGAGACATCTGGGTATATTTATTATCTGTGGTCTAAACTTGGTCCTCTACTGTTTGTACTATACACAAATACATTGCTGAACTGTTTAAAAAAAAGTCAGCCATTTGCGTACGCTGATGACATAGCAATTGTTGTGTGCCACAGGTCTATAGAAGATGCGAAAAGAATGGTGCAAGATTAGTTTGCAAAATTTTAAACTTAACTTAAAAACAACGTAAATTGAATGTATAGATAAGAGACAATTAATTTAAAATTCTAAACTAAATAATATTTTGCACTTCTTATATTCTTCTATCTACATATATAAAAAAGAGTTGGCGTACGTAAGACCGCTCATAACTTGGGAACGGGTGGTCCGATTTGAGCCGTCTTTTTTTTTGTTGTCTTCGTCTCCGCCCAAGGAACATTTTTAAGGCGAAAAAAATTAAAATTTCTGAAGAAAAATTGGAAAATTCGGAAATATCGATTTTCAATACATTTTGTATGGAGAATTTCCTTTTTTTCATCTTGATCGAAATATTACAATTCAAAAGGTTTAAAATTGGAAAAGCTTCCTGGACGATCATTATTTCATTTTGAAGAAATAATACAACAAAATTAATTGCCAGAACTCCAAATTTGGAAAATTTTTAATCGGAAAAACCCTTTTCTCACGCATTCACATGCAACAACATTGCCCACACATTCAAATGCAATTTGACAGGTGTCCTTCTAGCTTCGTCGTTTCACCATGGACTAACATATGTACATATACTAGACGGCAAACTTTGATGCATTTGACAGATTGGCTCCACCAAGCTAAATTGGCCCACCTAGAAGCTTGAATGTATTTCACCTAGAGGCTTACCCAGATGTTAAACCATTTCAACGTTGGATGAACATTTTACCAAATTTTATACTGTACACTTCTTCCTCCTCTTCTATAAACTCAGTTTTACTGTGGGGGGAAATGACTAAATATGCGCTGGCACAATCAAGTGAAGTTTATGAAGGTCAGCTCATATTTTGTGATTTTGCCGGTGATTGAAGTGGATATTTCAGTGATTACGGTGAGTTTATCGAAAACATTTAACGTTGCTAATGTTTTCAGTGCGCATCAGATAACATTGCTTCGAGGATGATAATTCAACTTCTTCGACATTGTAGTTTCAGTATTCGGGAGACATTATGCCGCCGATCAGAAGATCAAACATTGGCTCACGCAGTCGTAATGCACAAAGATTGGCGATTTGCCGTGCAAATCAAACGCCTGATCAACGCGCCGAAGCGAATAAACTGATTCGAGTACATGTGTCGATATAAAAAACTGACCACTGTCCATTTCTTTAATTTTTTGGAAGGTAACAGCAAAAAAGCAATTTTTTTTCCATCGCGATTTATTGGGCGCACACTGCACGATCATTTTTTCTTTTTACACATAATATCTTAAATTTTTTTAACACACACAATCCTTACAACACAGTATGTAAAGCAATGATTATGTAAACTACTCGAGAGTAGGACATAAATGCAAAGCTTTTAAGCAAAATTTTTGCATAAAGTCGTACGGCACAATCTTTTCAATTTTTTTTTTACTTTTTGCTTTTCAAATACACAAGTAAGTTTTAAGATGTCAATTTTCGCTGTGTGCTGTTGTGCTGTGCTAATGTGTTTCACATCACGTTGGTTGTTTTTGCCCGGCGGCTGTCAAAGTTGCTGTGTGCTGTTGCAGTGTCAATGTGTTTCTACTATAAGTGCTAAGTTCGCTGTTGCTGTTCAAATTCAACCAACCTTGCGACGCCATTTGTTTGTTATTTGTTTCAAGGAAGTGCAACGAATGATTATGTAAAGTACTCGAGAGTAGGACATAAATGCAACGCTTTTAAGCGAAATTTTCGCATAAAGTCGTACGGCACAATCATTTTAATTTTTTTATTTCACTTTTTGCTTTTCAAATACACAAGTAAGTTTTAAGATGTCAATTTTCGCTGTGTGCTGTTGTGCTGTGGTAATGTGTTTCACATCACGTTATGCCCAAAACATAATACCGCTTTAATGCTGGCGTTGAGTGATGTTTAATGTTAAAACACAGGAATCCAATGGGAGTTATCACAATCTCGCTTTGCTTTGTGACCTCGTTTTTGGCATTCGTAACAAACAACGTAATATATCGTAACGTGACTACAACTCGAGGAGAATGTTGGAATGAATTGAACTTTTGCTTGCTTTTTGACAGTTTTCACAGCTGTTTTTGTTTTTGATTAAAAAATTGCATTCAAATTACAATTTTGTTTGTTTGAATTTGAATTTGAATTGTTTGTTTTGTTTAGTTTTAGTTTGCTAAACTTACTTGTGTTAATTGAATACATCATTAATACATTCGAGTTATTTTATAAAAATGTTCTGGATCTCCTCCTTCATTCGCTCAAAATTCATTGCGAAGAAACCTTCTTCATCCCTTCGCAGATTGAGCTCACGCCTCACCAACGCCTTTCCACTTGGACTTGGACACAATAAGCAGCATATGCTACTTTTGCAACGAAAGCAACGTTGGATAATTTTTTATGCATACTTTTATTTAATTTTTATACATAAAACACAAATTGTAAACTTTGACTAATATAACATCTTGAAAATTACGTTTGCAAACAGCTGATTGAATATGTCATTCAAAGCCTTCTCAAAGCTGATTCGACGTAACGAGACGAACGCCAGCACTAAAGCGGTATTGTGTTTTGGGCATTATTTGCCCGGCGGCTGTCAAAGTTGCTGTGTGCTGTTGCTGTGTCAATGTGATTCTAGTATTATGGTCGTCGGTTGGAATTGACAGAACATAAGGAAGCATTTCGTTCGGTTTTGACATTAGCTTATGTAACCCAATGTTGATTATGGTTGAGCCTTATAGTAGAAACACATTGACACAGCAACAGCAACTTTTTTTCAATTCAATTCAATTTATTTCATCAATCAGATAATACATTTTAATATACCACCTTATAGACTACAAAAAGTGCATAATTAACTAACAATCCAACCTAACTAATGTTAACAATAAGTGTTTTTTAAAAGATTCTCTGCTCATAGTACATTGGAAATCAATATGGTTGAATAAGGAATTAGCCTCTCTGATGCATCGTGAAAATGGTTCATTCAGTCCGTAGTTAGTTCTATGAAAATATTCACGAAAAAATCTTCGAACTAGTAAGCCTCTTATGGGAACTAATATATCTACTAAAGACAATAGATAGTTACAATTGATATGAGATGTTATAATATCTCTTATAAGGATAACTGAAAAATATTTCCGTGGAAGCTCAAGTTTACCTAAACCTAATAGCAGACATCTTGTATTGTAGGATGGCATTCGGATATTCCAATGAAGACGATAAGAAAAGGGATTTAAGGGTGTATACATCCTTGAAGTCCTTAGAGTTCCGAGCAACGAAACCAAGCATTGAATTCGCTTTAGATACAATGTAATCAATGTGCAAAGTGAAACTTAGCTTGGGGTCGAATACCACACCAAGATCTTTCTTCTTAAATACTCTTTCCAGACATCTGTTATCTATTTTATATATATAAAACACAGGTGAACGAGTACGATAAAATGACATATATTCACATTTGGATACATTTAATAGAAGTTTATTAAAATTGCACCATTCGGATAATCTTTGCAGATCTTCTTGCAAAAGCTTACAGTCAATTTTAGATTTTATGCAACGAAAAATTTTAATATCATCTGCGTACATCAAACAGAAAGAATTTTTTATAATTTGTGGAACATCATTAACGAAAATGAGAAAGAACAAGGGTCCCAAATGACTTCCTTGCGGAACACCAGATGTAACACGAATAGGGTCAGACAAAGTATTATTAATGCGAACGAACTGTGTTCTGTCCGTTAAATACGATTCAAACCATTTAAGAAGTTTTGAATGGAAACCAATTTTTTCCAATTTTCTAATTAAGATAAAGTGATTAACCTTATCGAATGCTTTTGAAAAATCAGTGCAAATAACATCACATTGAAAGCCCCTTTCAATATGATTTATCACCTGGTGGCACAGGATTGTAAGATTAGAGGTCGTCGATCTGCCTGTGATGAAACCATGTTGATAGGGAGAAATTAAATCTCTTAGAAGGAACGCCAATTTGAGGTAGACTATTTTTTCAAATAGTTTGGGGATATCCGATAACTTGCTAACAGGTCGATAGTTAATAACTTCCTGTTTGGAACCAGCTTTATGGATAGGACAAATATAGGAAACTTTCCAATCACTAGGAAAATATCCCTTTGCAAGTGAAGCATTAAACAATAGTTTCAATGGTACTGAAAGAGACGGTAAGCAACTTTTCAATATGATAGGAGGAATCCCGTCTGGCCCTGGCTGATTATCCAAGCTCAAACTATTTAAAGCTTCCTCGACATCCGAGATGCTAATATCCAAGCATCCAATGTCAACCGAAGTTGATGAAAAATTAGGAATGTAACTAGGAGAGAAAGAAGGGGAATAAACGGATTGGAAAAAATCGGAGAAAAGGTTACAGATTGTGGGAAGATTAGATGAAGTAGTATTAGAATAGTGCATACAGTTTGGGATTCCATTCGACTTCATTTTTAAATTAATGAAACTCCAAAATCGTTTGCTATTAGTTTTTAAGTTAGTCTCTATACGAAAGATATAATTATTGTATAAGAATTTGTTAAGAACATTAAATTCTTTTTGAATCCTAAGATATTTATCCTTCAAGGCTAAGTTGTCTTTTGATTCTCGGAAGATTTTATACGCTTTATTTTTTTTGTTGCATAAGTTGCACAGATTTTTATTATACCATGGTGGTTTAGAGTTCAGTTTACTAGCCACTTTAGGTACATAGAGTTCAATTGCCTCTTTAAGAGTCCTCATGAATATGTTATAAGCCGCAGAAATCTCATTTTCACGAAACACGACGTCCAAAGGAAATGTACTGATATAATCGGCCATGGCATTAAAATTTCCTCTGGCATAATTAGTAGTAGTAGTAGTAAAATGTGATTTATTGTACAATAACGAATTTTCTTAGTTACAAAGTTCACAAAATATAGCATGGCATTTGCCGTCAGCCAAGAAAGAGAGATTTACAATTTCTTCTATATGTAGTTATTGAAATTAAGAATCAAAAACAGATTTATAAATATTAATATTATTCAAAAAGCTTCATCTAATATTTGCTGTCGATATTTTAAGGATGTCTTCAAATAACTAATTAATACACTCCAGTTTTGCCCATTTAATATATCTACGACTTCGTTTAGCGGTAGCGTGATCTTTCCCCAATGCACTCTTCTAATTTCTTTTAATATCGGACATACTCCTATAAATTGGTGGACGTCTTCAATAGCTCGCAGATTGCATAAATTACATTCTGCATCCACATCGCGGTCAGTTATATGTGGTCTGTAATTCAAATGCAGAAGCTCGCCTCTAGCTTTAAAAATCATAGAGATTGTATCCAAACTGTTTCGGTCATGAAAGTAATTATTCTCCCCGAGGTCGTATTTAAGTATTCGGTAGGTGTACCGAGATTGGCTTTGAAGGGCTCTCGTTCTAAAAGTCTCACGAGTGGTTAACTCGACCCTTATCAACAGTTCCTGTAGAGTTCCTTTCCATGTTGTTGTATTGTGCTCCACTAGAGGGATACCATGTTCGCTACATAACCTAATCCAGTTATCGAAAAATTGACACTTAAAGCGTATTTGGTGCATCGCAACTAAATGCGGAAGGCGTTGACTAGGGAACGACATTACTTTCAAAATGTATAGAAAGTGCAATCTTAGCGTAAAAACGTACAACGGTGTCAGTCCGGTTTCTAAGTATAGCATGTAGTTTGGGGTATTTTCTGGCAGCCTGAAGATTTTTTTAATAAAATATCTAAGGAGTTTTTCCGTTTCTTCATATTGACATATACCCCATACTTGAGCCGCATAGCACATTATCGACCTCACTACCGCATCAAAGACCTTATATTTTACACTTGATGCTACGTTCTTTTTACACAGTATGCCTTTCCAGTTACAGTTTATTGCTTTCTTTGCCTCTCTTAACTTTTCTTGTAGATGTTTTCTGAAATCCATTTGAGGTGTTATAATCACTCCGAGGTACTTATATTCTTTCACCGTCTCTAGTTCATTATCTCTGGCATAATTATATTTATATAGATTATCATAAGACGGGTTTATGTAATTTAAAAAATTGAATTTAATGCATAGGGCTGAATGAAAAATGGAGTTTGGAAAAATAGGATCAATACATTTCATTAGGTCCGTGCAAAATTCCTTATCAACAAAGATCAAATCAAGAGTATGGTTTACAAAATTTTTAATATTATTAATTTGGATTAGGTTAAACTCAGTAAAAGAATCAACTACTTCACATTCATAAATATCTTTCACATTAAAAGGTAAAAGGCATTGCTCATCAGAATCAAAAATCCAATCAATGTTAGGTAAGTTAAAATCACCAAGTATGAAAATGTGTTGGTTCGGTTTTAAATCGGATAGGATAGCACGACAGTTATTAACATGCAATTGGTACAAATTAATTGAACTATCGGGTGGTATATAGCTTACGATAATAATCAATTCATAACAATCATTCAGTGAAACTAAAACAGCTAGTTGATCGACATCAAAATCCGAAAGATCAGTGGAGGATGACGAACGTAATTTGATCTCCACACAGGAAAACGAAGAGCGAACTGCAATCAAAACACCTCCACCTTTGGTAAAACCAGTTTTTTGTAGGCATCTATCTTTGCGAAAGATCGTGTAGTATTTGCTATCGAATATCTCGGAATTATGATGCACTTCTTTTAGCCAAGTTTCGGTCAAAGTGATAACGTCATATTGTGAAGAAGGCGAATGGTCATATATTTTGTTAATTTTGGTACGCATTCCAAAAACGTTTTGATAATACATATAGAAATCCTTTGTATAAACTGGTGAGCAGGAATGAAGAAGATTAGCGGGTGAAGATGCTGATATTATGTTGTTGCTGTTTGAATTGATGCGCTTTCGTTTTTTTTCAGAGCAGCAAATTTTTTAATCTGCACAGCTAAAGGCCATAGTGATGGATCCATAGCAGTACTTAACATATTGGTAGGAACACCAACTTTAAAATTAACGAAATTTAGGTTTTCCAACACCGCATCTTTTTTTACCAGCGCGAAACATTTAATAAATTTTTTAGGAATTGCAGTTTTTTGTGTGATGTGGTGAATGATGTCTTCGGCTTTAGTATTAATTTGAAATTTAGACACATGAAACCATTTTATTGACGGCACCGCATTTAGTGTTGACGAAACGTCAGTACCAAAAGCTTTGTTGACATTTGCTTTCAGTGAGACGTCGTTTGTTGTTGATTTATTGCTGTCTCTATTGGAGCGGTTGATGACAGTGGCAAAGCCTTGGCTCACAATTATCCCGAGCGGGCGAGGGGGGCGCAATTAAATTATAACTAACTGAATTTTGCGAGTCAATGTCAATTGAATTCCGGCACACTAAAGCAGGAGATGCAATGGTGTTTGAGACAACGGCGATTGGATTGAATAAACTTTCGTCCGACTCATTTAAAATACAAGAAATTGGTTTACAAATTGTTGTTTTAGTTAGATTTTCACTAATAGTAGCAGCTTTGATAGTAGCGATATCTTTCCGTAGGTCCATGACTAGGTTGGAAAGATCATTAATTTGTTTAGCTAAATAAGAAAAATCAATGGCTGCACAAGAATTGCATTTCCAAAAAATATTAGGATTTGATAACAATTTGGATTCAGAGTCATTAATGTTTATAGACTCTTTATGAAATGATAAACCGCAAAACGAGCCGCAAACTACGCGAGTATGTAACCGGCGAATCTTGTTGTTGCAGTTAGCACAAAATGAAGACATTGCCAATTACGAAAACGAAAGAAGGTGTAGAAAGCTATTAGCAAAAAGCGTCTGTACTGTATAACACTGCAGAGAACACTGAAAACTTTGACAGCCGCAGCGAAAATTTTAGAACCAATGCTTTTCAATGGAACAGAACACATTAGCACAGCCTAAGTTCGGTGTTGCTGTTCAAATGCAACCAACCTTGCGACGCCATTTTTCAGACCTCCCAACATTTATTATTTTTTTTTTTTTATTGAAATGTTATAATTGGTATACATTTCATTACACTGCAACTAGTATAAACTAACGAGCAATTTTTATTTAGTTGAATGAAATTACTATGTTTACATGTATATATGTACATACATAAACAAAACAAAACAAAACAAAACATATACATATATTTTTTTTTTAATTGAGAACAAAATATCCAGAAGGGTACGTTTATCTAGAAAAGCTGATCGCATAACTCGTGTGGTTTAATACGCCTTAGACTTCGGGTCTGCGCATTGGTGTCACTTAGCCTTGCTGCTTCCTGGTTGATGTGGTGTCTCAGCTTAATGAAGTGCGTTCTAGCGTACTTGGAAATTGTCTCCTTCACGGTGTCTACATTAAGGTTGCGTTTTAAGTCCGTATTCCTCACATACCATGGTGCTCTGAAAATGCCTCTAACGACTTTGTTTTGAAACCTTTGAATTATGTCAATATTTGTTTGGGAAGTACACCCCCATAGCTGAATATCGTACGTCCATACTGGTTTCAATATCCGTTTGTATACTAAAAGTTTATTATGTACTGATAGATGTGATTTTCTACCAATAAGCCAGTTAAGGTTTCTTAATTTGATATTGAGCTCTTCTTTTTTCTTTTTTACATGCTCCTTCCATCGTAACTTGGCATCTAAATTCATTCCTAGATACTTGGCTGTATTAGAGTAGGGAACTTGAAGATCAGAAATAAATATTGGCATATTTCTAATTTTTCTATTTGTGAAATCAACATGGACTGATTTTGAGCAATTTAGGTGAATTTTTAGTCCAGCTAAGAACTTCATCTACAGCAGTTTGAAGAAATGCAGTTGAATCGTTCTCGTTTTTTGCAACTGTGAGTATAGCTGTGTCATCAGCAAATGTAGCTATTGTGCAATTTGAAGGTGTTGGTAAGTCTTTAGTAAATAAAAGGTATAACACTGGACCGAGAATACTCCCGGATCCCGGCATTGATCTCTTTTAGTTGAGAGTAGGAACTACCTTGTTTAATTCTAAACTATCTATTTGAAAGATACGATTTTAGTACCTCTGTATATTCCTTGGGAAAAAGTAATTTAAGTTTTTCAAGAAGCCCCTCGTGCCAAACTTTATCAAATGCCTTTGCGGCATCCAAAAAAAAACTGAGCATATCATTTTATCTTCTAGAGCTTTTTTGATGATGTCGGTAATTCGGTGTACCTGTTCTATGGTAGAATGTCTTTCTCTGAAAAAAAATTGATGTATTGGAATCATGTTTCCGCCTGCTATAAAAGGGCTTAATTTCTTTAGAAAAACTGTTTGCAGTACTTTTGACAAGATGGGTAAGAGAGATGACGGTTCGTGAGGATCTTTTCCAAGCTTAGGGATCATAATCACGTCTGCTACTTTCCAGTGACAAGGAACATGATGCAAGTTAAAACACGCGTTTATTAAAATTACCAGTTTAAGCAAAGCTCTTGGTGGTAGCTTCTGCAGGACTTCGGTGGTTATTAAATCGTAACCAGGTGATTTTTTTCGTTTCAAATTATTTTCAATAATTAAGTTGACTTCAAAAGGTGTAACAAAAGGAATTTTTTCATTTGGCTGCTCCACTTCTGGCCATATTTCATCAGTTTGAGATTCGTTAGGTTGAAAGATATCCATTAGATACTCAGCAAATACGTCAGCCTTTTCGTTGTTTGTTTTGGCCCAAGTGTTCCTTGATCTTAAAGGTGGGATCTGCTGTATGGGACGTTTTAGGTGTTTGATTGAATTCCAAAGAGAGTATTCTGTTTGCTTATCGGCAGTCAGTTCACTCACAAATCGGTGGAATGATTCGTTTTTGAACTCTTTTAGTTGGTGTCTTATCAGTACAGTTAACCTATTGAGCTGTGACTTGTAGAGCGGATATCTTGTTTGTTGCCATTTTTTCCTAATCTTTCTCTTTTCAGCTATAAGATTCATTATTAGTCTTGGGTTGAATGAAACGCCAATCGTCGAGTGAGAAAAGGTGCCGTGAATGTCCAATTACATAGCATTAATTTCCAATATGACTGCACGATTCACTACAGCGAACTGCCGTGTGTTACGATTGGGTCCATAGGCGTGATTTTCCAGTATTGCAATGCGCTAAAGTTTCATTCGGAGACACCAGGATTGTGTTGTGCAGGTGGCAAAGCCAAATTACCGCCGTTGACGCAGAAACCGGAAACATTGCGCCCTTTGCTTTACGGTGACTTACCAGAATCAAGACATTGCTTGACGAATGCCCACAAATACAAAGGTTGCTTTCCAATGACGTCATTCGGTGCGAATATTGTCGGAGATCGTGGATTTAATCCTTGCACTCGCCATGACAATCAATAAATCACAAGATCAATCTTTAAAAGTGTGTGGGATTAATCTCGAATTCCCATGCTTTTCGCATGATCAATATGTGTGGCATGTTCGCGTGTTGGAAAGCTTTCGTCTTTGTTTATTTACGCGCCGGACAGCAAAACATAGAACGTAGTCTACCACTGGCATGCGATTCCCTGAACCTCATGTTTATAAAAAACAATTTAAAATACGAAAGACTTTTTATTCGAACGGAATCGTATGAGAACCTGACTAATAGAATCGTACCGGATTCTAAAGGAAAAATAATAAGTGCAATATACAGGCCACCGAAGAACAACGAATTACAATTTTTTGATGAGCTTGTAAAAATTACAAATTTGAGAGAAACACACTGTGACATCGTAATCTTAGGGGACGTAAATATTAATGTAAAAGATAGAGCGAAAAGTTATGTACAAAGTTATGAAGAAACCTTGGCTTCTAAGGTATTGTTTAATGTTATAAAAAATGCGGCTAGGATTGATCTGAGATAAGGTAGTTCTACTCTAATCGACCATATATTGGTAAAACTACCAGATAAAAAAATTTTCTCAGTAGTAGTAGAGAACAGTATATCAGATCACTATAGCACACTGTACGGCATCTACCAAAATGGTCCCAATACTAGTAAAAAGAAACCTCTAGATTTAGTAGTAAGCACGAACCAAGTAGATGTACTAATAAGAGATACAAATTGGACTACAATATTAGAAGAAACTAACGTCGAAACGCTTTTTAATAATTTAGTTAAAATGATGAGTGATATCTATGAAAAATCTACATATGTTGGTAAAGAAAGAAAGCGCCGAAAAAATACTGCATGGATTACACGAGATGTCACAGAGTACTGTAAGGATTTGACTTTATCGCAGATGGAAGAACAATAGGAACAACTCAGCATACAAAACAGAGTACAAACAATTTCGCAACCAGGTTAACAAGATAGTATCCAAAAGCAGGAACGAATACTATAAAAGGAAGTTCGAACAAACAAAATGTGATCCTAAAAAAACATAGGCTGTGATCAATGAAGTATTGGGGAGAAAGGTACCATCTATTGACGAAATTATTAGTACAAATTTTTCACTATGTCCCAATAGAACAAGATCTCTAGTAAATGAATTTGGACATCTCTTTTCTCAGCAAGCAACATCCCTTATACACTCATGTACTACGGTAACATCCACCCATCAGAAGACAACACTAAGCAACTCATTACATTTGAGCGAAATAGACTCCTCAGAAGAAAGGAATTTGTTGAACCAGTTATGCATAAATAAGGCACCTGGAGTAGATGGAATCAGAGCTAGAGACTTAAAAACACACGCCGATATATTTACTCCAATAATCACAAAACTTGTGAACATGAGTTTCGATACATCTACGATACCAAAGAAGCTGAAAGAAGCGATTGTAAGACCAATATACAAGGGAAGTACGAAAACGGAAATTTCAAATTATCGACCGATTGCAATACTGCCTGCAATAGAGAAGATAATGGAACACATTGTAGCTGACCGTATATAAAATAATCAGCAAGCACAGTATGGATTCCAAAAGGGGAGAAGCACGAACAGACTCCTTGGTGACTTCGCAGACTTAATCAACTCAAATCTGAGCAAACGCCATCATGTGCTAGTTCTATTTTTAGACTTTAGCAAAGCATTCGACACTCTGGACCATAGCAAACTAATTGATGCTTTGCAAAACGTGGGAATTAGAGGAAAGGTGGCGTACTGGATGGTAGACTATTTGAGAGAGAGGGACTTAAGTGTAAAAATAAAGGACTGTTGCAGCGATTCAAACGAAGTGGAGTATGGAGTTCCACAGGGGTCTAAACTTGGTCCTCTACTGTTTGTACTATACACAAATACATTGCTGAACTGTTTAAAAAAAAGTCAGGAATTTGCGTACGCTGATGACATAGCAATTGTTGTGTGCCACAGGTCTATAGAAGATGCGAAAAGAATGGTGCAAGATTAGTTTGCAAAATTTTAAAGTTAACTTAAAAACAACGTAAATTGAATGTATAGATAAGAGACAATTAATTTAAAATTCTAAACTAAATAATATTTTGCACTTCTTATATTCTTCTATCTACATATATAAAAAAGAGTTGGCGTACGTAACACCGCTCATAACTTGGGAACGGGTGGTCCGATTTGAGCCGTCTTTTTTTTGTTGTCTTCGTCTCCGCCCAAGAAACATTTTTGCGGCGAAAAAAATTTAAATTTCTGAAGAAAAATTGGAAAATTCGGAAATATCTATTTTCAATACATTTTGTATGGAGAATTTCCTTTTTTTCATCTTGATCGAAATATTACAATTCAAAAGGTTTAAAATTGGGAAAAGTTTCCTGGACAATCATTATTTCATTTTGAAGAAATAATACAACAAAATTAATTGCCAGAACTCCAAATTTGGAAAATTTTTAATCGGAAAAACCCTTTTCTCACGCATTCACATGCAACAACATTGCCCACACATTCAAATGCAATTTGACAGGTGTCCTTTTAGCTTCGTCGTTTCACCATGGACTAACATATGTACATATACTAGACGGCAAACTTTGATGCATTTGACAGATTGGCTCCACCAAGCTAAATTGGCCCACCTAGAAGCTTGAATGTATTTCACCTAGAAGCTTACCCAGATGTTAAACCATTTCAACGTTGGATGAACATTTTACCAAATTTTATACTGTACACTTCTTCCTCCTCTTCTATAAACTCAGTTTTACTGTGGGGGGAAATGATTAAATATGCGCTGGCACAATCAAGTGAACATTATGAAGGTCAGCACATATTTTATGATTTTGCCGGTGATTGAAGAGGATATTTCAGTGATTACGGTGAGTTTATCGAAAACATTTAACGTTGCTAATGTTTTCAGTGCGCATCAGATAACATTGCTTCGAGGATGATAATTCAACTTCTTCGAAATTGTAGTTTCAGTATTCGGGAGACATTATGCCGCCGATCAGAAGATCAAACATTGGCTCACGCAGTCGTAATGCACAAAGATTGGCGATTTGCCGTGCAAATCAAACGCCTGATCAACGCGCCGAAGCGAATAAACTGATTCGAGTACATGTGTCGCGATTTCTCACAGGACGAACTCAGGAGGAACAAGAAGCACACGCAGCTGCTGAACGACTGAGACAGCAGCGCATTCGCGATCTGCTTCGTCAAGTTGAATCAAGCGCCAATCGTCGGGTGAGAAAAGTTGCCGTGAATGTCCAATTATATCGCGCCGATTTCCAATATGACTGCACGATTTATACAGCGAACCGCCGTGTGTTACGATTGGGCCCATAAATGTGGTTTGCCAATATTGCAATGCGCTAAAGTTTCATTCGGAGACACCAGGATTGTGTTGTGCAGGTGGTAAAGTCAAATAACCACCGCTGACGCAACCACCAGACACTCTTTGCTTTACGGTGACTTACCAGAATCAAGACATTGCTTGACGAATGCCCACGAATACAAAGGTTGCTTTCCAATGACGTCATTCGGTGCGAATATTGTTGGAGATCGTGGATTTAATCCTTGCACTCGCCATGACAATCAATAAATCACAAGATCAATCCTTAAAAGTGTGTGGGATTAATCTCGAATTACCATGCTTCTCGCATGATCAATATATGTGGCATGTTCGCGTGTTGGAAAGCTTTCGTCTTTGTTTATTTACGCGCCGGACAGCAAAACATAGAACGTAGTCTACCACTGGCATGCGATTCCCTGAACCTCTTTACTTTCCGTGTAAATAAAGGATGTTGAATCCGAAAAGTGTTTCATTCAATCAATGATTGAAATTCGAGCGACATCATTTGTTATCGATCGCAAATGTTCGATCAAAAATTAATGCTCGAAATTATTTCTATCAAAAAATCAGTTTTGGGCGGGACGACGTTCACCGTGTCCGCTGGCTTACTATAAAAATGTTATTTTATCTGAAAGCCCAATTCATGAGATTAATGTTTGCCAATGATTTCAGTACAAATATATTCTGTTAATTTTATCTTGGGTTACGTTTTTCAACAAACACGACAATGTTGACTTTCAAGACGTCAATTGTTGCCTGTTTATCACCATAGTTCAGTAACTTCACGTAGTCTCACAGATAATAATTGAGGGGTGGCAAATCGTTCGATCCTGATAGCCAATTGACATGTCTATCTCTCGAAAACTTACCTTATACGAAGCAGAAGGCTTTGGGATGCTTAATTGCGATTCTGTAATATTAAGTCGCAGACCATGTGCAGCCGAACAATTTACGGAGGCCAAAGACTGCTACAAAGTTGCTAAAACAGGCATCTAAAAAATGTGATGAGGTTAGAGGGGCATAAGGAGGAAAAATTGCGGTATATTCTAGGACAATTTATGCGTTTAGAGGTACAGAGAATTATGGAAAATACTACAAGTTTTCACGGATTCACCTCTCGCTAATATCTGACAAACGTGATAAAATTTTTCAATACTCCAAGTGCCACAACAATTATTCAATAAACAAAAGCTCCTTCAAGTGCAGTTAACCATTCTATTTGTATTTAAATTTTGCCACACTTCTGCAAACACAACACGTGGCAATTCCAAATTTCAATGATTACGGTGAGTTTATCGAAAACATTTAACGTTTCTAATGTTTTCAGTGCGCATCAGATAACATTGCTTCGAGGATGATAATTCAACTTCTTCGACATTGTAGTTTCAGTATTCGGGAGACATTATGCCGCCGATCAGAAGATCAAACATTGGCTCACGCAGTTGTAATGCACAAAGATTGGCGGTTCGCCGTGCAAATCAAACGCCTGATCAACGCGCCGAAGCGAATAAACTGATTCGAATACATGTGTCGCGAATTCGTACAGGACGAACTCAGGAGGAACAAGAAGCACACGCAGCTGCTGAACGACTGAGACAGCAGCGCCAATCGTCGGGTGAGAAAAGTTGCCGTGAATGTCCAATTACATCGCGCCGATTTCCATAAATGTGTTACGATTGGGCCCATAAATGTGGTTTGCCAATATTGCAATGCGCTAAAGTTTCATTCGGAGACACCAGGATTGTGTTGTGCAGGTGGTAAAGTCAAATAACCACCGCTGACGCAACCACCAGACACTCTTTGCTTTACGGTGACTTACCAGAACCAAGACATTGCTTGACGAATGCCCACAAATACAAAGGTTGCTTTCCAATGACGTCATTCGGTGCGAATATTGTTGGAGATCGTGGATTTAATCCTTGCACTTGCCATGACAATCAATAAATCACAAGATCAATCCTTAAAAGTGTGTGGGATTAATCTCGAATTACCATGCTTCTCGCATGATCAATATATGTGGCATGTTCGCGTGTTGGAAAGCTTTCGTCTTTGTTTATTTACGCGCCGGACAGCAAAACATAGAACGTAGTCTACCACTGAACCTCTTTACTTTCCGTGTAAATAAAGGATGTTGAATCCGAAAAGTGTTTCATTCAATCAATGATTGAAATTCGAGTGACATCATTTGTTATCGATCGCAAATGTTCGATCAAAAATTAATGCTCGAAATTATTTCTATCAAAAAATCAATTTTGGGCGGGACGACGTTCACCGTGTCCGCTGGCTTACTATAAAAATGTTATTTTATTTGAAAGCCCAATTCATGAGATAAATGTTTGCCAATGATTTCAGTACAAATATATTCTGTTAATTTTATCTTGGGTTACGTTTTTCAACAAACACGACAATGTTGACTTTCAAGACGTCACGACGTCACGGGCCCATAAATGTGGTTTGCCAATATTGCAATGCGCTAAAGTTTCATTCGGAGACACCGGGTTTGTGTTGTGCAGGTGGTAAAGTCAAATTACCACCGTTGACGCAACCACCAGACACTCTTTGCTTTACGGCGACTTACCAGAATCAAGACATTGCTTGACGAATGCCCACAAATACAACGATTAATTTCCAATGACGTCATTCTGTGCGAATATTGTTGAAGATCGTGGATTTGATCATTGCACTTGCCATGACAATCAATAAATCACAATTCCAGTCTTTGGAAGTGTTTGGGATTAATCTCGAATTCCCATGCTTCTCGCATGGCCAATTATATGTGGCATGTTCGCGTGTTGGAAAGCTTTTCGTCTTTGTTTATTTACGCGCCGGACAACAAAACAAAGAACGTAGCCTACCACAAAGCATTGAATTGACCTGACATGTGATTCCCTGAACCTCTTTACATTCTGTGTAAATAAAGGATAATTGAATTCGAAAAGTGTTTCATACAATCAATGATTGAAATTCGAGTGGCATTATTTGTATCAATTGCAAATGTTCGATCAAATATTAATTTCGGGTGGAATCCGGAATGCTCGAAATAATTTCTATCAATAAATGCTACTTTCCACAGTCACCTAGTTAAAACATCTTTCATTCAAAACGCCCATGCGACTCGCCCGCTGACAATAGCCAAAATCAATCAGCAAGTGGCTCTCAGTGTTAAGATAAGAGAACCAGCAATAACAACAACAACGTTTACGTTAATAATCTGCTGACAAATACGAATAAACACTTACTGTGGCAAACAAAGAACAAAGCGAAAGAAGAAGAATGAAGATTTGTTTGGGAAACGTCAGGAAAATATTTGCAAGGAGGGAGGAGAGAGCGGAAGCTTTGTTTATTAAGTCTATTACCGACATAGACAAAATAAAGCGAATTTAAAGAATGTAGCTAATGAATTAGTGAACAATTTTTATTTGTTTTTTGTTGTAATGGATGATTATATTTATGAAGAAGACCTTATAGATCTGAATTTCGTGGTATATAAGGATTTTATGGAAGCAGAAAATTAATTAAAAAAAATGAATTTTCGTTGTTTATGGCTTAATGTGCGATCGTTGAGGAAAAATTGGGATGTTTTTTGTGTAAGTGTGCGTTCAATCATGATAATTATATTGATGTTATTGTGTTGGTAGAGATAAATATTTAAATATTTAATATTTAAAATGGCAACAAACTCGGGCTCCGCAACATAAAGCACACCTAAACCGTTTGTGCAACTCGCTAAAAAAGACCATCAATGATTTTAAAAATCGTGGAATACAAAGTTACCTTGAAAGTTTAACTGCAGAAAAAGATTCTAATTATTCGCTTTGGAAGGCTATAAAGGGTATCAAAAAACCTAAAATTCAAGCCGCCCCAATTAAAAGAAATAATAATGAATGGGCCAGAGATGACAAAGAGAAAGCGCAAGTTTTTTCCAACCATCTGGAAGAAACTTTCAAACCGTTTGATGGACAAGCGCTTATTCAAAATATGTGCGCATCGGATATAGACAATAGCGTCATAAGAAACGCAACGCTAAATGAACTCAAGCAGGAAATAAAGAATTTAAAGTCTAAGAAAGCTCCTGGATATGATCTTATCACAGGAGAGGTTCTCAAAGAACTACCTAGAAAAGCTTTAATTAAACTTCTTTTCATTATAAATGCCGCGCTTAGACTAGAATATGTTCCCAGCCAATGGAAATTCGCGGAAGTTATAATGGTTCTTAAGCCAGGAAAACCGCCGAACGAGAAAACGTCTTATAGACCAATTTCGCTTCTTTCGATTGTATCTAAAGTATTCGAGATAATATTGCTTAGGCGAATACAGCCAATTATAGAAGAAAAACGTCTTATCCCGGATCATCAATTCGGGTTTAGAAGCAAGCACTCTACGGTGGACCAAGTACATAGAATAACAGATGTAATAGAAAAATCACTTGAAGGAAAAATGATTTGCTCAAGTGTATTCCTTGACGTCTCTCAAGCTTTTGACAAGGTCTGGCATGAAGGCTTAAAGTTTAAATTGCGGCAAGTTCTGCCCTATCCTTTATTTCATATTTTAAAGACCTATCTTACGAATAGATTATTCCGCGTCAAACACGGAAACGAATATTCAGACTTTAAGGAAATATTGGCTGGGGTACCGCAAGGTAGCGTCCTTGGTCCACTCTTGTATCTATTATATACTCGTGATATACCGCAAGTAGATGGTACTGCGCTGGCTACATTTGCCGACGACACTGCTATCTTGGCAGTAGGTAAAACTGTCGAAGAGACTACGGAAAAATTTCTAGAAGCATTGGATAGAGTAAATGAATGGACAAAGGTTTGGCGAATCGCTCTGAATGAAACCAAATCTGTTCATGTAAATTTTACTTACAAAAAAATTAATAATTTGCCGACCTTTTCAAACTCGGTTCGAATTCCGTTTGCAAACGAGGCTAAGTATCTTGGAATGATACTCGATGCAAAGCTGAAATGGAAGTCGCATGTAAAGAAAAAACGCATAGAGCTAGAAAGCAAATACAGAGAAATGTATGGGTTACTTGGAAAGTATTCCAAGCTTAATATAGGAAACAAACTGCTTTTATACAAGCAAGTGCTAAAGCCAGTCTGGACATATGGTATACAACTCTGGGGTTGTACCAAAATAAGTAATATTAATATTTTACAAACTTTTGAAAATAAAGTGCTAAGAGGAATTGTTAATGCACCGTGGTATATCAGAAATAGAGATATACACAGAGATCTCGGCATTATAACAATCGAAGACGGAATCAGAAACTATGCGAGAAGCATAAAAGTCGACTAGAAAGTCACGTAAATAATACAGTCCTTCAAATTTTGGATGACAGTAATTTACTGCGCCGTCTACAAAGAACCAAAATTTGGACTTAGCGCGATAGTGAGCAACCGCGTTTAAACTGCGGAGCTAGCAGGAACTAGCAGGAAAATCCATTGCGCCGACTATAAAGGACGAATCCTTTTGACTTGGCGAGATAAGGATTTACCGCGTTTAGATTGTGGATTAACCGCGTTTATATTGCGGAACCTGTAGGATCTTTCAATGGAAAGTAACCTACCAAACGCTTCTATTTCGTGATATAAAAATTGCTTGATAAGTTATTTCTTAGTTGCAATATCTAACAAATTTATATCGAAGGCTGGTGTTTTTGGTCAGTAAGAATCTGACACTACTATGAGCACGCGCTTGCTATTCTCATAGTGTCTATGGAAGATTTTCACCTACCCTCGGAAAAAAATATTTACGAGGAAGAAAATGGTTGGTACTATTTGGATGGATTTTGTTCCGAATTCATGAATAGGGTGCATAAAAAAGGCGGCGGAATTGCCATGTTTATAAAAAACAATTTAAAATACGAAAGACTTTTTATTCGAACGGAATCGTATGAGAACCTGACTAATAGAATCGTATCGGATTCTAAAGGAAAAATAATAAGTGCAATATACAGGCCACCGAAGAACAACGAATTACAATTTTTTGATGAGCTTGTAAAGATTACAAATTTGAGAGAAACACACTGTGACATCGTAATCTTAGGGGACGTAAATATTAATGTAAAAGATAGAGCGAGAAGTTATGTACAAAGTTATGAAGAAACCGTGGCTTCAAAGGTATTGTTTAATGTTATAAAAAATGCGACTAGGATTGATCTGAGATAAGGTAGTTCTACTCTAATCGACCATATATTGGTAAACCTACCAGAAAACAAAATTTTCTCAGTAGTAGTAGAGAACAGTATATCAGATCACTATAGCACACTGTACGGCATCTACCAAAATGGTCCCAATACTAGTAAAAAGAAACCTCTAGATTTTGTAGTAAGCACGAAGCAAGTAGATGCACTAATAAGAGATACAAATTGGACTACAATATTAGAAGAAACTAACGTCGAAACGCTTTTTAATAATTTAGTTAAAATGATGAGTGATATCTATGAAAAATCTACATATGTTGGTAAAGAAAGAAAGCGCCGGAAAAATACTGCATGGATTACACGAGATGTCACAGAGTACTGTAAGGAAAGGGTTAGACTTTATCGCAGATGGAAGAACAATAGGAACAACTCAGCATACAAAACAGAGTACAAACAATTTCGCAACCAGGTTAACAAGATAGTATCCAAAAGCAGGAACGAATACTATAAAAGGAAGTTCGAACAAACAAAATGTGATCCTAAAAAAACATGGGCTGTGATCAATGAAGTATTGGGGAGAAAGGTACCATCTATTGACGAAATTATTAGTACAAATTTTTCACTATGTCCCAATAGAACAAGATCTCTAATAAATGAATTTGGACATCTCTTTTCTCAGCAAGCAACATCCCTTATACACTCATGTACTACGGTAACATCCACCCATCAGAAGACAACACTAAGCAACTCTTTACATTTGAGCGAAATAGACTCCTCAGAAGAAAGGAATTTGTTGAACCAGTTATGCATAAATAAGGCACCTGGAGTAGATGGAATCAGAGCTAGAGACTTAAAAATACATGCCGATATATTTACTCCAATAATCACAAAACTTGTGAACTTGAGTTTCGATACATCTACGGTACCAAAGAAGCTGAAAGAAGCGATTGTAAGACCAATATACAAGGGAAGTACGAAAACGGAAATTTCAAATTATCGACCGATTGCAATACTGCCTGCAATAGAGAAGATAATGGAACACATTGTAGCTGACCGTATATGGAAATTCGTCGAGCAGCATAAAATAATTAGCAAGCACAGTATGGATTCCAAAAGGGGAGAAGCACGAATCGACTCCTTGGTGAATTCGCAGACTTAATCAACTCAAATCTGAGCAAACGCCATCATGTGCTAGTTCTATTTTTAGACTTTAGCAAAGCATTCGACACTCTGGACCATAGCAAACTAATTGATGCTTTGCAAAACGTGGGAATTAGAGGAAAGGTGGCGTACTGGATGGTAGACTATTTGAGAGAGAGGGACTTAAATGTAAAAATAAAGGACTGTTGCAGCGACTCAAACGAAGTGAAGTATGGAGTTCCACAGGGGTCTAAACTTGGTCCTCTACTGTTTGTACTATACACAAATACATTGCTGAAATTTTTAAAAAAAAGTCAGCCATTTGCGTACGCTGATGACATAGCAATTGTTGTGTGCCACAGGTCTACAGAAGATGCGAAAAGAATGGTGCAAGATTAGTTTGCAAAATTTTAAAGTTAACTTAAAAACAACGTAAATTGAATGTATAGATAAGAGACAATTAATTTAAAATTCTAAACTAAATAATATTTTGCACTTCTTATATTCTTCTATCTACATATATAAAAAAGAGTTGGCGTACGTAAGACCGCTCATAACTTGGGAACGGGTGGTCCGATTTGAGCCGTCTTTTTTTTGTTGTCTTCGTCTCCGCCCAAGAAACATTTTTGCGGCGAAAAAAATTTAAATTTCTGAAGAAAAATTGGAAAATTCGGAAATATCGATTTTCAATACATTTTGTATGGAGAATTTCCTTTTTTTCATCTTGATCGAAATATTACAATTCAAAAGGTTTAAAATTGGGAAAAGTTTCCTGGACAATCATTATTTCATTTTGAAGAAATAATACAACAAAATTAATTGCCAGAACTCCAAATTTGGAAAATTTTTAATCGGAAAAACCCTTTTCTCACGCATTCACATGCAACAACATTGCCCACACATTCAAATGCAATTTGACAGGTGTCCTTTTAGCTTCGTCGTTTCACCATGGACTAACATATGTACATATACTAGACGGCAAACTTTGATGCATTTGACAGATTGGCTCCACCTAGCTAAATTGGCCCACCTAGAAGCTTGAATGTATTTCACCTAGAAGCTTACCCAGATGTTAAACCATTTCAACGTTGGATGAACATTTTACCCAATTTTATACTGCACACTTCTTCCTCCTCTTCTATAGACTCAGTTTTACTGTGGGGGGAAATGATTAAATATGCGCTGGCACAATCAAGTGAAGTTTATGAAGGTCAGCTCATATTTTGTGATTTTGCCGGTGATTGAAGAGGATATTTCAGTGATTACGGTGAGTTTATCGAAAACATTTAACGTTGCTAATGTTTTCAGTGCGCATCAGATGACATTGCTTCGAGGATGATAATTCAACTTCTTCGACATTGTAGTTTCAGTATTCGGGAGACATTATGCCGCCGATCAGAAGATCAAACATTGGCTCACGCAGTCGTAATGCACAAAGATTGGCGATTTGCCGTGCAAATCAAACGCCTGATCAACGCGCCGAAGCGAATAAACTGATTCGAGTACATGTGTCGCGATTTCTTACAGGACGAACTCAGGAGGAACAAGAAGCACACGCAGCTGCTGAACGACTGAGACAGCAGCGCATTCGCGATCTGCTTCGTCAAGTTGAATCAAACGCCAATCGTCGGGTGAGAAAAGTTGCCGTGAATGTCCAATTACATCGCGCCGATTTCCAATATGACTGCACGATTTACTACAGCGAACCCCCGTGTGTTACGATTGGGCCCATAAATGTGGTTTGCCAATATTGCAATGCGCTAAAGTTTCATTCGGAGACACCAGGATTGTGTTGTGCAGGTGGTAAAGTCAAATAACCACCGCTGACGCAACCACCAGACACTCTTTGCTTTACGGCGACTTACCAGAATCAAGACATTGCTTGACGAATGCCCACAAATACAAAGGTTGCTTTCCAATGACGTCATTCGGTGCGAATATTGTCGGAGATCGTGGATTTAATCCTTGCACTCACCATGACAATCAATAAATCACAGGGCCAATCTTTCTAAGTGTTTGGGATTAATCTCGAATTCCCATGCTTCTCGCATGGCCAATTATATGTGGCATGTTCGCGTGTTGGAAAGCTTTTCGTCTTTGTTTATTTACGCGCCGGATAACAAAACAAGGAACGTAGTCTACCACAAATCATTGAATTGACCTGACATGTGATTCCCTGAACCTCTTTACATTCTGTGTAAATAAAGGATAATTGAATTCGAAAAGTGTTTCATGCAATCAATGATTGAAATTCGAGTGGCATCATTTGTATGGATCGCAAATAATCGATCAAATATTAATTTCGGGTGGAGTCCGGAATGCTCGAAATAATTTCTATAAAAAAATCAATTCTGGGCGGGACGAAGTTCGCCGGGTCCGCTAGTATATATATCAAAAAGAGTTGGCATACGTAAGACCGCTCATAACTCGGGAACGGATGGTCCGATTTGAGCTGTCTTTTTTTTGTTGTCTTCGTCTCCGCCCAAGGAACATTTTTACGGCGAAAAAATTGGAAAATTTTGAAGAAAAATTGAAAAATTCGGAAGAATCGATTTTCCATACATTTTGTATGGGGAATTTTCTTTTTTTTTCGAAATATTACAATTCAAAAGGTTTAAAATTGGGAAAGTTTCCCGGACAAATAAATAATACAATGAAATTAATTGCCAGAACTCCAAATTTGGAAAATTTTTAATCGGAAAAACCCTTTTCTCACGCATTCACATGCAATTTGACAGGTGTCCTTTTTGGTTCGTCATTTCACCATGGACTAACATATGTACATATACTAGACGGCAAACTTTGATGCATTTGACAGATTGGCTCCACCAAGCTAAATTGGTCCACCTGGAAGCTTGAATGTATTTAACCTTAAAGCTTACCCAGATGTTAAACCATTTCAACGTCGGGTGAACATTTTACCCCATTTTATACTGTACACTTCTTCCTCCTCTTCTATAAACTTAGTTTTCCTGTGGGCGAAATGATCAAATATGCGCTGGCACAATCAAGTGAAGTTTATGAAGGTCAGCACATATTTTATGATTTTGCCGGTGATTGAAGTGGATATTTCAGTGATTACGGTGAGTTTATCTAAAACATTTAACGTTTCTAAAGTTTTCAGTTCGAATCAGATAATATTTCTTCGCGGATGATTATTCAACTTCTTCGACATTGTTGTTTCAGTATTCGGAAGACATTATGCTGCCGATCAGAAGATTAAACATTGGCTCACGCAGTCGTAATGCACAAAGGTTAGCGATTCGCCGTGCAAATCAAACGCCTGATCAACGCGGCGAAGCGAATGAACTGATTCGAGTACATGTGTCGCGAATTCGTACAGGACGAACTCAGGAGGAACAAGAAGCACACGCAGCTGCTGAACGACTGAGTCAGCAGTGCATTCCCGATCTGCTTCGTCAAGTTGAATGAAACGCCAATCGTCGAGTGAGAAAAGCTGCCGTGAATGTCCAATTACATAGCATTAATTTCCAATATGACTGCACGGTTCACTACAGCGAACTGCCGTGTGTTACGATTGGGTCCATGGGCGTGATTTTCCAGTATTGCAATGCGCTAAAGTTTCATTCGGAGACACCAGGATTGTGTTGTGCAGGTGGCAAAGTCAAATTACCGCTGTTGACGCAACCACCGGAAACATTGCGCCCTTTGCTTTACGGTGACTTACCAGAATCAAGACATTGCTTGACGAATGCCCACAAATACAAAGGTTGCTTTCCAATGACGTCATTCGGTGCGAATATTGTCGGAGATCGTGGATTTAATCCTTGCACTCGCCATGACAATCAATAAATCACAAGATCAATCTTTAAAAGTGTGTGGGATTAATCTCGAATTCCCATGCTTTTCGCATGATCAATATGTGTGGCATGTTCGCGTGTTGGAAAGCTTTCGTCTTTGTTTATTTACGCGCCGGACAGCAAAACATAGAACGTAGTCTACCACTGGCATGCGATTCCCTGAACCTCATGTTTATAAAAAACAATTTAAAATACGAAAGACTTTTTATTCGAACGGAATCGTATGAGAACCTGACTAATAGAATCGTACCGGATTCTAAAGGAAAAATAATAAGTGCAATATACAGGCCACCGAAGAACAACGAATTACAATTTTTTGATGAGCTTGTAAAGATTACAAATTTGAGAGAAACACACTGTGACATCGTAATCTTAGGGGACGTAAATATTAATGTAAAAGATAGAGCGAGAAGTTATGTACAAAGTTATGAAGAAACCGTGGCTTCAAAGGTATTGTTTAATGTTATAAAAAATGCGACTAGGATTGATCTGAGATAAGGTAGTTCTACTCTAATCGACCATATATTGGTAAACCTACCAGAAAACAAAATTTTCTCAGTAGTAGTAGAGAACAGTATATCAGATCACTATAGCACACTGTACGGCATCTACCAAAATGGTCCCAATACTAGTAAAAAAAACCTCTAGATTTTGTAGTAAGCACGAAGCAAGTAGATGCACTAATAAGAGATACAAATTGGACTACAATATTAGAAGAAACTAACGTCGAAACGCTTTTTAATAATTTAGTTAAAATGATGAGTGATATCTATGAAAAATCCACATATGTTGGTAAAGAAAGAAAGCGCCGAAAAAATACTGCATGGATTACACGAGATGTCAGAGAGTACTGTAAGGAAAGGGTTAGACTTTATCGCAGATGGAAGAACAATAGGAACAACTCAGCATACAAAACAGAGTACAAACAATTTCGCAACCAGGTTAACAAGATAGTATCCAAAAGCAGGAACGAATACTATAAAAGGAAGTTCGAACAAACAAAATGTGATCCTAAAAAAACATGGGCTGTGATCAATGAAGTATTGGGGAGAAAGGTACCATCTATTGACGAAATTATTAGTACAAATTTTTCACTATGTCCCAATAGAACAAGATCTCTAATAAATTAATTTGGACATCTCTTTTCTCAGCAAGCAACAACCCTTATACACTCATGTACTACGGTAACATCCACTCATCAAAAGACAACACTAAGCAACTCATTACATTTGAGCGAAATAGACTCCTCAGAAGAAAGGAATTTGTTGAACCAGTTATGAATAAATAAGGCACCTGGAGTAGATGGAATCAGAGCTAGAGACTTAAAAACACATGCCGATATATTTACTCCAATAATCACAAAACTTGTGAACTTGAGTTTCGATACATCTACGATACCAAAGAAGCTGAAAGAAGCGATTGTAAGACCAATATACAAGGGAAGTACGAAAACGGAAATTTCAAATTATCGACCGATTGCAATACTGCCTGCAATAGAGAAGATAATGGAACACATTGTAGCTGACCGTATATAAAATAATCAGCAAGCACAGTATGGATTCCAATAGGGGAGAAGCACGAACCGAATCCTTGGTGACTTCGCAGACTTAATCAACTCAAATCTGAGCAAACGCCATCATGTGCTAGTTCTATTTTTAGACTTTAGCAAAGCATTCGACACTCTGGACCATAGCAAACTAATTGATGCTTTGCAAAACGTGGGAATTAGAGGAAAGGTGGCGTACTGGATGGTAGACTATTTGAGAGAGAGGGACTTAAGTGTAAAAATAAAGGACTGTTGCAGCGATTCAAACGAAGTGGAGTATGGAGTTCCACAGGGGTCTAAACTTGGTCCTCTACTGTTTGTACAATACACAAATACATTGCTGAACTGTTTAAAAAAAAGTCAGCCATTTGCGTACGCTGATGACATAGCAATTGTTGTGTGCCACAGGTCTATAGAAGATGCGAAAAGAATGGTGCAAGATTAGTTTGCAAAATTTTAAAGTTAACTTAAAAACAACGTAAATTGAATGTATAGATAAGAGACAATTAATTTAAAATTCTAAACTAAATAATATTTTGCACTTCTTATATTCTTCTATCTACATATATAAAAAAGAGTTGGCGTACGTAACACCGCTCATAACTTGGGAACGGGTGGTCCGATTTGAGCCGTCTTTTTTTTGTTGTCTTCGTCTCCGCCCAAGAAACATTTTTGCGGCGAAAAAAATTTAAATTTCTGAAGAAAAATTGGAAAATTCGGAAATATCTATTTTCAATACATTTTGTATGGAGAATTTCCTTTTTTTCATCTTGATCGAAATATTACAATTCAAAAGGTTTAAAATTGGGAAAAGTTTCCTGGACAATCATTATTTCATTTTGAAGAAATAATACAACAAAATTAATTGCCAGAACTCCAAATTTGGAAAATTTTTAATCGGAAAAACCCTTTTCTCACGCATTCACATGCAACAACATTGCCCACACATTCAAATGCAATTTGACAGGTGTCCTTTTAGCTTCGTCGTTTCACCATGGACTAACATATGTACATATACTAGACGGCAAACTTTGATGCATTTGACAGATTGGCTCCACCTAGCTAAATTGGCCCACCTAGAAGCTTGAATGTATTTCACCTAGAAGCTTACCCAGATGTTAAACCATTTCAACGTTGGATGAACATTTTACCAAATTTTATACTGTACACTTCTTCCTCCTCTTCTATAAACTCAGTTTTACTGTGGGGGGAAATGATTAAATATGCGCTGGCACAATCAAGTGAACATTATGAAGGTCAGCACATATTTTATGATTTTGCCGGTGATTGAAGAGGATATTTCAGTGATTACGGTGAGTTTATCGAAAACATTTAACGTTGCTAATGTTTTCAGTGCGCATCAGATAACATTGCTTCGAGGATGATAATTCAACTTCTTCGAAATTGTAGTTTCAGTATTCGGGAGACATTATGCCGCCGATCAGAAGATCAAACATTGGCTCACGCAGTCGTAATGCCCAAAGATTGGCGATTTCCCGTGCAAATCAAACGCCTGATCAACGCGCCGAAGCGAATAAACTGATTCGAGTACATGTGTCGCGATTTCTCACAGGACGAACTCAGGAGGAACAAGAAGCACACGCAGCTGCTGAACGACTGAGACTTCAGCGCATTCGCGATCTGCTTCGTCAAGTTGAATCAAGCGCCAATCGTCGGGTGAGAAAAGTTGCCGTGAATGTCCAATTATATCGCGCCGATTTCCAATATGACTGCACGATTTATACAGCGAACCGCCGTGTGTTACGATTGGGCCCATAAATGTGGTTTGCCAATATTGCAATGCGCTAAAGTTTCATTCGGAGACACCAGGATTGTGTTGTGCAGGTGGTAAAGTCAAATAACCACCGCTGACGCAACCACCAGACACTCTTTGCTTTACGGTGACTTACCAGAATCAAGACATTGCTTGACGAATGCCCACAAATACAAAGGTTGCTTTCCAATGACGTCATTCGGTGCGAATATTGTTGGAGATCGTGGATTTAATCCTTGCACTCGCCATGACAATCAATAAATCACAAGATCAATCCTTAAAAGTGTGTGGGATTAATCTCGAATTACCATGCTTCTCGCATGATCAATATATGTGGCATGTTCGCGTGTTGGAAAGCTTTCGTCTTTGTTTATTTACGCGCCGGACAGCAAAACATAGAACGTAGTCTACCACTGGCATGCGATTCCCTGAACCTCTTTACTTTCCGTGTAAATAAAGGATGTTGAATCCGAAAAGTGTTTCATTCAATCAATGATTGAAATTCGAGTGACATCATTTGTTATCGATCGCAAATGTTCGATCAAAAATTAATGCTCGAAATTATTTCTATCAAAAAATCAATTTTGGGCGGGACGACGTTCACTGTGGCCGCTGGCTTACTATGAAAATGTTATTTTATTTGAAAGCCCAATTCATGAGATTAATGTTTGCCAATGATTTCAGTACAAATATATTCTGTTCATTTTATCTTGGGTTACGTTTTTCAACAAACACGACAATGTTGACTTTCAAGACGTCAATTGTTGCCTGTTTATCACCATAGTTCAGTAACTTCACGTAGTCTCACAGATAATAATTGAGAGGTGGCAAATCGTTCGATCCTGACAGCCAATTGACATGTCCATCTCTCGAAAACTTACCTTATACGAAGCAGAAGGCTTTGGGATGCTTAATTGCGATTCTGTAATATTAAGTCGCAGACCATGTGCAGCCGAACAACTTACGGAGGCCAAAGACTGCTACAAAGTTGCTAAAACAAGCGTCTAAAAAATGTGATGAGGTTAGAGGGGCATAAGCAGAAAAAATTGCGATATATTCTAGGACAATTTATGCGTTTAGAGGTACAGAGAATTATGGAAAATACTACAAGTTTTCACGGATTCACCTCTCGCTAATATCTGACAAACGTGATAAAACTTTTCAATACTTCAAGTGCCACAACAATTATTCAATAAACAAAAGCTCCTTCAAGTGCAGTTAACCATTCTATTTGTATTTAAATTTTGCCACACTTCTGCAAACACAACACGTGGCAATTCCACAACTCCTCTGTTTAAACCATCTACGAGTATACCAGCAAACTTCCTCGACTTTTGTAATGCCATGAAAATCACTTGTTTAAGATGGAGCTGAAGGAAGTTCACCGCCCGCAAATCAGAATGCATTTGGGATTATTACAAAATACCATTAACATAAAAAAACTACTCACTCACTTCTTCCGGTACAAGCATTGGTTGCTTCTGCCTCCGCCGCCGTCTCTTGTCTGAAATGGTAGTCTCATCCACCTTCCTCCCCTCCTACATTGGTGGAGCCGCCCTTTCGCAATGTTTTACAATACTGTACATGCTTAATATGAAATGTTTTTAAAACCCTCCCTTATTCAGTGCTGTCAGCACGTGATTTGAATTTTTCAAACATGTTCTTCGTTTGTGAATTGTGCGGGGGGGCCTCCTTTAAACCAAAAAGGGAGGACCAAGAGGGTCGAGACAAATATCTGCTGGAAATTCACCGAATTATAAATTACGCCTCCCCCGTGTGCAGTAGAAATATTAAAAAGAATAAATTATTTCATTTCCTGTTCCTGTTTTGGAGAGATGGAAAAATACCGTTGAGTTAAGGCGAACGCAGCGGCGAACCGGTAAAATTCAACGTCGTCGTTTGCATTCAAATGTAATCATCGCCGACTGTGTGCAGAGTGCCATTAGAATTTACCTAACGAACGACCCTCCTCCACCATTGTATCCACTTCACGACCATTCTGCGAGGACTCAATGCTTCGAATTTACGAGCAGCGCGACAAAGAACGAAGAACTATCATCGGCTGGTTCCTAGGGGCTGGCTCGTTTTTCCTTATTTTCTTGTTTTTACCAGCAACACTCTTAACTTAAATGAATGCGATTCCGTTCAAAGCGGACACTTCAGGACAACAAACTTTAGGGTCGCTGGACGAAAGTAAGTTGAAATTCGTGTAAAAATGCCAAACGACGATAAATGTTATTTTGTCAGTAGCGGCCTGTGGCGTTCGACGTAACTGTACAGAGTATCTTCTTTGTATTTACTTCCATTTTATTGAAATATTTGCTTTCACGCGGGTAATTTATTTTAAAGTACTTATTTTTGAGTCGATCTGTCAGATTTATTTTTTCGGAGTCTGTAATAATTTTCGAAAATATGTACATAATTTAACCTTCATAAAAAAATAAATTTGCCTTAACGGAAAAGCACACTGTTAATAATTTAAAATTAATAAATTTATTTCAATTTACCGGTTCAATGGTATCGCTAAAAATCAAAGATAGCCTTGTTTCTATCGCTTCTGCTTTTATAGAATATTGAAGTTCTCGGTAGTCTAAGGCAAGTACATATGTAAATTCAAAGAGAAGCTGTAGGAAAGGAGACCCCTCAGCTGTACAATTACGGAGGCATCAGCCTCTTAAGCATCGCGTCGAATATCTTATCCGCCATATTGTGCGAACGCCAAAAAAGTTCCATTAACAACTTGATCGGACCAAAATGTTATGCTCCGGCTGATTCCTCAGAAAACCCAGGACAGATATTATGAACGTAAGTAATACATTATGAATGTAATATCTGTCTTGTTTTGGCATCCCTGCTTAACTCGTCCGTCCATGCAAGATAATGATGGAGAACATTCGCTATTCCATCAAGGTCGGTAATGATCTCACAAAATCCTTTGAAAAGGATTTGGACAGGGTGACGCACTTTAATTTTGAGGTGTAAGACCGCTACTATATTTGACAATGAAGAAAAACTCTTTGCTTATCGATGTTTCTTCGGGTTAAAAAAGGCAAATAAATTGTAAAGTCCTGTCCCGAAAAACTAAACAGACTGTAGGTATATCAGATTTTTATTAACCACGTCCTACTCTACATCGCGAAGGTAGATGAAGATATCCTTGGTCGTTTCGAACGAAAAATCCTTCTAAAGAAATTCGGCCGTTTGCCTCGGCGGACTTTAGTAGAAAAGATTAATCGACGAGCTAAACAAACTGTACATTGACCCAGTCAAAGGACTGCTCATTAGGCGTTTGAATTGGCTAGGACATGTATAGCGAATGGAAACCAACTACCTATTCCGAATTGACAAAGCAGTAGAGGAAGGCCTCGTGTTGGGAGGCTTGCACAAGTAGAAAAAGGACGTCAACTAACTCGAAGTGCACAACTGGAGGCAGTTAGCTAAAGACCGGGTTAATAGCAGAGGCTTGCTGGTTGATAGGCGCAAGTTTAGTCCCACCTAAGTAAGTAAGTTCGTAAATCATAAACAATTGAAATGATGTACATACAAAAAAAAAATAAAATACAAATTCTTGGCGCAACGGACCGTATGTGGTCCAGAGCCTAGCTTCTCGCGACCATTCGTGTTGTGCGTGTTATATTTTTCACACAAATAGAAGGGACCTACAGTTTAGAGCCATATCCGAAAGGCAAATTGAGAAGCTTTCTCTTGACAATTATTACTCTCGGACGTTTGTCAGACATTCGCGAGAGGTGGGACCGTGAAAAACTTTTTGGTGTTCTCTGGGACTCAAACCTCGAACCTCACGCTCAGCGATCCAACGCACTAACCACTTGAGCCACGGCGCCCACGAAATGATGTACATATTTACATATTTAAAGCGTTAGAAGCAGTTAATTACGCCAAAAATGGTGAACGATACCTATCAATATCGAAAATAGGTGTACATACATACACATGTACTGGTTCAAAATCAGTACATACATTTAAATTGGACCAATACAAGGCAAATAGTGTGAAATGCTGTCTGATCGCCATAATAATAAAACTCTAACTAAAATTTTTAACAAAACATAACTCTTCTATATATATGAAAAAGAGTTGGCGTACGTAAGACCGCTCATAACTCGGGAACGGATGGTCCGATTTGAGCTGTCTTTTTTTTTGTTGTCTTCGTCTCCGCCCAAGGAACATTTTTACGGCGAAAAAATTTAAAATTTTTGAAAAAAAATTGGAAAATTCGGAAAAATCGATTTTGAAGAAATAATACAATGAAATTAATTGTAAGAACCCCAAATTTGGAAAATTTTTAATCGGAAAACCCTTTTTCCACACATTCACATGCAACAACATTGCCCACACATTCAAATGCAATTTGACAGGTGTCCTTTTTGCTTCTTCATTTCACCTTGGACTAACTACATATGTACATATGTACGTATACTAGACGGCAAACTTCGATGCATTTGGGAGGTTGGCTCCACCAAGCTAAATGTGTTTCACCTAGAAGCTTACCCCGATGTTAAACCATTTCAACGCTGGATGAACATTTTACCCAATTTTATACTGTACACTTCTTCCTCCTCTTCTATAAACTCAGTTTTACTGTGGTCCCCAACATGATCAAATGTGCGCTGGCCCAATCAAGTGAAGTTTATGAAGGTCAGCTTATATTCTGTGAATTTGCCGGTGATTGAAATAGAAATTTAACGTTTCTATTGTTTTAAGTGCGAATCAGATAATATTGCTTCGAGGATGATAATTCAACTTCTTCGACATTGTACTTTCAGTGTTCGGGAGACATTATGCTGCCGATCAGAAGATCAAACATTGGCTCACGCAGTCGTAATGCACAAAGATTGGCGCTTCGCCGTGCAAATCAAGCGCCTGATCAACGCGCCGAAGCGAATGAACTGATTCGAGTACATCTGCGTAAAAAAAAGACAGCTCAAATCGGACCACCCGTTCCCAAGTTATGAGCTTTCTTAGGTACGCCAATAGAAATTATTTCGAGCATTCCGGATTCCACCCGAAATTAATATTTGATCGAACATTTGCGATCGATACAAATGATGCAACTCGAATTTCAATCATTGATTGCATGAAACACTTTTCGAATTCAATTATCCTTTATTTACACAGAATGTAAAGAGGTTCAGGGAATCACATGTCAGGTCAATTCAATGCTTTGTGGTAGACTACATTCTTTGTGTTGTTGTCCGGCGCGTAAATAAACAAAGACGAAAAGCTTTCCAACACGCGAACGTGCCACATATAATTGGCCATGCGAGAAGCATGGGAATTCGCGATTAATCCCAAACACTTCCAAAGATTGGCCTTGTGATTTATTGATTGTCATGGCGAGTGCAAGGATTAAATCCACGATCTTCAACAATATTCGCACCGAATGACGTCATTGGAAAGGAATCTTTATATTTGTGGGCATTCGTCAAGCAATGTCTTGATTCTGGTAAGTCGCCGTAAAGCAAAGAGTGTCTGGTGGTTGCGTCAACGGCGGTAATTTGACTTTACCACCTGCACAACACAATCCTGGTGTCTCCGAATGAAACTTTAGCGCATTGCAATATTGGCAAACCACATTTATGGGCCCAATCGTAACACACGGCGGTTTGCTGTAGTAAATCGTGCAGTCATATTGGAAATCGGTGGGATGCAATTATACATTCACGGCAACTTTTCTCACCCGACGATTGTCGTTTGATTCAACTTGACGAAGCAGATCGCGAATTCGCTGCTGTCTCAGTCGTTCAGCAGCTGCGTGTGCTTCTTGTTCCTCCTGAGTTCGTCCTGTACGAATTCGCGACACATGTACTCGAATCAGTTCATTCGCTTCGGCGCGTTGATCAGGCGTTTGATTTGCACGGCGAATCGCCAATCTTTGTGCATTACGACTGCGTGAGCAAATGTTTGATCTTCTGATCGTAGGCATAATGTCTCCCGAATACTGAAACTGCAATGTCGAAGAAGTTGAATTATCATCCTCGAAGCAATGTTATCTGATGCGCACTGAAAACATTAGAAACGTTAAATGTTTTCGATAAATTCACCGTAATCACTGAAATATCCACTTCAATCACCGGCAAATCAAAAGTTCAAACATTGGCTCACGCAGTCGTAATACACAAAGATTGGCGATTCGCCGTGCAAATCGAACGCCTGATCAACGCGGCGAAGCGAATGAACTGATTCGAGTACATGTGTCACGAATTCGTACAGGACGAACTCAGGAGGAACAAGAAGCACACGCAGCTGCTGAACGACTGAGTCAGCAGCGCATTCCCGATCTGCTTCGTCAAGTTGAATGAAACGCCAATCGTCGAGTGAGAAAAGGTGCCGTGAATGTCCAATTACATAGCATTAATTTCCAATATGACTGCATGATTCACTACAGCGAACTGCCGTGTGTTACGATTTTGTCCATGGGCGTGATTTTCCAGTATTGCAATGCGCTAAAGTTTCATTCGGAGACACCAGGATTGTGTTGTGCAGGTGGCAAAGTCAAATTACCGCCGTTGACGCAACCACCGGAAACATTGCGCCCTTTGCTTTACGGTGACTTACCATAATCAAGACATTGCTTGACGAATGCCCACAAATACAAAGGTTGCTTTCCAATGACGTCATTCGGTGCGAATATTGTTGGAGATCGTGGATTTAATCCTTGCACTCGCCATGACAATCAATAAATCACAAGATCAATCTTTAAAAGTGTGTGGGATTAATCTCGAATTCCCATGCTTCTCGCATGATCAATATATGTGGCATGTTCGCGTGTTGGAAAGCTTTTCGTCTTTGTTTATTTACGCGCCGGACAACAAAACAAAGAACGTAGTCTACCACAAAGCATTGACTTGACCTGGCATGCGATTCCCTGAACCTCTTTACTTTCCGTGTAAATAAAGGATGTTGAATCCGAAAAGTGTTTCATTCAATCAATGATTGAAATTCGAGTGACATCATTTGTTATCGATCGCAAATGTTCGATCAAAAATTAATGCTCGAAATTATTTCTATAAAAAAATTAATTTTGGGCGGGACGACGTTCACCGTGTCCGCTGGCTTACTATAAAAATGTTATTTTATTTGAAAGCCCAATTTATGAGATTAATGTTTGCCAATGATTTCAGTACAAATATATTCTGTTCATTTTATCTTGGGTTACGTTTTTCAACAAACACGACAATGTTGACTTTCAAGACGTCAATTGTTGCCTGTTTATCACCATAGTTCAGTAACTTCACGTAGTCTCACAGATAATAATTGAGAGGTGGCAAATCGTTCGATCCTGACAGCCAATTGACATGTCCATCTCTCGAAAACTTACCTTATACGAAGCAGAAGGCTTTGGGATGCTTAATTGCGATTCTGTAATATTAAGTCGCAGACCATGTGCAGCCGAACAACTTACGGAGGCCAAAGACTGCTACAAAGTTGCTAAAACAGGCATCTAAAAATTGTGATGAGGTTAGAGGGGCATAAGGAGGAAAAATTGCGGTATATTCTAGGACAATTTATGCGTTTAGAGGTACAGAGAATTATGGAAAATACTACAAGTTTTCACGGATTCACCTCTCGCTAATATCTGACAAACGTGATAAAACTTTTCAATACTTCAAGTGCCACAACAATTATTCAATAAACAAAAGCTCCTTCAAGTGCAGTTAACCATTCTATTTGTATTTAAATTTTGCCACACTTCTGCAAACACAACACGTGGCAATTCCACAACTCCTCTGTTTAAACCATCTACGAGTATACCAGCAAACTTCCTCGACTTTTGTAATGCCATGAAAATCACTTGTTTAAGATGGAGCTGAAGGAAGTTCACCGCCCGCAAATCAGAATCCATTTGGGATTATTACAAAATACCATTAACATAAAAAAAGTACTCACTCACTTCTTCCGGTACAAGCATTGGTTGCTTCTGCCTCCGCCGCCGTCTCTTGTCTGAAATGGTAGTCTCATCCACCTCGCTCCCCTCCTACATTGGTGAAGCCGCCCTTTCGCAATGTTTTACAATACTGTACATGCTTAATATGAAATGTTTTTAAAACCCTCCCTTATTCAGTGCTGTCAGCACGTGATTTGAACTTTTCAAACATGTTCTTCGTTTGGGAATTGTGCGGGGGGGCCTCCTTTAAACCAAAAAGGGAGGACCAAGAGGGCCGAGACAAATATCTGCTGGAAATTCACCGAATTATAAATTACGCCTCGCCCGTATGCAGTAGAAATATTAAAAAGAATAAATTATTTCATTTCCTGTTCCTGTTTTGGAGAGATGGAAAAATACCGTTGAGTTAAGGCGAACGCAGCGGCGAACCGGTAAAATTCAACGTCGTCGTTTGCATTCAAATGTAATCATCGCCGACTGTGTGCAGAGTGCCATTAGAATTTACCTAACGAACGACCCTCCTCCACCACTGTATCCACTTCACGACCATTCTGCGAGGACTCAATGCTTCGAATTTACCAGCAGCGCGACAAAGAATGAAGAACTATCATCGGCTGGTTCCTAGGGGTTGGCTCGTTTTTCCTTATTTTCTTGTTTTTACCAGCAACACTCTTAACTTAAATGAATGCGATTCCGTTCAAAGCGGACACTTCAGGACAACAAACTTTAGGGTCGCTGGACGAAAGTAAGTTGAAATTCGTGTAAAAATGCCAAACGACGATAAATGTTATTTTGTCAGTAGCGGCCTGTGGCGTTCAACGTAACTGTACAGAGTATCTTCTTTGTATTTACTTCCATTTTATTGAAATATTTGCTTTCACGCGGGTAATTTATTTTAAAGTACATATTTTTGAGTCGATTTGTCAGATTTATTTTTTCGGAGTCTGTAATAATTTTCGAAAATATGTGTATAATTTAACCTTCATAAAAAAATAAATTTGCCTTAAGGGAAAAGCACACTGTTAATAATTTAAAATTAATAAATTTATTTCAATTTACCGGTTCAATGGTATTCTGGTTGTGATAACCCGCGTATCGCTAAAAATCAAAGATAGCCTTGTTTCTATCGCTTCAGCTTTTATAGAATATTGAAGTTTTCGGTAGTCTAAGGCAAGTAAATATGTAAATTCAAAGAGAAGCTATAGGAACGGAGACCCCTCAGCTGTACAATTACGGAGGCATCAGCCTCTTAAGCATCGCGTCGAATATCTTATCCGCCATATTGTGCGAACGCCAAAAAAGTTCAATTAACAACTTGATCGGACCAAATTGTTATGCTGCGGCTGATTCCTCAGAAAACCCAGGACAGATATTATGAACGTAAGTAATACATTATGAATGTAATATCTATCCGTCCATGCAGGATAATGATGGAGAACATTCGCTATTCCATCAAGGTCGGTAATGATCTCACAAAATCCTTTGAAAAGGATTTCGGCAGGGTGACGCACTTTAATTTTGAGGTGTAAGACCGCTACTATATTTGACAATGAAGAATAACTCTTGCTTATCGATGTTTCTTCGGGTTAAAAAAGTCCTGTCCCGAAAAACTAAACAGACTGTAGGTATATCAGATTTTTATTAACCACGTCCTACTCTACATCGCGAAGGTAGATGAAAATATTCTTGGTCGTTTCGAACGAAAAATCCTTCTAAAGAAATTCGGCCGTTTGCCTCGGCGGACTTTAGTAGAAAAGATTAATCGACGAACTAAACAAACTGTACATTGACCCAGTCAAAGGACTGCGCATTAGGCGTTTGAATTGGCTAGGACATGTATAGCGAATGGAAACCAACTATCTATTCCGAATTGACAAAGCAGTAGAGGAAGGCCTCGTGTTGGGTGGCTTGCACAAGTAGAAAAAGGACGTCAACTAACTCGAAGTGCGCAACTGAAGGCAGTTAGCTAAAGACCGGGTTAATAGCAGAGGCTTGCTGGTTGATAGGCGCAAGTTTAGCCCCACCTAAGTAAGTAAGTTGGTAAATCATAAACAATTGAAATGATGTACATACAAAAAAAAATTCTTGGCGCAACGGACCGTATGTGGTCCAGGGCCTAGCTTCTCGCGACCATTCGTGTTGTGCGTGTTATATTTTTCACACAAATAGAAGGGACCTACAGTTTAGAACCATATCCGAAAGTCAAATTGAGAAGCTTTCTCTTGACAATTATTACTCTCGGACGTTTGTCAGACATTCGCGAGAGGTGGGACCGTGAAAAACTTTTTGGTGTTCTCTGGGATTCGAACCTCGAACCTCACGCTCAGCGCTCCAACGCACTAACCACTTGAGCCACGGCGCCCACGAAATGATGTACATATTTACATATTTAAAGCGTTAGAAGCAGTTAATTACGCCAAAAATGGTGAACGATACCTATCAATATCGAAAATAGGTGTACATACATTTAAATTGGACCAATACAAGGCAAATAGTGTGAAATGCTGTCTGATCGCCATAATAATAAAACGCAAACTAAAATTTTTAACAAAACATAAATCTTCTATATATATAAAAAAGAATTGGCGTACGTAAGACCGCTCATAACTCGGGAACGGATGGTCCGATTTGAGCTGTCTTTTTTTTTGTTGTCTTCGTCTCCGCCCAAGGAACATATTTACGGCGAAAAAATTTAAAATTTTTGAAAAAAAATTGGAAAATTCGGAAAAATCGATTTTGAAGAAATAATACAATGAAATTAATTGTAAGAACCCCAAATTTGGAAAATTTTTAATCGGAAAAACCCTTTTTCCACTCATTCACATGCAACAACATTGCCCACACATTCAAATGCAATTTGCAAGGTGTCCTTTTTGCTTCTTCATTTCACCTTGGACTACATATGTACATATGTACGTATACTAGACGGCAAACTTCGATGCATTTGGGAGGTTGGCTCCACCAAGCTAAATGTGTTTCACCTAGAAGCTTACCCCGATGTTAAACCATTTCAACGCTGGATGAACATTTTACCCAATTTTATACTGTACACTTCTTCCTCCTCTTCTATAAACTCAGTTTTACTGTGGTCCCCAACATGATCAAATGTGCGCTGGCCCAATCAAGTGAAGTTTATGAAGGTCAGCTTATATTCTGTGAATTTGCCGGTGATTGAAATAGAAATTTAACGTTTCTATTGTTTTCAGTGCGAATCAGATAATATTGCTTCGAGGATGATAATTCAACTTCTTCGACATTGTACTTTCAGTGTTCGGGAGACATTATGCTGCCGATCAGAAGATCAAACATTGGCTCACGCAGTCGTAATGCACAAAGATTGGCGCTTCGCCGTGCAAATCAAACGCCTGATCAACGCGCCGAAGCGAATGAACTGATTCGAGTACATGTGCGTAAAAAAAAGACCACCCGTTCCCAAGTTATGAGCGGTCTTAGGTACGCCAACTCTTTTTTATAAATGTAGATGTTGGATTTTAATAATAAAAATGGGAAATTATTATTATTATATATAATAACTAGCGGACCCGGCGAACTTCGTCCCGCCCAGAATTGATTTTTTGATAGAAATTATTTCGAGCATTCCGGATTCCACCCGAAAGTAATATTTGATCGAACATTTGCGATCGATACAAATGATGCCACTCGAATTTCAATCATTGATTGCATGAAACACTTTTCGAATTCAATTATGCTTTATTTACACAGAATGTAAAGAGGTTCAGGGAATCACATGTCAGATCAATTCAATGATTTGTGGTAGACTACGTTCCTTGTTTTGTTATCCGGCGCGTAAATAAACAAAGACGAAAAGCTTTCCAACACGCGAACATGCCACATATAATTGGCCATGCGAGAAGCATGGGAATTCGAGATTAATCCCAAACACTTCCAAAGATTGGCCCCGTGATTTATTGATTGTCATGGCGAGTGCAAGGAATGACGTCATTGGAAAGGAATCGTTATATTTGTGGGCATTCGTCAAGCAATGTCTTGATTCTGGTAAGTCGCCGTAAAGCAAAGAGTGTCTGGTGGTTGCGTCAACGGTGGTAATTTGACTTTACCACCTGCACAACAAAATCCTGGTGTCTCCGAATGAAACTTTAGCGCATTGCAATATTGACAAACCACATTTATGGGCCCAATCGTAACACACGGCGGTTTGCTGTAGTAAATCGTGCAGTCATATTGGAAATCGGTGGGATGTAATTATACATTCACGGCAACTTTTCTCACCCGACGATTGTCGTTTGATTCAACTTGACGAAGCAGATCGCGAATGCGCTGCTGTCTCAGTCGTTCAGCAGCTGCGTGTGCTTCTTGTTCCTCCTGAGTTCGTCCTGTACGAATTCGCGACACATGTACTCGAATCAGTTTATTCGCTTCGGCGCGTTGATCAGGCGTTTGATTTGCATGGCGAATCGCCAATCTTTGTGCATTAGGACTGCGTGAGCCAATGTTTGATCTTCTGATCGGCGGCATAATATCTCCCGAATACTGAAACTGCAATGTCGAAGAAGTTGAATTATCATCCTCGAAGCAATGTTATCTGATGCGAACTAAAAACATTAGAAACGTTAAATGTTTTCGATAAATTCACCGTAATCACTGAAATATCCACTTCAATCACCGGCAAATCACAAAATATGAGCTGACCTTCATAAACTTCACTTGATTGTGCCAGCGCTTATTTAATCATTTCCCCCCACAGTAAAACTGAGTTTATAGAAGAGGAGGAAGAAGTGTACAGTGTAAAATTGGGTAAAATGTTCATCCAACGTTGAAATGGTTTAACATCTGGGTAAGCTTCTAGGTGAAATACATTCAAGCTTCTAGGTGGGCCAATTTAGCTTGGTGGAGCCAATCTGTCAAATGCATCAAAGTTTGCCGTCTAGTATATGTACATATGTTAGTCCATGGTGAAACGACGAAGCAAAAAGGACACCTGACAAATTGCATTTGAATGTGTGGGCAATGTTGTTGCATGTGAATGCGTGAGAAAAGGGTTTTTCCGATTAAAAATTTTCCAAATTTGGAGTTCTGGCAATTAATTTTGTTGTATTATTTCTTCAAAATGAAATAATGATTGTCCAGGAAACTTTTCCCAATTTTAAACCTTTTGAAGTGTAGTATTTCGATCAAGATGAAAAAAGATAATTCTCCATACAAAATGTATTGAAAATCGATATTTTCGAATTTTCCAATTTTTCTTCAGAAATTCTATTTTTTTTCGCCGTAAAAATGTTCCTTGGGCGGAGACGAAGACAACAAAAAAAAGACAGCTCAAAGCGGACCACCCGTTCCCAAATTTTGAGCGGTCTTACGTACGCCAACTCTTTTTTATATATATAGATAAATATATATATAGAATTGCCTGCCCCTTGTTTGATAACATATATAGGAAGGATTTTATTTAAAATTTGAGTATATTAAATAATAATTATTTATAGTATGTGTTAAATAACCTCAACTCATATGAGATAACTCCCTGAATTTAAGCATATTAATGAGGGAAGGAAAAGAATCTAACAAGGATTTTCTTAGTAGCGGCGAGCGAAAAGAAATCAGTTCAGCACTAAGCCATTTTGTCTTTATGGCAAATATGGGATGCAGTGTATGGAACATTTATAATCTAGTATGAGAAATTAATGATTTAAGTCCTTCTTAAATGAGGCCACTTACCCATAGAGGGTGCCAGGCCCGTATAACGT